>CM076572.1:1045071157-1045671157 GCA_034641835.2 Pinus albicaulis
CATGATCCGGATTTATGCAGGAACGCAACAGAATAAACACATAACCATAAGTACAGAGATGCAGCGGAAATAACACTTCATTTCATTAATATCAAAGAACTGAAATTTGCTTACAGACAGAATGGAAATAAAACTAGCTAGGGCACTGGTAGCTATCTCTGAGAAGAGATGTGGCGGCTATAGGCCTCTAAACTGCGTTACAATGAGGCTCGAGGGCCTATTTATTATTGAGAAACAATGGAGAACCCTAAACATCCCAAAACCTAACCCTAGGAGATGAAGCGCCAAAACTATGGGCCCCGTTTGGGTAAATTGGTGTTTCAACTTCCCAGGGACGTAACTTTGGCATACTATCTCCGTTTGACGCACATGATACATCATTAGAAAGCTCTATCTGAGGACTACAACTTTTGTGACGACTTTGATGATCAAAATCGCAAAAAAAATTAATACCCGAAAAACGTCGTTTAGGGCCTCAAAACGGCTCCGGAAGTTCAGGACCCGAAAAACTGCTAAAAATAGTAAGTTATGCCAAAACTGAAAAACTGAAAGAGACAATGGTAGGGGCCCAAGTGGAATAGGCGGGTGGCCACCAATATCCACCTGGATCATTCCTCCCCCCTTAGGAAGCAATGGTCCCCATTGCGTTAAGTTCCTCCATGAGATGAGGAAATTTCTGCTGAACTTGGTCCATGGTGAACCACTTTCCTTGGTGCAGGAGTTGGCCAGCTTTGACAACCCGATACAGTTGGATCTTCTGTTGGCGAGTGTTCTTGATTTGCATCTCCATGATACAATCTGTGGTGGCCTGTTCCATGCAGTCTGGGTTTAACTCTGTTGGTGTGAGTTGTTCTGCAATGTCCGAAGTGTCTAGTAGAGGTGGGAAGTAAGGACGAAGGCGATCCACATTGAAGACTGTGTGCAGACCAAGGAATGGTGGAATACTAAATGAAGGCATTGTTACCCTACGGCCTTAGTGGTGTACGGCCGTCTGGAATGACGAAGCTTTGCGATAGTCAGTGGGCGCTCCTTTATGCCAAATGTAATATAACACATACTTGCACAGGTGGTGTGGCACCGGTGTTGATCATGGCGAGCGAGTTGTGTACTTTGCATTAGCTCTTGTCAATATATCATGAACATTGGCGGATGTGTTGAATGCGCTCGATGAAGCTACTTGCTTTGTCACTTTGGAGCTGGACATAATTGACTCGGCACAGCAGTGCACAAACGGCAGCAGCTATATCGATAGGACATAGTGGTTGGAATCTAAGCCACAGAAGGGAGCTATAGCCAATTGAACATACGACCGGTTATAAGCCCATGTTGTACATAGGAGCTCTCGTCCCTGTGTGCGTGGATACTTCGATTTGGCATGCGCGAATATTATTACAATCTCGTTACGTTGTTCTCTGTCTGGCCATCTGTTTGGGGATGGAAAGCTGTGGACTTGGTGGGCTTTGTGTCCAACATTGACCAGAGGCTGGACCAAAATGTGCTGAGGAACCTGCTATCTCGATCTGATATGATAGACTGTGGGATCCCAAAGTACACCCACACTCGTTCAAAGAAGAGTTTAGCAGTGGCTTCTGCTGTGATATTCTTCTTACAGGCCGCCATAATGGCCATCTTCGAGAATCTGTCAACGACCATGAAAAAACAGTCATTTCCATTCTTAGTAGAAGGCAGGCCCGACATGTAATCCATGGAGATGGATTCCCAAGGTCGACTAGGGGTAGGTAGTGGAGTATATAGGCCTTGCTTCTTGATGGTCGGTTTGGCAATGGCACAAGCAGTGCAGGATCTGATGTGCTTCTCGACATCCTTTGGAAGGTTCGGCCAATAGAAATACTTCTGTAGTATTGCTACTGTTTTCTCGACCCCGAAATGCCCAGCGACTCGACTGTAGTGTGCTTCCCATATCATCTTGGCACGCTCGCTTGAAGGAACACAAAGGTGTCCGAGGTGACATAAAAGTGCATCTTGGAGGTGAAAATTTGGAACTTGCGTGCCCCCCAAGAGTGCCTTGTAAGTGTGGCCGAATTCTGGGTCACTCTCATAGAGAAGCGGCCAATCAGAAGTCTCGTGCCCAGAAGAGTTGAGCACGGTGGTGAGCGCCACGATCGGTGGTCGGCTGAGGCAGTCTGCAACATTATTGGTGCTACCCTTCTTGTACTTGATGTTCAAATGAAACTGTTGGAGATATGTGGACCACTTCTGATGGCGATCATTCTGCAACTTCCCTTGTGTCTGTATGAACTGCAGGGGCCGGTGGTCTGTGTGGATGATTGTTTCCTTCCCCAAAATGTAATGCTTCCATTGTCGACAGACTTGCACAATGGAATACATTTCTTTGTCATAGGTGGGATACTTGCGAACTGTCTCAGACAATGTCTCACTGTGATATGCCACTGGATGTCCCTGTTGAGTAAGAACTGCCCCAATAGCATAGTCAGAGGCATCTGTCTCGATCTCAAATAGCTGCTGCAAGTCTGGTAAGGTGAGCACTGGGGCAGAACAGAGGCGATTTTTCAATTCTTTGAACGCCTTCTGTTGAGGTTCCGACCAAAAGAATTTTGCTCTCGCTCCTCCTTTGGTGACTTGACTCAAGGGCAAAGTGATATGAGAGAATCCCAACACGAATCTACGGTAGAAATTAGCAAGACCCAGAAAGCTGCGAAGCTCTGTTATAGTGGTCGGGGCTGGCCAATCTCGAATGACTTGGATCTTGCATTTGGATCCTTTTATCATCCAATAATGTATCCAGGATATTGGACTGGGTCATGCCAAAACGTGCGCTTCTCAGAATTGGCACTAACTTGTGTTGCAACGGTGTTTGGAGGACATGGCGGATGTGATGAAGGTGATCTTCCCAAGTCTTTCTGAAGATCAGAATGTCATCGAAGTACACCACTACGAATGAGTTGGTGAATGGCCGCAAGATGTCGTCCATCATCCTCATGAAGGTTGCGGGAGCATTCGTCAACCCGAAAGGCATGACCAGCCATTCAAAAAGGCCCTCCTTAGCTTTGAAGGCAGTCTTCCACACATCAGAGGGTTCAATTGGTACCTGGTGATACCCAGACTTCAGGTCGATCTTACTGAAATATTTTGCACCTTGGAGTTGGTCCGGAAGGTCATCAATCCGTGGGATTGGGTACCTATTCCGGACAGTGATCTTGTTCAGCGCCCGATAGTCAATACAGAGTCTCCACGTCCCATCCTTCTTCTGTACCAACACGATCGGGCTCCCACAGGGCGATGAACTTGGTCTGATGTGACCTTTCTGCAACAGCTCCCGAATCTGCCTCTTGATTTCATCATTTTCCAGAACAGAGCGTCGATAGATCGGTCCATTGGGTAGCGGCGCACCTGGGGTCAGATCAATCGGGTGCTTGACCTGGCAGTGCAAAGGAACCCCTGTGGGTGAGGTGAAGATGTCCCCGTACTCCTCCACGACCTTATCCATTTGTTGTTGTCGTGCAGAGGGGCCCTGTCTGGAGGTCGTGGCCACAGTCTTCTTCTTGCCCTGGGGGCGGATCATCAGAAAAACAAATTTCCTGGTTTGGGAAATGAGCTTACTACATTGTTTTGCAGTAACCAAAGAGATAGTCGTAGGAGGTGGTACCTCTGGTATCCTGTACAACTTATTTCCCAAAGTAATAATAACAGCACGAGGTCGAGACTCATACACAGCATGACGCTTCCACAAGTATGGTTGTCCTAATATTACATCAGAAACATCAATACGAGCAACATCACATAATACCTCATCCGTGAAGGGCTTGATGCTATAGGGAAGGCGACACTGCTGGCTGACGCGGAGATCTCGTCCTTGGTGAAGCCACGGGTAGATGTGGATGTGGGTGGTGTGGTGAAAGCAAGCAGCAGCTTCTGGCACGTACTGCACAGAAATGAGGTTCTTTTGGCAGCTCCCGTGTCGGCAATGAGCGTACGGAGGGCCTTGCACATCTGGGAGTGGAAGAAGCCTTCCTCCTCCTACGGATCTTGAATTCTCCTCCTTACGGACCTTTACCCAGTGCTTATGAGTGGCGTTAAGGCTCCGCATCGTGTGCATTTTCCTTTTTCATTCCCCTTTTCGAGTTACGATTCGGGTCGGAAGCATGCATCGGCCTTGAAAAGCCTCATCCTCAAGCCTATGGCTGCTTGGCTCAAGCCACTCCTGATGGTTGAGTGGACTCCTGGGCTCTTTCCTTTCCAGTGTCATTCTTATTCCACCGGTTGTTCTTCTCTTATGGCTTTGACGGGTTGTCTTTAGCCGCCATGCTCTGTCCTTTGTTCTGCGGTTTGGGAGCACCTTTTCCTTGCTTTTGATTCGCAGATCCAAAGTCTCGCTTCTTCTGTTTGAATTTCTGCTCAATCTTGGCAGCATACCGGTATGCCGTACCAAGCGAGGAGATGTCGAGGAACTCCATTTCCTCCTGAATGTATCTGTGCAGACAGCTGCGATACTTTAGCACCAAATGGTTCTCTGAATCTTTGATACCCAACTTTGTGCGCAGGGTATGGAACAGATTCGTCAGCTCGTGCACATCTTGATCCCTTTGTTGTCGCAGCGTGGTCCATTGTATGTACTTGTCCTCATAGCTCCCCACGGGATAGTACTGTTCCTTGACGGCGTCTCGGAAAAAATTCCAAGTTGGTACGACCGAGAACAGAGAGGGTTCTTTCTGGTCTTTGTTCTCACAGTAGGTTTCCCACCAGTCCTTAACATGAGGGGTAGCTTTGAGGAGTGCAAAATAATCTTCTCCCGGTCTGAAAAGTCATGAACCGAGAAATATCCTTCTAACAGATTCAACCATTTATCTACAGCATCTGTGTCTATTTGACCCTCAAATATGGGAATGTCAAAATTGCCTTGCAGCAAAGGGTCGCAACTCGGGTAGCTCTTGGATGCGAATCTTGTAGGTGAAGCGGCGGGTGAGATCAAAACAAAAGTTATCCATCATCACGTTCCTTTGTTTTTCGAGGGCCTCCTCGAGCAATATTTTGATAGGATCTCCTGCTCCCTCATCTTTCTTTTAGTCCCCCATGGGCGTCCGTCGAGGTTTGCGAGGCTGATCTTGCAAAGGTTCCACCAGATCAAGCCCTAGCTCCTTATACCCCGACCTCGTTGGGGACATGCAAAGAAGGATCGAGAAAAAGCAGACCGCTCTGATACCACTGATCCGGATTTATGCAGGAACGCAACGGAATAAACACATAACCATAAATACAGAGATGCAGCGGAAATAACACTTCATTTCATTAATATCAAAGAACTGAAATTTGCTTACAGACAATGGAAATAAAACTAGCTAGGGTACTGGTAGCTATCTCTGAGAAGAGATGTGGTGGCTACAGACCTCTGAACTGCTTTACAATGAGGCGCGAGGGCCTATTTGTTATTGAGAAACAATGGAGAACCCTAAACATCCCAAAAACCTAACCCTAGGAGATGAAGCGCCAAAACTATGGGCCCCGTTTGGGTAAATTGGTGTTTCAACTTCCAAGGGACGTAACTTTGGCATACTATCTCCGTTTGACGCATATGATACATCATTAGAAAGCTCTATCCGAGGACTACGGTGCAACAAGGACGTTTATAAGAAAATTCGGCGGCGCATAAAAGCTCCTTAAAGCGTCGTTTAGGGCCTCAAACGGCTAGGATGTTGAGGACCGAAAAAGCACTAGTAATAGTAAGTCTTGCCAGCAGACTTCAGAAAAGAGGCAAATGGGTAGAGACCCCAAGTGGAATAGTGGTGGCCATCAATATCACTGGATCGGCTGCTCCTTACATTTCTCAAATTTAAAAGTACATCATACGCCTTACCACAACTCTTACATTTCTCCTTTGAGCTCGGATCCAGCTTCGATGGAGGAGGCACGACCTTTCAGGAGACCCGTCACAGCATTACGGTGACCATTCGTACAGTTGTGACCTCATATGAATTCCATTTAATTGTTGGAAAAGGAAATTAATAACAGGGTTTTTACGTGAAAGGTAATTGAATGATTAATTAAGATTCAAATGCCATTCCAAAGACCATACTTTACAACCAAAAGTCTTGGCTATACTTAAGTCTCCGCTATTCATAAAAATATATAATTAGATTGAAATTTAAAGCCTTAAAGATCCTTGGAGATATATAAAAATTAGAGACTATAAAGCTATTATATATAAAAGGATAAATCCATATATATCAAGGCGAAGGGTATTTAAAAAATAAAAATAAAAATAAAAAAATGTTTTTTTTTTCTAACTAAGAGGTGACTTTAGTAAGAAAAAAAAAATATTGGGGGCTATTTAATTATTACAAAAAAAAAACAAGAGTTAATACAAAAAAAAGAAATTGGGAAAGAAAAAAGTATTTAATATTCAACAAACAAAATGGAATCAATCATTGATGAAAAGGAAATTGAATCCAAATTGGAAATGAAAGAGGGAAGATTTCCTAAAAATTATAGTATGTGTGTCTATGCACTAATTAACATAAAAAGGGTCGCTTGCAGGAAAAGAGTTTCTCATATCTATTGATCTTACTCAAAAGAATAATTATGTTGGTACTGAATGTGCTAACCAATTAGTGATTCCTGAATCAAATATAATTGAAACAAATTCATTTAACGCAAATGACAAACAATACAACATAGGGAATTTATGCCTAAGTATTGGGGAGTATTCCTTTTTCTCGCAATTCACCGTTAAAACCTTATTTTGCAACGATAGTGATATAGTTCTGGGTTCACCCTGGATGGAATCACTAAGGTCATTCATCCTTAATACAAAAAAGAAGTTTTTGACATTTTCTTACAAAAAGAAAAAAATAACGTTACGAGATGTCACAGTGAAGCCAAATTCAATAACATCGAAAGACATATTAGATATCTCAAGAGTATTTCTTCAAGAAATTAAAAAAGCAATACAAAATTTGCAAAGAGATGTTGACAAAATCACCACTAACAAGAATGAAGAAGTTGTTCGCCTCAAGGACCACAACGAAAAGTTACTAACGCAAATTAAGAAGCTGAAGAAGGATAAGAAGTCATTAGAAAATAAGGTGCAACAACTTGTCAAAAAGGAATCATCGAAGCCTTCAAATGTAGAAGTTCAAGTTGAAGAAAAAACAAACATTGATCCAATAAATGTCACAACTCAAGAAGAAGAGAAGCAAGTTGTAGAAGATACAAACTTAGATGTTGTAGTTCAAACGAGGAACATTCTAAGTGAAGGTTTTGTAACCTACTCAATAACATCCTCACCAGAAGAAAATAAAAAAAGTCAAACCAAAATAGTTTCGTATCGACATCCAAATCACAGGAGTAGACAACTCAACCAAGCTATGTATTCAGAACATAAACAAGTTGATATTCCGAAGAATACTAATATTGGTGCAATCCACTCATGTGATAACAAGTCGTCACAAGTTTCCAGTCATCATAAGATTCCACCGAAGATTGATTTAAGATGGTCTGATCCATTCTCAGTGCGACGGTTTTGTTTGTCACTTACATGATCATATCGACTTGTATCGACAAGGATGACTTCCCTGAGACGAGAAGACGTTCGTAGAAGGAAAGAAATCAAGGCCTTTCATCAACAAGCTTTGAGGACAAATATTTTTTAGGAGGAAGGCAATGTAATGAAAAAAATAATATAAGTAATGATTAATTAGTTAATTAGTAACTAGGTTGAAAGGGCATGTCTGATGAGACATGACCTTTCGTGAAGAGGCACTTGTCTAGGTATATAAGCAGGCCTCATTTGTAACATTCAAATCATCTCATTCATCATACATTTTATATAATAATATTTGTATCCTCATGGATATTTTCATATTCCAAGTCTTCTGGAGTATTTAACTTTAGAAGGAACTTTGTTCACTTCATACAATATCATTGGTAAATTCCATGAGTGGATGAATACCATGGGTGGATGCCACTTACAATACCATGGGTAAATTCCATGGGTAGATAAATACCATGAGTAAATGAATACCATGGGTAGATGCCACTTTCCATTCGCATCATCATGCATGTGTGATATGAGAGTTACACAATTGAAATTGGAGTTCAAGGGCAGTGTATTATCAATTGTATAATTATTTGAATTGTTGATCCGGATTTATGCAGGAACGCAACAGAATAAACATATAACCATAAATACAGAAGTGCAGCGGAAATAACACTTCATTTCATTAATATCAAAGAACTGAAATTTGCTTACAGACAGAATGGAAATAAAACTAGCTAAGTGGTGATAACTATCTACGAGAGATGTGGTAGCTGCGAACCTCTTGTTGATTACAATGAGGCTCGGGGGCCTATTTATTATTGAGAAACAATGGAGAACCCTAAACATCCAAAAACCTAACCCTAGGAGATGAAACGCCAAAACTATGGGCCCCGTTTGGGTAAATTGGTGTTTCAACTTCCCAGGGACGTAACTTTAGCATACTATCTCCGTTTGACGCACATGATACATCATTAGAAAGCTCTATCCGAGGACTACAACTTTTGTGACGATTGCAACAAATTTTCATACCAAAAAACGTCGTTTAGGGCCTCAAAACGGTTCCGGAAGTTCAGGACCCGAAAAACTGCTAAAAATAGTAAGTTATGCCAAAACTGAAAAACTGAAAGAGACAATGGTGGGGGCCCAAGTGGAATAGGCGGGTGGCCACCAATATCCACCTGGATCATTCCTCTCCCCTTAGGAAGCAATGGTCCCCATTGCGTTAAGTTCCTCCATGAGATGAGGAAATTTCTGCTGAACTTGGTCCCTGGTGAACCACTTTCCTTGGTGCGGGAGTTGGCCAGCTTTGACAACCCGATATAGTTGGATCTTCTGTTGGCGAGTGTTCTTGATTTGCATGTCAGTACAATACGCAGTGGCACAGTTTCCATGCGGTGGGTTTAACTACATTGGTGTGGTTGTTTGCAAGTTACGGGGGTGTCTCATGCTCCATGGGAAGTAAGGGCAAGGCGTGGGGCATGTTGGAGGTGCGGACCAGGGAATGGAGGGAATGCCCTAAACTCGGAAAACATTGTTCCCTACGACCTTGTTGATGATGTCTGACACGTATCGGGCTTGAGTGAAACATGGTGCTGGGGTCCGGTGGGCGCTCATGCCAAATGTAGCCATACTTACAGCAAGCCCACACAGAAAGTTGTGTATTTTAAGAATTGTTGATGTGCATGTTGCTGTACTTAGCATGGATGTATCAATATATCACCCTTGTGAACATTGGCGGATGCGCTGTTGAATGCGCTCGATGAAGCTACTTGCTTTGTCAACTTCAGACTGGACGTGCGCTGAATCGGCCTGAGCAGCTGCAAATGGCATGGCTTCGTCAATGGGACATAGTGGCTGGAATCCCAAGCCCACCTGAAAGGGGCTATGGCCAATTGAACTGTGGAGAGCCCTGTTATAACTATGTTGTACATAGGGGAGGCTCTCGTCCCATGTGCGTGGAAGATTTGAATTGTACATGCGCAGAATGTGTACAATCATTCTGTTGACGACCTTTGTCTGGCCATCTGTTTAGGGATGGAAAGTTGTGGACTTGGTGAGCTTTGTGTCCAACATTGACCAGAGGCTGGACCAAAATGTGCTGAGGAACCTGCTATCTCGATCTGATATGATAGACTGTGGGATCCCAAAGTGCACCCACACTCGTTCAAAGAAGAGTTTAGCAGTGGCTTCTGCTGTGATATTCTTCTTACAGGCCGTCATAATGGCCATCTTCAAGAATCTGTCAACGACCACGAACACACAGTCATTTCCATTCTTAGTAGAAGGCAGGCCCGACATGTAATCCATGGAGATGGATTCCCAAGGTCGACTAGGGGTAGGTAGTGGAGTATATAGGCCTTGCTTCTTGATGGCCGGTTTGGCAATGGCACAAGCAGTGCATGATCTGATGTGCTTCTCGACATCCTTTCGAAGGTTCAGCCAATAGAAATACTTATGCAGTATTGCTACTGTTTTCTCGACCCTCAAATGCCCAGCGACTCGACTGTAGTGTGCTTCCCATATCATCTTGGCACGCTCGCTTGAAGGAACACAAAGGTGTCCCAGGTGACATAAAAGTGCATCTTGGAGGTGAAAATTTGGAACTTGCGTGCCCCCCAAGAGTGCCTTGTGAGTGTGGCCGAATTCTGGGTCACTCTCATAGAGAAGCGGCCAATCAGAAGTCTCGTGCCCACAAGAGTTGAGCACGGTGGTGAGCGCCACGATCGGTGGTCGGCTGAGGCAGTCTGCAACACTATTGGTGCTACCCTTCTTGTACTTGATGTTCAAATGAAACTGTTGCAGATATGTGGACCACTTCTGATGGCGATCATTCTGCAACTTCCCTTGTGTCTGTATGAACTGCAGGGGCCGGTGGTCTGTGTGGATGATTGTTTCCTTCCCCAAAATGTAATGCTTCCATTATCGACAGGCTTGCACAATGGAATACATTTCTTTGTCATAGGTGGGATACTTGCGAATTGTCTCAGACAATGTCTCACTGTGATATGCCACTGGATGTCCCTGTTGAGTAAGAACTGCCCCAATAGCATAGTCAGAAGCATCTGTCTCGATCTCAAATGGTTGTTGCAAGTCTGGTAAAGTGAGCACTGGGGCAGAACAGAGGCGATTTTTCAATTCTGTGAATGCCTTCTGTTGAGGTTCCGACCAAAAGAAATTTTCTCTCGCTCCTCCCTTGGTGACTTGACTCAAGGGCCAAGTGATATGAGAGAATCCCAACACAAACCTCTGGTAGAAATTAGCAAGACCCAGAAAGCTGCGAAGCTCTGTTATAGTAGTTGGGGCTGGCCAATCCCGAATGACTTGGATCTTGGCTGGATCCACATGCACCCCTTTCATCAATAATGTATCCCAGATATTGAACCTGGGTCCTTATAGATAACACTTCTCCAAATTGGCACACAACTTGTGTTGCAGTGTTCAGAGGACTTGTCGGATATCTTTGAAGGTGCTCTTCAAGTCTTTTAAAGATCAAAATGTCATCCAAGTACAAACACTACAATGAGCTGTGAATGGCCGCAAGATATCGTCCATCATCCTCATGAAGGTTGCGGAGCCCGTCAACTCCGAAAGGCACAATTGTTATTCAAAAAGGCCTTCCTTGGCTTTCACAAGCGCTCTTCCACACATCGTAGGGTTCAATTGGTACCGGGTGATACCCGTACTCGTAGTCAATCTTGCCGAAATATTTTGCGCCTTTGAGTTGGTCCGTGGCTGGGTCATCAATCCGTGATTGGGTACCTATTCCGTACAAAGGATCTTGTTCACGCCCGATAGTCAATACATAGTCTCCACGTCCCATCCTTCTTCTGCACCAACACGATCGGGCTCCTGTGGCGATGAATCCCAACCGATGACCTTTCCGCAACAGCCTCCCCGAATCGCTCTTGATTTCATCATTCTCCATACCGCAGCGTAGCCGATAGATCGGTCCATTGGGTGCAGCGGCACACTCCGGGGTCGCATCAATCGGGTGCTTGACCTCGGGACAAAGGCAGAGGGAACCCCCGTGGGTGTGTGAAGATGTCCCCGCACTTCTCCACAACCTTATCCATTTGTTGTTGTCGTGCGTAGGAGCCCGTCCGGAGGTCGTGCCACAATCTTCTTCTTGCCCTCGGGGCGGATCATCAGAAAACGAATTTCCTAGTTTGGGAAATGAGCTACCGCATTGTTTTGTGCAGTTGACCAAAGAGATAGCCGCAGGAGGTGGTACTCGGTATCCTATACAATCATTTCAATGTAACAATAACAAAGACGAGGTCGAGACTTATGGCCACGATGACACTTCCACAAGTATGGTTGTCCTAATAATACATCGAAACATCAATAGGAGAAACATCACATAATACCTCATCCATGAAGGGCTTGATGCTATAGGGAAGGCGACACCGCCGGGCCGACGCGGAGATCTCATCCTTGAGAAGCCACCCGATGGTGTATGGATGTGGGTGAGCCGGGTCGACAAGCCCAACCGCCCCGCGTCCGTCGAAATGAGGTTCTTTTTGCCCCATTGTCGAAAATGAACCTGCACAGGGAGCCCTCATCCACACATCCGGGAGTGGAAGAGACGTTCCTCCCTCCTTCCGGACCTTCCGGCTTCCTCCTTCCGGATCTTGTGGCAACAAAGGGCATTGGGCTCCGCATTAATAATATGTTTCCTTTTTTCATTCCCTCTTTTCGTGTTCCAATTCGGAGTCGAGCATGCATCCGACCGAAGCCCTCATCTCGGCCACTAGCGACCGTGCTTTTGGCCCGACACTCACTTGTGTTGTGAGTGGGAGCTCATGGAACTCACACCCGCCCGTGTCCTTTCTTTGGTTTTCATGGCCGGCTTCTTTTCGTGGCTTCGACGGTTGTCTTTAGCCGCCATGCCTGGCTCGTCCTTTGTCTCCGCGGTTTGGAAGCACCTTTCCCTTGCTTTGGATTCACGCATCTGCCCGTTCTTCTCTATTTGAATTTCGTCAATCTTGGCAAAGATACCCCCAGACAAGCCGTAATGCTTAGGAGATGTCGAAGAACTCCGTTTCCTCCCCGAATGTATCCGTGTAGACACCGCGATAATTTTAGCACCAAATGTTTCTCCGAATCTTTGATACCCAACTTTGTGCGCAAGGTATGGAAAATCAGACCACAACATGCACATCTGGATCCCTTTGTTGTCGCAACGTGGTCCATTGTATGGACTTGTCCTCATAGCTCCCCATGGATAGCATTGTTCCCGACGTCGTCCCCAAAGAATTCCGTTGGTACGGCCGAGAACAAGAGGGTCTCCGTCCGGTCCTTATTCCGCGCAGGTTTCCCACCGTCCTTAACATGGGGGGTAGCTTTCGAGGAGTGCAAAAATAATCTTCTCCCGTCCGAAAAGTCATGAACAAGAGAAATATCCTCTAATAGATTCAACCATCTATCTACGCATCTCATACTATTTGACCCTCAAATATGGGAATGTCAAAATTTACTTGTACCTAAAAGGAGTCGCACCTCTGCAGTGGCCGCCGGATGGCATGCGCCGGGCTTGCAAGGTACCGTTGAAGGATCTCGACAGTTATCCATCATCGCGTTCCTTTGTTCTTCGAGGGCCTCGAGCAATATTTTGATAGGATCTCCCCGCTCCCCATCTTTCTTTTCATCCCCCAATGGGCGTTCGTCGAGGCTCGCGAGGCTTATCTTGCAAAGGTTCCACCGCGATCAAGCCCTAGCTCCTCATACCCCGACCTCGTTGGGGACATGCAAAGAAGGATCGAGAAAAAGTTGCATCGCTCTAATACCACCGATCCGGATTTATGCAAAGAAATCTAGGGGCCGGTATCAAACATATAACCATAAATACAGAGGTGCAATGGGAAATAACACTTCATTTCATTAAATATCAAAGAACCTAAATTTAAGCATGGTATTTAATGGAACAAATAAAACTAGCCAGTGGCGCCGGTAGTTATCTTCGAGGAGAGATGTGGCGGCTGCTGTGCCCTCCGAATCGAGTTACAATGAGGCTCGAGGGCCTATTTATTATTGAGAAACAACAGAGAACCCCAACATCCAAAACCTAACCCTAGGAGATGGTTACCAAAACTATGGGCCCCGTTTGGGTAAATTGGCGTTTCAACTTCCTGCAGACATAAATTTGGCATACTATCTCCGTTTGACGCTCATGATACATCATTAGAAAGCTCTATCCGAGGACTACAACTTTCGCCACGAATATCATCCAAAAAAAATGATACGTAATATATTCATCGGAGGCGCGATGCCCACGTCGTTTAGGGCCTCAAAACGGCCCGAAGTTCGTGTGACCTAAAAACCGCTAAAAATAGTAAGTTATGCCGAAACCGAAAAAAATGAAAGAGATATTATGGAAGCCCAAGTGGAATAGGCGGGTGGCCACCAATATCCACCTCGGATCAATTAAACAAGCTTGATGTATGTATTCAAAAGAAGGCCTATGATGTATTATGTATTTGTGGATGAGGAATTTCCCTAAATAATAGGGACTAATTCCCAAGGAAACAACGCAAGGAAATAGACTGGGCAAGCCAAAATTTGCCCGCATTAGCCTTGGCTTCTCTAAGAAGCAAGGAGACAAATAGAGATAGTGGCAGAAGTTGCTCGTGCTTGAGAAAAGCATTGTGAATCTTCTCATATTTTATGAATAATGCACATATAGATAGGAGGGATTTTAGTTGTGATTTCAAGAAAACATTATGTAATGTGTTCATTGAATTCTCTCTGTATGTTTCATGATTGCTGATCATTAATTGTTTCATTACTTGGTAGAGTAGATTAAAGTCTATTGTTTTAGTAAATTATAGTTAACAATTTGAATCTACAAGGAATTTACGCTTGGATCTAGGACTAATGACCATGGGCAACAAACTCATTCTTAAATAAATGATTTTCTTTTACAAAAATATATTTTCTTTCTTTTGACAAGTACAATAATGATTACATCAAGTCATGAGCCAAATACAATTATGAAGATCGACACTAGTTACAACTTTCAACAACAACAAGGTCAACTTTCGAATGGCAAAAGTTTTGCATACAAACTCGATTGTGTTGATTATTGCATCGTCGTAAAAGGTCTGTGGTGTATAATAGGAAAAAAAGGTGTGGCACTATGAAAAAAAGTTTTACCCCCAAAAAAATGTTGAAATTTTGTGTATTTGGGGTAGCACTCGCCTGTGCTCTAGGTCCCAAATTTTGAGGAAGACCAGAGTTCACCCGATCTACAAGACCCGTAAATGGATTGGAAAATTTCATCTCATGTGTTAGGAGATATTAAATTAATTAATTATTTTAATTATTTCCTAAGTTAAAACTCGTAAAAATAAAATAATTAAAGTGGAATTTAATTAAACATGTGATGAAATTTTTTTAAGTCACACGAATCAATATCTCTTTTAATCTTAGCCATTGATTCAAGATCCGATCATGGTCGTTGCATTTGTCAACGAGAAAAAGTATAAAGGAAAGGCTTGGGGTCATTTTTAAAGATACACAGAGGCGCAGCACCGAAGCTAAGCCGAGATTCTAGGGCGGGGTTGCTAAGAATACTCGAAGTGTTTTAGTTGCAAGAGAGGGGGAATTTGACCAAGGGATGATATGATCCTGTGGTCTTGAAATACACAAGAGGCAAGAGAAGAGATCAAAATAAGGATGTCAGAGGAAGGTAGCAAAGAACATAGACAACGTCATTTTCGTGAAAACCTTAGAGTTGCGAGAGACCCTTAGGGGTACGCGTTGGATCGCTCACCCATTCTTGCACCACTTCCTTCAGGAGCGCGCGCGATGGTTTGGAGACCATCCAAGGCTAACAGAGGCTTTCAAGGGCTTCGCAGGCCGACACAAAGGCATTTTAGGGGAAACGTTGGGGTTTCTAGGCCTAGATCCGTCGAGTTCTCGTAAATCCCGTTTGATGGCATGGATCGGTTAGTATTTTTGGCTCTAGATTAGGCCAGAGTCAGATCTAGAGTTTTCCGTCAGTTTTCCATATCCGGAACCCGTGTTGTGTATTCGTAAATATTCTTAATAATAGAACCCTTTAATGTCCCGCAGACCGGTTTTCCCACCTTGGGTTTTTCCGGACAATTTGTCTAGAAGTGACTCGAATGGATTGTATTAGTTATGTTGGGCTAAGTATCCACACAAGGATAATAATGTGTGCATGGGTTGTCTCTCTCAAATTGAAGGTTAACAAATAGTTTTGGCTTTGTTAATTAGATTGCAGTGAGGATTGATTAGGTATTTTAACTGTTTATCATTGTACAACAAGAAAGAACAGAGAAATAAACTTCACAAAACACATTACTCAACAAATTTTTGAATCAATTCACCCCTCTTTGGGCTACATCCGCCGGTCCACCCCAATGGCATGTCCCTCATTTATTAATTTACTCAAAATGTAAGTAATAAGTGAAAATAAGCTCAATAGGCAAAACTCTCTATAAATCACTTTAGAAGGTATGAATTAGCCGTATATGACTAATCATTTATATAAAGCAGATAAAGAAAACATAATACACCGCCTTTTCCATGATGGCCCCGATGGCTCCTTGATTTTCCCTCGAAGCCAAAACCGCCGAAGATGACCTCGTTCGGCCCGAAACCCGTGCCAAACTTCTCTAGAATCTCGAAAATACCCAAAATTGACTATTTTTTTGAACCCAATTTGGTTCAATATTGAGGGAGTTATGGCAAAACAAAATTTGCCCAATATCCCTTAAAAACTCCTCCAAAACTAGAGGAAACCCCGCTAAGGGCGCTAAATTGGTGTACCACCGAAATTGGCGATCCGCTCCAAATTAGGCGATAACCGCTAGTGGTTAAATTAAACGTTGAGTGTATGGAGGTTACATGACCATTTGAACCGCCCGACGAAATTATTAACCACTACCGTAACAACAAAACGTGACATTTAATTTGCTTTTAGGGACGTGGTCACATGACCCGTAACCTTAACTTTTAACTGCTAAGCCACCAAGAGCTAAGGCCTGTCACTGCGAGGTCATGTGGTAGATTTATCATGGGGCTAGCCCTTAGGGGCTAACCCCTTCCCCTCCGCAAGCCGAATCCCTCTTTAAACGTTATATGCAACCTCGTGAACTATAATGTTTAAGCGTATCATGTAGCCGAGTTGGTTGGGCTTGTGCACGCTGGGCAGCAGTCACCGCTCAAATCTTGTGTGGTAACAATATTATTTTGATAAACCATCCATCTCTAGCCTAGGCTCACATGGCTACTTCCGGCCATGCTACGTGGCACCCTCTAATTGGCCTAACGAAGAAGTCAAACCAATGTCGAATCAAACTCTCAATTTATTCCTCATGTGTCTTCGCTTCCAAGGAATAGTTCAAGGAATATTCCGAGGAATATTCCCCAAATATTTTTTTGTCTTTTATTTTTCCAAAATTAAAAAATTCAAACTTGAATAAGATTTAGCTTTCTATCAAGTCTTCAGTCATATTCGCTTGTGACCCACCGTCAAATAGTGTGTCAACCTTGGTATGTTTGGAAACATCCTCATGGAATACTAATTCTCTTTCCTCTTCACTTGGAGCTTCTATGTGATAATTTGAGATACCAGAACTGGGTTGTAGCTCATTCTCTTTCCCTTCAAGTTCTTTAGTGCCATAGCTATGATTTTTGTTTCGTCTCCCGATTCGACCCTAGGTCTGCTCTCACTATTGCAACTCTGCCTTACCTTTTTCCCTTGGCTTTATCTTTGGTTTTAAAACTTTCTCGGTTTCAAGTCCGGTTGAAGTTTCCAACAATGGTCCTCATCGTCGCTTATTTTGGGAAAAGTGTTTGCGTAAAAATTTTCCTCTCTTTCTCGCACTCTGTATTTCTCTTTTTTCTCCCTTTTGCCTTTAAACTCACTTTCCTCATTCCCATCTATATTTTGTTTACCCCTTGCCTCCAAATGTGTGGCTTGAACACAAAACTCATCTAAGCTTTGTAGGGTTAAACATGAGAATGGCATGTCTTAGGTAAGTATGCAAACCTCTTATATACTTGAGTAAAGTTCCTTGGCTATGCAAATCAATTCCTAGTAAAAGAGCTCTTCTTCTAAATTCTTGTGTATAAACTTGAACATTTTTTCCTTTCAACTCGTTTCAAAATTTTCCAATCTATTATGGCTTTCTCGCATGTGAGCTAATGGATAAAACTCGTTGTTTAATTGTAGAAATGAAATCACCACGATAAGATAATCTTACCATATTTTTTGATTCTCCTTTTGCCTTGGCTTCCCACCAAACAAGAGTCAGACCTTCCATTCTCAATGAAGCTAGTTGAATTTTGGTTTCGCCATCATGAAAATTTTGAATTCTCAAATAGACCTCTAATTGCCTAATCCAATTATCTATCTTTTCTCGCATTTACTTCACCATCAAACTTTGGCAATTCAAACTTAACATCAAGTTCAAGAAAATGAATTTTTACCCGTGTTCTGACTTTGTGAGAATGATGTACTAAAGATGATGTAGAGGTTGTGAAGATGAAGATGAGGGTGATGATGGCGACTTTCCACCATCTCCATTTCCTCCATTACCCTTCTTGGATTTATCCTCATCATTATGGCCTCTCGACGATCCTTCTCCTTCCTTGTGAAGTTTGGAATCCTTCTCCTTTCACGCCTTCATTCCTTTCGATAAAGGACTCTCACCATTTCCGTCAAATCAAGGAATGCTTTTCTAAACACCCTTTTCTACTTTGGAATCAATATCTTCAGAATTTCTCCTTCCTTGTAGACATGCTTATGGCTTCTTCGGGCTTTGGAGGTGAAATTGAAGGTGGAGATAATGGCACTCTTGCCCTTAACAAGGATTGCTATAAGTCCTTGCCAATTGACCTTCTCCCTCTCTTAAGCCTAGTAAGCATCAAAAACCTTGCAAACAAGCAGCACCAAACCTTGCACAAGAACAATACTAAGAAAGAGTTTCACTCTCCTAATGCTCAAACCTAAGCTCGATACCAATTTTATCCGAATGGATTGTATTAGTTATGTCACAAGTATCCAAACAAAGTAATAATAATGTGTGCATAAGGTTCTCCTTAAATTGGGTGTTAAAAAAATAGTTCTACTTATGTTAATCGCATTTCTAGGTGAGGATTGATTAGAGTATTTTAACTGCTTATCATTGTACAACAAGAAAGAATGGGTGAGAAATAAACTTCACAAAACACATTACTCAAGAAATTGTTGAAGCCAGCTTCACCCTCGTCAGCATCCGTTGGTCCACCTCCCAATGGCATGTCCCTCTATGTATTAATTTGCTCAAAAATGTAAGTACAAGTGAAAATAAGCCTCAATAGGAAAACTCTCTTATAAAATCGCCCATAAGGTATGAATTAGCAGATAAAGAAAGCCCAATACACTCGGTTTTCCATGATGGCCCCCGATGGCTCCTTGATCTTCCTCGAAGCTAAAACCGTTGAAGATGCCTCTCGTCTCGACCCGAAACATGTGCCAAACTCGCTTCTAACTTCGAAAATACCTAAATTGACTATTTTTGCACCCAATTTTGTTCAATAATGAGGAGTTACGGATTGCCCGATATCCCTAAAAAAACTCTTCCAAAAACTCGAGGAACCCGCTATGGGCGCGAAACTGTGACCACCCCAAATTGGCTATCCGGCCTCAAATTAGGCTAAGAAATCATTTGTGGCTGAAACTGCCTGTTGAGTGTATAGAGGTCACATGACCGTTTGAACCGCCCAAGAATTTACGTTAACCACTATCGAACAACAAAACATGACATTTAATTTGCTTTGTGATGTGGTCACATGACCTATAACTACCGCCCTAACCGTTGCCGCCGTGAGCTAAGGCCTTGGTCACGGCAAAGGTCATGCGGTAGATTTATCGTGGCTAGCTCAGGGGGCTAACCTTCCCCTCGCCACTCCATCCTTTAAACGTTATATGCAACCCAGAACTATAAGGTTTAAGTCGATTGCAGCGGTTGGTTGGGCCAGGTATGGGCGTGTGTCGCCGATTCAAACTCGTGCGGTAACAATATTTTTCGATAAAAAACCATCCATCTCTAGCACCCTCTCGATTGGCCACAATCTAACAAGTCAAACCAATGCCGAATTAAACTCGCCACTTGTCCTTGCGACCGCCTTCCAAGGAATATCCTAGAATATCCAAAATTAAAAAAGTCAAACTTGGTCAAAATATTTTTGAGTTTATCAAGTTTTCAAACATTCATAACTTCTACATACGACCTAGGTTTTGAGAACCATTTGCGGCGCTAGAATCGTTAGCCGACGAGACCTTTCCGTCATTCATATTGCAACCACTTCGAGCACTTCTATTTTTGGAGTAGAAATTTCATAACTCGACATGATCTTCCGATCAAGAAATAACCGTGTCACTTTGTCAATGTGTGCATGTGCTCATTCTAGATCTAAATTGGTAGAAATCGTTATGTGTTTTCCTCGATGTTAACTTGAATTTATTCACCGATAACTTGTATAAGTAGGAGGAGCTTAACCGGATTAACAGCATTACGCATAAGATTCAAGATTCATAAATTTCACAAAAAAAACACTATTTGATGCCTCAATATTCGCCCAAAAGGTTTTAGACCTCAATTTGCCAAACCAAGCCCCACCGGTAAAAATGGCCTTGTGAGCTTATTCATCCACTTTTTCAACTCGAAAGTATTGATGGATGACAACAATAGAATGATTCAATCCAAATCATAAACATGCCTCAAATTTGTTCACTACGAACATTTCTTGTCTGACCTTCATGTAGAATAGTTGAATCTTGTTCTGTGTAAAATCAATTCTCTATTAGGAGAATTGAACTCTTCAAATTCGTTCAATGTATTTTTATAACCATAAATGACATTATTCCTCATTTTGTGGTCAAAGTGGGAAGTCCTTTAACTAAGACTCGTCGGATTTTCAGAGCTTTAAAATTAATCATCAATGTTTACGTACATAATTTTGAAAATAATATCACTTGTTTGCTATAATTTCTATGTGATATCTTGCATTGATATCATTCAATTCCTTCATGAAATGGCTAGAACATTTTAATGATTTCCACATCTTGGCCGCAAATGGACATTTAGTTCATTTTCAAATGACTTGAAAAAGGATAATGATTTGAATCTTGGACCTATTTAGTAGGCTTTATTCCATTTTAGGTCTTCGAAAGGCAAGCTCACTCATTTGAAGGTCACTTTTTTAATTTTTTGTAGAAAGTTAACAATTACTTTACGTTTCATGTTATTTATTATACACCATAGATTTTGTGGATGAACAAGGTTTTCCTTGTTTCAATGTAGCTTACTATTGGTTTAATTTTAACTTACAAATTTTGGATTCAGAATGAACAATTACCACTATAACCACTCCTTGTATGCTACTTGGATAATTTTATTCAAAATAGATGAGAATATTAAATTCATATATATAGTCCCCGATGGGGGGTGAGAATCTTGGAGCACGAAGCAACTAAGTCCCATGAATGAAAACGTATGGATCGCCTGGAGGAGGACTCGGCTCTCTCGCCCCTTCATTTCAATCATTGGGCAGTAACTAGAGGTGTACTTCAGAGAGGTTTATTACAATCGTGCTGTAATTTCGCTTCATCTCGGTGAATGTGGGTGGTGTAAGATTAATGGGCGGGATGTGGCGAGGAAGGCCGGCAAGAGCATTCGGGCTTGGGCCCGGGGTTGGGCCTCGGGTGGTATCCCAAGCCGCAAGCGTAAGAGAGACGCACAAGGGCCTCTTCATGTCGGTGACAACATTCGACATTCCCCTACAACTTTCGCATTGTGAATTCCGCCTGTGTTTCTCTCCAAGGACATCTTCGAGCTGCATCGTGCTCGCATTGTGTGGACGCCGGAAAAACGAGGGAACTTGTTATTTCGCCTTCTATGGGTTTTAGTGTGTTTGGGAGTGGTCGGTCAAATAGAGGTACCCGCAGGACCTATCGAAGGAGGCATGGTTAAAGTGGGGTGCGGCGTTGTTTCGGGTGGAATTCTCCATTGTTGGAGCTTGGTTTGTAAATTGGTGTGCCCGGTGGTTTGGTGGTTGGTGGTTGGGGGGCGTGAGCATGCAAGGAGTCGCCTTTGTGGAATACACAGAGTCGCATCCCCGGTGTGGAATGTTCGGACTCTCTTGGGAAGCCTCACTTGGGGCAGCGTTCTTCCTACTCTTTCCTTTTCTTCAGCTTGTTCGTGTCGTGTCGAGGTTCCCAACCCAGGCGCAAGGTGGTATCGGGGGTATTATGTGTGGTTTTCTAAAGAAATTTGAGGGTGTAGGAGACCCACATCTCTGGGTGGTGGCCGCGCAGTCTAGTGGGTCTTAATCAGAAAATTGTTGGATTGGCCCCCTCCCCGAGTCGAGCATAATGAGACCATCTACGCGACACGGCGTCATCCCTCCGGCCAAGCCAAAGCCCATGGGCTCGAATGATTTGGCAATTGTGACGACAGAGCGCGCCGGGTCCGTCCGTTGCTCCCACTTGTGGGTGTGGGAATGCGAGTGCGCTTGTGGTGCAGTAAGTAGACCTCCTGTGGCGGTGGAAGTGAGGTCATAGAAAACACAACACGGTGGTGGTGGTCGACGTAGGAGGAACAACGAACCAAGGTTCTAGGCCGGCGTATAGCTCCTGTACCCCGCAAGAAATTCAACATTATTGTTTGGAAAACTATCGGGAGCTAATTCTAACTCGATGGATCGGGTAGACACAAAGATAATGAGTTCATCTGGGAGGAGCATGCTGAGCGGATGGCCACGTTGGATAAGATGTTTCTAGTGCCAGGTTAGGGGAGCAAGTGGTTTTTGGCTCAGCAAGGCTAAAACCACCTGCAGTAAAAAGTGAAAAAGCTAGAGACTTGGTTGGTGCACTTCAAAGGGCACGTCCGTTGCAACTTCCGTCCCCGCCTACTCCAGAATGTACTTCCGACAACCCAATCTCCATTACGTCGGATGACTAGTACGCTATCGTGTGTTTTTTAGTGTATTGTCTACCTGGTGCCTTTGGCCCTCTTGTATATGGATGATGTCCTTAGCCTCCTTTTTGTATTTTTGTCACTGTTGCAAACATTGGTCAACAAACCCAGCTTCTGGTGAGACCACCTTTTTTTCGCTTCCGTTGATGTACATCTTTTCACCATGAATAGAATATCGACTTACAAAAAAAATTATATATATATATATATAGATAATGTTGATCCTATAATAGTTTGAAGATTGTGTGAGTTTGGAGTTGGGGAATTCGGAATCTTATACACTTAGTAGAAAAAATAGTACCTACACAAGCCTTTATCTTTTACTTATGGCCGAGTTTACAAATAATGACATGGTATAAACCTGCACACATTTATAGGCCCTCGTGGACAGATTAGACCCAGATTGCTTACTGCTTTTGAGGTCGTAAAATTAGCCACAGAATTTTTCAATGGCCTATTGCATTGACACAACCAACAATACACTGCCATCCAAAACACTTTTAGTGCAACTGCCAAGGGTTTCAACTTCTCGACTTCCTAGCCTCAAATTGCAAAGTTGTATTTCATGTGTCCAGTGCCTACTTTATTTGATTGATCAGTGAATAGGGGTGGGTGGCAGAGGTTTCATTTTTTTGTTCTGATTGGTTATGAATTACTTTGTACGTGGACACAATTGAAGCAAAAACCATATAAAAGGAGGTTGCTTTATTCTAGAATTAAAGATACATATTGTGTGCCTTGTTTTGCTTTCCACAAAAGATTTCATCGGACAGGAAATTCTCCTTGGATGCATTATATTGCCTTATTTCAACAAACAAATAAATGATAAACTTCACACACACAAGTACAACGCTTATAATGGTCGGAATTGACAGCTGCAAACTACTATTGATAACTAGATGTTAATGTGGTTCGTTGAGGCTAGAAAAGAAAAATTATCAGGTTGATTGATGGACTGTAAACTTAAGGATTATTCCTTCTCTACTTTGTTACGAGGAATGGTGGTGTTAGTAATTAATGTCAAAACCTGTAGAGTTTTGAGTGACTGTTCCACAATAATAAATACCTCAATTTTAATCTTGTTCTAAATTGGTGATATTGCAGCTTTGGCATATCCCTAGGAGGGAACTAACATCCTCAAGGAAAACTGACAAATCAAAAAGAAGGATTTTTAAGAGGAACAAGTGTAGGATTAGTATGGGAGAGCTCCAAGACTTGCCCTAAAATGTAGAAGATGTGACAACATAGTTTGGGAGTGAATCAAGAAAAACAGTAACTAATAAAGATGGTTTAGAATTGCAAACTGACAAGGACACATGTGCATCCTGATATTTTATGTTTAGATAACAAACACCCATATAGGTAGTCTTCCTTTTGAGTGCTTTCTTCTCAGGGCATGTAAAAGCAAATTAATAGGTTTTTTAACTTTCATTCTTTCTGCAGGAAGGTGATTTGGAAATTGACCCAAGTCACTGAACTATTATGAGTGAAATTGTAAGTGATAGATTGTGATTATAAAAAATCACCTTTTTCCTAGTGTGGATCTCCTAAGCTATAATGAAAATGTCATTGCCTAGTAAGCATGAAGTTATGTTTGCACCCTCAAAGTTAAAAAACGGATTGTATATGATAAACACAAATCCTTAGTAATAGCAGAGGGCAATATAAATCACAATAAAATTATATCCCACGAATAGAGCAAAGGGTACCAACAATGCACAACAAAATAAACTCCAAGAGTAGAGGAGACATGGCATGATTACATATAAGAAAGAAAGATGCAGAAGAAACGGAATAACTTTATTATCAGTTGAAATCCACCATAAGACTAAAACCTGAAGATAACATTCTCAACAACTAATGTTACACGAAAGGCTACAATCCTCCAATGCCAATTGCAACCTTCATTTTGAATGCTTAAATTTTGAGGTTATGTCTTAAAACTTTATTTTTGAAGTAGACAAGGGAAATTAAATTAAAATTACAACAGGTAAAATTATATACCAAATCAAAGGCATGCCATTCTACATTACATAGTCAACCCCAGGTCTGTAAGCCAGTAACTTAATTAATCAAGCTTCCATTTTCTATGTGCCCGTGAAGATGAAAGGGTGGAATAGGGAGAAACGTCTCATTTAGACGTTAATATGTCCTTTACTAATATTTTGGTCTACTAAAATCTTGGATTCTCTCAAGGATGAATAAGAATTGCAATCACTGAATACAATAGCCATGGAAAGCATAATAATGTTCGGATGCTGCATGAAAGCATTGGAACCATTGATGCTGTCTCTTTCTTAATCCATTTGGCATAGCAGAGGAAGTGAAACTCTTCTCCAGGCTCACGCTGCCCCATGCCAATTAGCAGTAGTGCCCAGATTTCTCAAATATGACAATAGTCGCAGATTCATATGTAAGAGCTTGAATGCTTAAGCACCTAGGACCATATAAAGGATATCCAAAAGTAACCATCCATGGAGATACTTGTAGTAAGGCTGTTAGTGTGATTGAACCCAACACTCTATGAAGAACTATTTTTGCATGGGATTTAGGTTCCACCGTCTCTGTGAATTAGACCTGCTTGCCCTTTTCCCACTGTCTCTTAGGTTTTCTGTTTATCCTTTTTCCACTCCACATTCAACTTCTAAGCTTTTACTTGAGAAAGTGACCCGTGGTCGACCATTCCTGGAAACTTCTGGCAGACAATACAGCATGTTTAACTCAACTCACAAATTTCCTATTTTCCATTCCAGTGAGGTCCTTTATCTAGTTTCCAAGCAATGATTGGTTAAATTTGCAGCACCTGCTTGAAAACATAGACGGGGTGAGAAATCAAAAGTCTTCATGTTATTTCTGCCACTGAGCATATGAACACTTCCATTTCCCATCTCTTATCTCCACTCAAGAGGAAGTGATGAATTGCTGGTTTGCTGAATGATTAAATTTTTACTACTGTTATTTATAATCTTATAAATGTTAATAAATATCCTTTACCATTGAACATTTGGAGTGGGTATGTACTGCATCCTTGCAAAAGTAACATACAACATCTCTCATAGAATATTACAGTTGATAGACCATCTGGTTATAGTCTGATCCTTCTGGAATTCTGAACTCTAGTCAAGTTCTGTATAGTCCGGTACTAGGCAACTTTCTCCAGAAACTGCAAGTGTCGCCATGAAATCTCTTCTTAATCTTGAGCTGTAGAGACACAAGTTCTGCACCAATACAAAAAGGAGGTGATGTGCTAAAAAAGATCAAATCAAGGTTTCTCCTGCCATGAAATTCAGGAACTAGTAATGCACATGCAAATTGGCAACAAACATTATTAGCTACTTCTGAAGGAGAAATGAAATCAGTGACCTTTACCTTTCAAATATTCATGGGAAGTCTGAAGATGGGGCACATTCACACCTTCTATTATTAATATGGCCAGCAAAAGCAGGGGGCTCTGCAACAATACATTCAACATGGGATTCACTCACATGAAGGCAAGGTACAAAGGGGCATAAGTGTATTTCCACATTATAAATGTAGCTTTCTTTTCTATTGATTCTTACGAATGATAGCATGCACAGTTAGAGCACCCACACCTCTTATAACTTTCTGTCTACATAAGCAAATCTATACATCTAGGGGATACTTGAAGTCAAGAATATATCCATATTAACCCCAGATTTATTAGGGATTTAAAAACAGGTGTGAACTTTTCAACGTTTTTAAAAGATCTGGGGTTAAGATGGATCTATGATGGTTTATTTATTTTCAGTATGTTGATGTCAATTTGTTTCATTTTTATTTCATTAGCATTACCATACATATATGGAGATCTCTCCCACCCTGGAATGTAAAAGCATCTTTTTCTCTCAATGCAACTAAACATAGAACTGATATTAATTCCATACCAACACACACACATGCTTACTGACTGTCTTTTAGAGATAATTTCTCCAACCTAAATACTTACGCCAGGAATTAAAGTCATTTCATCATATAGTTGCAGATAGCATGGATGAACTACCTCGTGAGTATGATCAAAGGAGATCTCTTTCATTGGAAGGATGGCGATGATTCACATATTGACTAGATGAAATCAACATAGTATGTCCTCATATATGGAATATGAGGTGGTTCACAAGGATGAAGGAACTATAAATGGAAGTTCCCTGGGAGCAATATCTGAAGAAAGGAAGAAGATATCATGAAAAGATACAACTATAGAAAAGGAAATCAACACCGAAAAACTAGAAGAATTGGCCATGATATCTCTATGGGAAAGGTATGAAGATCTTGAAAAAGTTTGAAAAGAAATAGAACCCTTGACATTGATATCTTGGAGATGTGTCAATATGTATGCGTGATGTTGATGTTTCTACGCTGCATGTCAGATGAAGAGCCATTGTTGAAAAAATGTAACTAGTCCGGTCTTCATAATGACATGTAATTGTGACTTATGTAAATGATGTAATAAAGCAAAAATGGATTATTTTTTGCAAACCTTGCTTCATGGGTTTCATGAGCAAGTCATTACTTGCCTTCGCTTGAGAGCATTAGGTTTTTTCCAATGTTCCAATGAAGTTTCGGGACTCCGGAAACGCAGGAGCATGGATATGCACAAGGGGAATGTATATAAGCAACCACAAAATTTAGGGAAATTTCGGGAAACGAGGGCACGTCGCATTCATAAAAATTATAAAATTTTTAAAAAAATTTAATATATAAAAAATAAAAAATAAAATCCCAAAAAAATATGTAAATAACTAAGTTAGTAAATAGTAAATCTTAATAATTATGAAAATGTACATCTAAATATGATCATCATTTCATATTAGAATATTATGAATCATAATTATCATTTGACATTTTAGCAATCATGAATGCAAAATTGTAAATCTAAAAGTAAATTACGAATTGAATCCATCATTTGACATTATGCAATGTTCCATCTAAATTCATCATTTGGCAATGGGGAATTAATATTATGCAAGGTACATATAAATTAAATTAATCATTTGAAAATTGAAATTACACAATGCACATCGAAAATAAATTTATCATATGACAAAATGACATTATGTTGAAGTCTAGCCATTTTAGAATACTAAACTAAAAGTAAACAGAAAGCAATGAAATACTAGTAAATTTCTCAAAAAGTACTAAATAATAAATCGTATTCAACTGTGTGGCTCCAAGTCACAAAATGAAAACGTAACTCCAATCTACTGTACCTCCAAGTCACAAAATGAAAATCGCAACTCCAAATGTCTCAGTACCCCCGCCGATGGTAAATCCGAATCAGTGGGAAAGAAATTGCAGATGGAAAAAATGTGGAGCAGCAGCAATAAAAGGAAAATGAAGTAGCGGCAAGGTAAAATGTCGAATGACAATAGAAGGAAAATGTTGGGCAAAGTTATTAAGGTAAAATCGTAGGGTTAATGAGAAATGAATGAGAAATGTAAATGATTATGTTTTTAAAGTCTTAATTTATCCTTTAGTTTTTATTTTCATAATTATATTAATATTTGTAATATTTTATGTTTTTAATTGTTATAAGCAAAAAAAATTGGGGGGATTGTCAGCTTGCCAAGACAAAGTACCCCCCAGAAGTTTCCTTGAGTTTCCCCAAAAAGGGACATGGGGAAACGTTTCTTCCAGGAGCTTCCCCATCCAAAAGATGACAAATGAAGCCGTCCCCCCACTTCGGGGGCGCGTCCCCATGGAACACCGGTTTTTTCATTTAGACTCAAAGAATTAATGTCATGTATGAAAAGCTCTTCTTGAGCCTATGTAAAATCAAAAAATGTATATGAGTCAATTGTTGCCTAGAAACCCCTCCAAAGACAAGCAATAATCCTCTTCTTTGATGTCGCTTGCAAATGTATACAAAACCTCATGTCGGCTCAAAATGAAGACACGTTGGTTCACATGGCTCATGTCGGCTTACTTGCAGAGACCAAACCAACCCACTATACATATGCTGCTAGGGTCATCATAGAAATAGAACAGCTCGTATACCGTTTTCGTGGTCAAGATAGAGTTCGTGCCCTCGCATACTTCCGAGATTTTCTGTATAGTATTAGCCGAGCCTATTTCGGATCTCCACATAAAGGGTCTATCCGATTTCGCGATGCAGACAAGGTGCCAATGGAAATTTCGTATTCCTCTTATGTTCGCATTCAAAGGATCGCGAGAAGTTGCATGGATGGCACAATCGCATCTCTCCTGCTTCCTGCAGACACAAGAATAGAAAGACAACCGTATCACTTTGATATACAAATAGGATGAGTTTCGAAGGAAGATGAAGGGTCAACGAGATGCTACCTATAACAAAGAATCTCTCCGTCTAGGTATCACATCTAGTGCGCAGAAGCAAGCTTGAAGATATGACACGAATGATGATGATTTAGAAGAAGTTGTCTCACGAGAAAGAGATCTAGAAGAGATTTAAAGGTTCGCAGGATCAAAGAGGAAGAGGAGGCAGCCAGAAGAGAAGACAACTTAAAGGACTTGTGTCTTGATCTTGGGAGTGGCTTATAGGTCAAGGGTCTTGGTCTTGGTATTCGTCAATTGGAATTCTATAAGAAGTTTGTGTGGCTTTTCCTCTCGAAAGAGTGAGAGGCTTTGGTCCTCGTTCATAGCCTACATGTTGTGTCTCTTGTCTATTTTATGTTCATGCATTGGTTATTGTTTGATGAAGAAGAACACTAATAACCTAACATGAAGAAGATTCTAATCTAAAGAATTTAAAAGCATTCACAACAACACTAATAAAGAGAAATATCCTAGTGTTGATGCCCTAGATTTCTCAACATGGTTTCGTAGCTATGGTGCTAAAGTCAAAGGAAGGGCATCTAAGACACACTCAAGATCACAAATTAATAGTTTGAATGTTAGCTCGTGAAAGCTCACGATCACACAATCTGGTGGAATCTTAGAGATCTCGCCTTGGAGCACAAAACTGGGCAAAGGTTTGATGACACCACAAGGACATCTCCTCACCTGCTCCTAAGACCATATCTCAAAGACTACTCGTGTCTCCGTACTAACACTGCCATGCTCACACACTTTGATGTTATATGTTGAAGCTATCACATCTGCCATACTAAGAAAGATGATTCCCTGGCAAATACCGCAATCTCGTAGAACTCACAGCTAGACATGATCTCGACATATTCTCAAAGGCAATCACAGAATATAGTTTCAATGCTATCTTAAAGAAACGATTTTAAAGGCTACAATAAGACCCTCAGACGCATTTAAGCAAGACAAGAATCTCATCTACATAAAAGTAATCTCGTGCTCTCACAAATATAAGGTCTCAAAGAATATAACAAGAAGGAGGTCTAACCATAAATATCACCACAATCTCAAGTTATAAGGGTAGAAGGCTAAAAGGTATTGCCATCTCGTTGACCACTCTTTGTCAACGACCCATAGTAGTACACCCCTTTTTCGCAAAAAGGATCTATCATGTTCGAGTGTTCGTGCCATTCGCATTTCATCTTTCACCAATAGTTTTGTAAATGATGTAAACCCATTCTACATATCTATAATGCAAATGATCTTAGTAAGACCCATCATGTATGTAACAACCTAGATAAGCCTAGTATTTTGGTGACGATTTCTATCCTAGAAGATTTTTCTGCCTCACCGATTCATCCGTGTCTCTAGACACAAATGATCTAGAAGCTTTTCCTCTCCAACTACCCCAAAGCTAGGGTGGATTTGTCATCAAGATATTAAGTGAGTCCTAGTGCTTTATCGAGTATTTGTAAAAGTAACTGGGAATGATCCTAGCTAATTGGTTAGATCATTTTATTACGTATTGTTGGGTCTATTAGGTCATATTTTTTAGTTCCAAAATTGGGTAGTTTTTTTTGTGGTCTTTTATGAACGAGTTTTCCCTCATGGGTTTAATGTATTAATATTATGTAAAGAGGGTTGGAAAATAATTAATAATTTCTCATGAATCAATTTGGTTTTCCAAGAGTTGTAGGGGGTTTTTCCAGGGTCACCTTGACTAAAAATCTCGAGTTTTGATGTGTTGAATGACTCGTCTTTTTGTTACTCGTCGTTATTTTATTTCGCATTTACAATGACACTAAAATTTTCCGAATTTGTGTTTTCAAAGAAAATTTATTTTTCAGCTTGTTGAATGTATGGTTATGGGAAAGGGCATTTAACGATTTTGGAGTAATAAGGCGAAAACCGAAAACCGGGGTGGGAAACTAAATTTCTACATGGTATCGAGGTTGAGTGCCGAAGGGCGCTAGACAAAGAAGGAAGAAAATTGCTACTTGTTGATTTTTCACTCGTAAAATTCACAGCTGATTTTTCACAAACAACAGATTTTTACCTTTACTACAAGAAGTTGTTATTTTCGCTTAGGACAACAAGCATGTCCTTTGGGATTGAGGTGGAGGATAGGTTGGATGGGCATAGCAAACTACGGTGTTTGGAAGGAGAGAATGCCCAGAGTATCTTTGAGGAGGCGAAGTACGAGGGATATCATGGTGCATACCCAACCACGTAACCTGTGAATGTGCTCACGATGTTAGATCATCGAACATTGGCGGACTATATATAAGAAAGAACAACAAGGAGTAGAGGGCGGTTCTGGGCGTATTAAGACCATGTCGATTCCTCATGTGCAGAGGAAAGAGATATGCTCATGAGATGTGAGTCAGCGTTGACTAATCTCTACCAGTCACCAATGAGAACAGGAAAAATGGTCTCAGGGAGGAGCTAAAGAGAAACTGAAGACCATTAAGATGGCTAAGTCCCCGATAGATGCAGCTTTTGGATATCTCACAAAGATTACTAATGTGAGAGATGGGTTGGCGATCGGATTGGAGAGGCCATTCCTCCTTTGCCAAGTTGGTGCCGGATTGCGATGAATGGCCTATCTCGGTTCATGAGATGAACTTTGTGTGATGGGGTTTGTGCACGTGAGACCCTTCCCACTGTGGAGAGGGTTTGGATAGATTGCATTTAGACGGAGAGATCGGGAGGGAAAAGAGCTCGACTTGGGGCAGCCAAGCTGGTTGACGCAGGATGAGGATCGTAGCATTTGCTTGGCGGACGCAAGAAAGGCAAAGGGAAGAAAGCAAAGGCTTCTACAAGCAATGGTGGGGGCAAAGGCAAAGGTACAAGGTAAACGGGGATAACATCACGAGAAGGACTATTCCCAAGGTGAAGTGTTGGAATGTACGGAGGGGATGGGACACTGCTCGTGGTTTGTGTGTGGGAGAAGAAGAAGAAGAAGGGGAAGAACCGGAAGCACTGGCTGTGACTTCAAGCGAGAAGGTTGAGGACTTTTGCGGATCGCTTTGGCCGAGGGAGTTTGGGTTCATTACAGCGTGTGAGTCTTCTAGTGCGGGATTATGCTGCCATAGAGGTTCGGAGAGGGAAAACGCATGCATTTTCCCTCGATTAGCGGAGCATCTTTAGGTATGCGGTATGTGGACGATTGGGGGCTTCACGTCACATGACAAGAGTGCGTGTGAGTACTTCTCGGAAGCTTTCAGAAAGTGGCACCGATGTAGAGGTAGTACTCGGTGATGACAACAGTTGTTAGAGCGATCGGTGTGGGAACATTGACATTTCGTAGGGAGTCCAAACCTCCCTTGAAGGTGTCGGATGTTCTTTATGTGCCGAGGGGATGAGGAAGAACCTCATATCCGTCTCGGCATTTGGAGGACGAGAGGATATGAGAGTACTGTTCGATGGGAGGACGGATGCTTATGTATACGAGGGGCACTCCAGTTGTTTCGGCTAGAGTGATAGGTGTATCGCCATGCAAAGGTGTACAAGTTTGCATTTCAGTCCCCTTTTGGCATTGAGCGACGTAGTACGGACGACCATGAGCTAGCGAGTTCTGAGGCGGTGTGAGATTGTGGCACCGCAAGATGGGGCACATGTCTCATGGAGCCTTGAGGACTATTGCGGGAGATCACTACGGGCGTGCCAGATTTACGATGCGATCACATTGATACATGCAGAGGATGTGCGATGGGCAAGTTTGCCAAATCCCCTTTTTCCCGACGGTGACGGCAGATCGTACAGGGATCACTTGTTTGATTCATTCGCGATGTGAGCGGTCGGATGTCTCATGTTTCCTTGAGTGGATATGAGTACTATGTGTTATTCATTGATGATCACTCCAGAGGACACGGATTTTATTTCTTGAAGACCAAGAGTGAGGTCTTCCAAGCGGTTTTCGAGGATTCGAGCTCTTGTGGGGAGACACGGACGAAGTCGGAAAGATCAAGTCCACGAGGGTCGGACAATGGAGGGAGAGTACACCCTTGGATGAGTTTGTTGACTATTGTGCGAGAGGCGAGGCATTAGGGAGGGGAGCTCACTTGTTCCTTACAACCCCTAGGCGAACGGGGTTGCGGAGAGGAGGAAGAACAGATCCATCGGAGGGGGCGCCAAAGCCATGTTACATGATCGGGGGTTGCCATTGTTTTGTGTGGGCGAGAGGCACCGCAACTTGCTGGCTCGTTTACTTGCGGAAACAGGGGAGTCCGCATCGTGACGCTTGGGGCACATGACTCGGAGGAGTCTTTCTACGGAAGAAGCCGATGATTGGTCATTCATTTCCTTGTATCTTTGGGTGCATTACATACTCTACGTACCCAAGGAGAAGAGAGACCAGAAGCTAGAACCCACCGCGAGAGAAGAGGTATCTTTGTGGGCTACGGTGAGACCTCGAAAGGCCTTTCGGATTTACATTCTGCGCGAGAGGGAAGAGTTGTTGTCGGGCGGGATGTGAAGTTCGAGGAGGACAAGGCCTTTAGGGAGGTCACGGGAGTTAGAGTATGCTGGGATCGAGCGGACCCTCGGCGAGCAGCTGAGTCGGTCGCAGAGATCCGGTGGGCGAGAGATCGGGTGAGGATCCCCGGAGGTACATCTATGACGATGTCGGGTCCGTCGGTGGGGGAGTGGCTCGCGAGTCGGTGGAGCGTGGTGAAACGCGGGCGGCACGCAAGCGAAGCAACGAGAAGCGATTCACCAGGGAGTCCACGATGGACGGTTCACATGGTACCTCAACATCTACGAGGGTTCGAGTGCGGGCAGGGGAGGACAGCAGAGACGGATCGGTCGGAGTTCGAGTGCTCCCGGTGTTGAGGAGGAGGAGTTTTCATTCTCCCGGTGGGAGAAGTGCACTCGAGGGAAGAGGAAGCCCAAGTGGCTTCAGGGACACCTTGAGAGATGCCACATACGATGGCTCGGGCCTAAGAGGCCGGTCGGAGAGAGGCAGAGACCACACGAGAGGGTTTTGTGACGCTACATGGCAGTGGCTGCCGGCATCCTTGACTGCGAGCCTTCTAGCTATGAGGAGGCAGACTAGCCGGCGAGTCCGGAGAGAGGCCATGCGGGGGAGGAGTATTCTTCTATCATGAAGAATGATGTTTGGGAGGTGGTCATGCGAGGCACGAGGGCAAATCCATGCCGGTACTTCCGAGATGGCTTTACAAGGTAAAGCATGCTGCGGATGGCGACATTGAGAAATTCAAAGCGAGGTTTGTGGCTGGAGGTTCTCCCAGGGTAGGGGAGTTGATTATGAGGGAGACCTTCGCTCCCGTGGCTCGATATACTTCGATCCGCTCCATTATATCGATAGCGAGCGAGAGATTGGGTTGGAAGATCCACCAGATGGATGTGAAGACCGCATTTCTCAATGGCTTCATACAGGAGGAGGTGTACATTGAGCAGCCACAGGGCTTTGAGGTGCATGGGAAGGAGTCCCATGTGTGCATACTGAAGAAGGCCCTCTATGGCCTGAAGCAAGCTCCCAGAGCTTGGTACTCCAGGATAGATACATACTTGCAGAAGATGGGTTTCACAAAGAGTGAGGCAGATCCGAACCTTTACTATATTGTGATAGGTGAGGAGCCTCTCATTCTGGTGCTGTATGTGGATGAATTGGTCATTACAGGTGCAGAGAGACTCATAGAGCACTGCAAGAGAGATCTTGCGGCGGAGTTTGAGATGAAGGACATCGGCTTGATGCATTACTTTTTGGGTTTGGAGGTGTGGCAGGAGGAGGGGCATTTCTTCCGGGGACAGGGGAAGTATATTGTGGACATCCTTGGCAGATTCCACATGGAGGATTGTAGACCCATGTCGACACCGATGATCACCAACTGGAAGAAGCTTCATGCTTCGGATTCCGAGTTGGTGGATCCCACATTGTACAGACAGCTGATTGGTTCCTTGATGTATTTGGTCAACACCAGACCAGATATTTGTTTTGCAGTCAACACGATGAGTCAGTTTATGTGTGAGCCTAGGAAGGTTCACTGGGTGGCTGCAAAACACATTTTGCGATACTTGCAGGGGACAGTGGATTATGGTCTGGACTACAGGCAGGGGGATGGAGTGAGATTGGCAGGTTACACTGATTCTGATTGGGCAGGTTGTGCTTCTGATAGAAAGAGCACTTCAGGGTGTTGTTTTGGGTTGGGTTCGGCAGTGGTGTCATGGTTCAGCCGGAAGCAGCAGTCAGTAGCATTGAGTTCAGCGGAAGCAGAGTATATGGCAGCCAGTCTAGCTAGTTGTGAGGCCATCCGGCTTCGCAAGATGTTGTTTGGCTTATTTGGTCAGCCGTTGAGACCTTCAGTGATTTACTGTGATAATCAGAGTTGCATTAAACTCACGGAGAATCCAATATTTCATGACAGGTCAAAGCATATCGGGATCAAATATCATTTCATCAAAGACTATGTTCAGAGTTGCATTAAACTCACGGAGAATCCAGTATTTCATGACAGGTCAAAGCATATCGGGATCAAATATCATTTCATCAAAGACTATGTTCAGAAAGGAGCTGTGAAGCTTGAGTATATTCCCACTGATGAGCAGGTTGCAGATATTCTTACCAAAGACTTACCACGGGGCAAGCATGTCTACTTCAGAGACAAGATGGGTGTGGTGAGGAACACCTTCCTCGGTAAGAGGGAGTGTTGAAATTTGGTACCGGAGGACAGGTGGTTCCCTAAGGCTTTGATCTTTGGCCTAGGGAAAAGTGTCCAAAAGAATTTAATTTTCTCCTAAAGATACTTTATAATTTTTATAAAGTCAAATCTAATTTTAAAGTGACTTTAAGTGATAAAGTTACTAAAGTGACTTTATAAAGTTATAAAGTCAAATCTAATTTAAAAGTGACTTTAAGTGATAAAGTTACTAAAGTCTAATTTTAAAGTGACTTTAATAAAGTCAATGTAAAATTAGAAAGAAAAGTGACTTTGGAAATAAATGACTAAGTGGGTCTTTATTAAAGTGGGGTGAATTAAAAAATAGAAAGTGAGATTTAAATGAGCATTTAATCTCAGCCCTAGATCTCAATCTATTTCAGCCATTGGATTTAGGGATTCCCCAAAAGTCACTTAGGATTAGATTAAAGGAGGGAAAGGAGGAAAAGATCATTCATTCTTTCATGAGCAGATTGAGAGAGGAGGAGAAGGAGAGCTGGAGACTTTTTCTGAAGAGAGCTTGAGAAGGTGAAGGAGAGGCAAACTCAGCAAATCCGTACAGTAGCAAGGAGGGCATGGTTTTCGAGGCAGTAAGAGAGTGCACGGATACCGAGGTAGCTTGGCCGTACAGCAGCGCAGAAATCCGTATAGCAGTCCGTACAGCCATCCGTACAGCTGTTTTGTGGCACATTTTTCGAGGAGAAACGCAGCACGGTTTTTAAGGAAAAATACAGCAACAAAGGGCTCGATTTCCAAGGTTGTTGGGCATGTTTTTCGAGGCAGCCAACACAGTTTTCGAGAAAGGCAGTTTGCTGTAATAAATTTTTGTTTTGTGTATTTTGCTGTTCTGGCACGTTTTCCAAGGCGGAGGCAAGCACGGAAAACCAGATAAGTCTGTAATTAATTTGCTGGAATTTTACCTGTATATTTCACCTCTCTGTAAAAGCATTTTCCAGAAATAAGAAGGAGCTTTCAAACTGGTTTTCCCCAAGAGTTGTAGGGGGTTTTTCCAGGGTCACCTTGACCAAAAATCACTGTGTTATCATGTGTTGAATGGCTGTTTGTATCTGCTGATTTTTATTTCTGCATTTTCCAGCATTTTGTAAATTTTCCAGAATTTGTGTTTTCAGCAAAAATTTATTTTCCAGTTTGTTGAATGTAAGGATATGGGAAAGGGCATTTAACTATTTGGAGAAATAAGGTTGTTGACCACACTTCGTCAACTACCCATAGCAGTACACCCCCATTTTTTCAAATGGGATTCGTCATGTTCGACGTGGTTGCGCCATTCAGATTCCATCATCCAGTTTCGATCGACAGTTTTTATAATGATGTAAACCCATTCTGCATTTTATGATGTAAATGATCTATGTAAGACCGTCCATGTATGTAACAACCTAGGTAAGCCTAGTATGTTGTTGATGACTTCCATTCTAGGAGGTTTTTTGTCTCTGCTGATTCACGAAAGTGATCGGCAGAGTTTTTTCCTCCAGCCTCACCCCAAAGCTAGGGTGGATTTTGTCATCAGCATGCTAAGTGAGTCCTAGTGTTCTATCGAGTCCTTGTAAAAGTAGTTTCAACTACTTGGTCTACTAGATCATATGTTGAGTCGCAGAACTGGGTATTTATTTAAGGGTCTATACGAATGGGTTTTCCCCCTTCATGTATGTAAATGTATTATCTCATGTAAAAGAGGGTTGGAAAAATAATTATAATCCCCTCTTAGTCAATTAATTAAATTTTCTGGTCAATTAATAATAAAATCCTAAACCAGAAATTTAATTAATTTAGGGTCCTAAATTAGGATTAAATCTTTAAAGGCAAAATTTGTAGGTCCTTGGAAAATGATTTTGAAAGCCCCAAACCAAGGGAATATTGAGAATTTTAAGAAATATTGGACCCTTGGGCCTTGGTGGTTAAATCAAAGTCAAAATTATGGGGTAATTAACTCAAAAATAGTATTTTTGAGTTAATTAAAAATGAATTAAATGATAAATTCGTTTTTTCCCCAAAATTTTAATTTCAACGCTCCGGATTAAAAGATAATTAAATCTTTTGGACGGTTGAGATTATTTTGACGAGGATCATCCAAACTAGCCGTTAGAGATCTAGTCCTATAAATTTAGAGGTCTTTTTCATTCTTGAATCCGATCTCAGAATCGTGTACTTGCTCTTAGAAGCTCTTGTAAACTTTTTTTGAGGAATAAAGCTAAAGACTTTGGGGTTACAGATCTTGATGTTCCTTCTCAAATTTATGTGGTGAATTGTCTCTGAACTCTGCTACTTGGTTTCTTGTGTTTTATGCTTGATGGCCTACATGGATTGATCTGCATATAGGTATCTTATGCAGTTTTTCTGGATTTATGAAATAGCATTCTGATTTTTCAATGGATCTCATGTTGTTTTCTTGAATCTCTATCAGTTTAAAGCTCAGATCTAAGTGTGCAGGGGATTTTTTAAAAGATTGGGCGTTTGGGGAAATCTTCAGTTGGATCAGCCAACTCCCAATAAGCATAGATCTGATAAGCTCTTTATTTGTTAAATTCTGGGTCTATCTTACGATATTTGTGATTTTGCAGGGTTTCGAAGGCTTGTGCCTCTCACCAAAAATTTCAATCTCTGAAAATTGTGCTAAATGGATTTAAATCTGACCTTGAGGGTTTTAAATTTGTAAAATAGTGTAAATTTGTAATTTATCTGTGAGGGTTTAACTGTTTTTTTGGTGTGTGTCTTCAGATCTGACTGATTGTTGCAGGTTGCAGGTTCAAAATCGAAATTTTTTTAAGATCTAAGGCAGATCTAGCCTCCAAGGGCCAGATCTGGCCTCAGTTGCTACTGTGGATAAAATCTGAGCATGAGATCTGGGCATAAATGAAGAAATTATTGAAAATCAGAGTTTTATGGAAAATTTTTAAATTCTAGGCTTGCTGGGTAAAGTTGGTGTGTACTGGGTTTTCTTCAAACTGCAAACTGCTACATGAGGCATCCTCATTGCTACCTCCCATCTCTGCAATCGATTCTGCATTCCATCCTCACGCTGCCCCTGTTTTGGACGTTAACCCTCGACCTGCATTTTTCACTGCCCTTTGCCCTCACGTTTTCTTTTCCCTCACGCTGCCATCCATCGAGCTGTCTGCATTCAAACAAAAACAAAACGATTTACTTAGTCTGCCGTCCACACTCATTCGATCCCCTCAGCCATACCTGCGTTAACTCTTTCCTCTGGCTGCCCGTCATCTACTCTGCCGTCCATCCCTTGCCTCCTCCCGTTGCTCACCTGCAAACAAGTGAAACAAAATAAAAAACGCAGCATTTCTTCACATCGAGCTCCTACCTGCAAATTACACAAACGACAACACCAAAAACGCATACATAAATAAAAAGCGTGAACCCTTCCGATTTGTTTCAATTCGATTTCATTTTATTTATTGTATATAGTTTAAGTTTCAGATTTGGTTTAGCGTTTAAGATTTAGGTTTCATATTTTTGAGTCGGTCTTTTTCTATATTAACCGTAGTGTTAGAGCCTTTTTTTTATGGATAGCGTAGGTTAGACTTTAGTTCTTTTTTAAGTTGTAATTTAATTCTAATTTGGTCGTTTTCCCTTTTTATAGTGTTAGTTCGATTTTTTGTTTTTTGTTTAGACTTAGATTTAAAATAGATTTCGATTTGTTTTAGATTTAGTTTTAAATTTTAATTTTTCATATTAATTTAGTTTTGTTTTAATTTGTTTAGTTTGATTTCATTTTTTAGATTTAACTTAGTTTAATATAGTTTAACTTTAGATTTTAATTTTAGTTGTTTATTTTTAACTTTAGTTTTATTTAGAGTTTAGATTTAGATTTTTTTTATTTTGATTTAGATTTTGAACTCTAGATTTAAAAAATATAAAAATTTTAAAATCCTAAAAAAATCTAGAAAATACAAAATATAAAAAAAATTTCAAATTTTCTGTGGTCAAATGAGCTTTGAAATTTTTACCTAAAGTTTTGACTATAGAAACATTTTCTGGATCGAAATAAATTGAAGCATCATAAATCTGGAAATATTGCGGATATCTGGCATTTTTCATCTTGTGATAATATTGCTCTGGGTTTAAGATATTTTCGCGCATGGTTGTGGTGTCTTTAAATTGAATATCATTGTGATCAATCGTGTTTTAAATAAGCAGCAGTTAATCGTCATTGCTTGTTTCTAATTGCTTAGCGAGATCTTGTCTGACTCCATAAGGCACTGGTCTAAAAGGTGAAATCTAATCTGTGGAATCTCGTTTATTCTGTCAAGTACTTGATGTTCTAGCTGTGTCTCCTAGATTTATCCTTCATTTCTAAAAGGGTCTACCTCCCTTAGCCTGCAAGGAGACAGCTTAAAGAGAGAGATTGGGGATAAAGGTGACAGCCCCCAATCTGAGCCGTTGTCGCGGTGCCCTGAACAATCTGTGCGACAACATTTTTTGGCGCCGTTGCCGGGGAAAGAGTTTTTCTGTCCTTGGTCTTAACGACATTTTCTAATCTTCTGATTTTTCATCGCCTTATCTTTCGTCATATCTCTAATCATTTCATCATCGTATCTTTAGCACCTGGACATTTTGGTTGGCTTCTTGTTTGGGTGGCGACTCCACTTATTCATTTTATTACACCCAGACAAGAATCCTTCCCTGATATCCATCTGCTATCTCTCGATTACTTCTTCTATTTTTAGAATTAGTTTCATGTTCAAGTGGCGACTCCATTTCTTTCATTTCTTACAAGAGTTCCTGCTAGGAAGTTCACTTCTTGAGGACTCTTTGACTATTCTTGAACACGGATCTATTTCTCAAATTTTAAGCAGGTCATCATGGATGACACCTTTCATGACATGCCGGAAGAAGCCACTTCAAAATTTCCTTTTTTCTCAGGTGGTGATCCAGGCACTGCTCTATTACATCTAAGGACGGTCAAACTTTTTATACATAAATATTGTCGTCCCTCACGATATAATCATGAAGATGTCAAGATACGTGTCTTTGCCTATTCTTTAAAAGGTGATGCTGTCGATTGGTTTCGAAATTGTCCTGAAGAGTATTGTTTAGAAGATATCATCAATTCTTTTACAGATAAATATATAAAAAATGACTCGCCTTGTGTTCCCAGTGTTATGCAAAATAATAAAATTGATCTTGTAGAAGATTCAGCTATCAGCAGGAGTTTTCCAACCAATTCTCAAGACGAATCCACTTGTGCCACGACATCACAAACCCACGATAGTGGTGAAACAGAAACAAGTTGTCAAATCAGTCTCAACAACGATAAGCATCTTGTTAGCGAATTGATTCAGATGGTTAAGGGTATACAACTAAATCAAGCTCAGGTAATCAAGAATATGGAGGCCAACCAGGCTCAAATCATTAAGAATATGGAACTTAATCAAGAAAAAATAATAGCGGATCATGCCAGGGAAATTGGTTCTATGCAGAACAGATTAAAGGTCATGGAATTTAATCACTCCAATCAAATAATTGCCATGGAAGAAAAACATGTTAAGGAAATGATGATCATGGAAACAAATCATAAGAAAGAAATGAACTGTATGCAAAATTTCTTCATGACCATGAAAGCGGATAATGATAAAATGATTCAAAACATGGAAGCTAACCAGATCAATCTTCAAAATCGGATAAATACCTTAGAAGAAAGTCATGCACAGGAAATAAATGTCATGGAAAACAGGTTAAAAATGATGGAAGTTAATCATTCTAATCAGATGTCTCTTCAACACAATTTGTCAACTATTGAAGAAAGGCATGCCAGGGAGATGAGTTCCATACAGAAGAAGTTAGAAAAAATGGAACAATCACACATGCAAGATTTCCAAACCAGGTCAGATTTGTCAACAGATGATGGGCCTCCCAGTTTGCTGAAGCAGTTTCCATCTCATCACATGGAGGTCACTTTTCCCATTAAGGAAGAGTTAACTATGGCTACAAAGGACGTTGAGAAACATCAAGCTTATGTGTCACCTTTAACAGAGTATATTCAAAATAAGATTGGTTGCGCTCCAGGTTCATCAAAGGTTTTGTACAAGGAATTTCAAGATAAGGACAAGAAATCTACAATAGCCTCATTGTTGACATCACAACCCACTCAGACGAAGAGAAAGAAAAAAAAAGGAAAAAGTAAGCGGTTTGATTCGTCTGATGGTCGAGAGCAGCTTGACATTCGGATAAAACAGAGTCCTACATTATGCAAGATCGGCCATGGCACATCTGAAAAGCAGCCAACAGACTTGCCTAAAAGTAGGCAAATGCTTAGCATACACTATATTGAGCACATCTGATGCCACGGGGCATCCTCTGTATCGTATTTCTAACCCTACTCCTCGTTATTTCAGCATTTCATTTTGCAGTTAGAGTAGATTTACTTTTCATGTTAAATAGAATAATAAATAAAAGAAGAGCTTCTATTTTTCATGAGCTTAATGTTATAAGATGATATTTGGATGGACGCTACTTATGTAATCTTGTGTGTTGCTTGGATGCAGATTCTGGATTCTCACATTCCTTCGATGAAGCAACGTGTCCCCAAGTAGAGCCAGATGTTGACCACACTTTGTCAACGACCCCATAGCAGTACACCCCCATTTTTTTCAAATGGGATTCGTCATGTTCGACATGGTTGCACCATTCAGATTCCATCATCCAGATTTCATCGCCGATCGACAGTTTTATAATGATGTAAACCCATTCTGCATTGTTATGATGTAAATGATCTACGTAAAACTGTCCATGTATGTAACAACCTAGGTAAGCCTAGTATGTTGTTGATGATCTCTATCCTAGGAGGTTTTTTGTCTCACTGATTCACGAAAGTGATCGGCAGAGTTTTTCCCTCCAGCCTCACCCCAAAGCTAGGGTGGATCTTGTCATCAGCATGCTAAGTGAGTCCTGGTGTTCTATCGAGTCCTTGTAAAAGTAGTTTGAACTACTTGGTCTACTAGATCATATGTTGAGTCGCAGAACTGGGTATTTATTTGAGGGTCTATACGAATGGGTTTTCCCCCTTCATGTATGTAAATGTATTATCTCATGTAAAAGAGGGTTGGAAAAATAATTATAATCCCCTCTTAGTCAATTAATTAAATTTTCTGGTCAATTAATTAATAAAATTCTAAACCAGAAATTTAATTAATTTAGGGTCCTAAATTATGATTAAATCTTTAAAGGCAAAATTTGTTGGTCCTTGGAAAATGATTTTGACAGCCCCAAGCCAAGGGAATATTGAGAATTTTAAGAAATATTGGACCCTTAGGCCCTAGTGGTTAAGTCAAGGTCAAAATTTTGGGGTAATTAACTCAAAATAGTATTTTTGAGTTAATTAAAATTGAATTAAATGATAAATTCGTTTTTTCCCCAAAATTTTAATTTCAACGTTCCGGATTAAAAGATAATTAAATCTTTTGGACGGTTGAGATTATTTTGACGAGGATCATCCAAACTAGCCGTTAGAGATCTAGTCCTATAAATTTAGAGGTCTTTGTCATTCTTGGATCATCCGATCTCAGAATCGTGTACTTGCTCTTAGAAGCTCTTGTAAACTTTTTTGAGGAATAAAGCATAAAGACTTTGGGGTTACAAATCTTGATGTTCCTTCTCAGATCTATGTGGTGAATTGTCTCTAAACTCTGCTACTTGGTTTCTTGCATTTTATGGTTGATGGCCTACATGGATTAATCTGCATACAGGTATCTTGTGCAGTTTTCTGGGTTTATAAAATAGCATTTCTGATTTTTCAATGGATCTCATGTTGTTTTCTTGAATCTCTATCAGTCTAAAGTTCAGACCTAAGTGTGCAGGAAATTTTTAAAAGATTGGGTGTCTGGGGAAATCTTCGGTTGGATCAGCCGACTCCCAATAAGCATAGATTTGATAAGCTCTTGATTTGTTAAATTCCGGGTCAATCTTACGATATTTGGGTTTTGCAGGGTCTTCTAAGGCTTGTGCCTCTCATTAAAATCTTAATCTCTGAAAATTGAGCTAAAATGGATTTCAAATCTAACCATGAGGGTTTTAAATTTGTAAATTAGTGTAAATTTGTAATTTATCTGCGAGGGTTTAATTGTTTCTTGGGGTGTGTCTTCAGATCTGACTGTCTTTGCAGGTTACAGGATTAAAATCGAAATTTTTTTAGATCTAAGGCAGATCTAGCTTCCAAAGGCCAGATCTGGCCTCAGAATCCTCATTGTGGACAATTCTGGGCATTATTTTTTAAGGTGCGTTTTAAATCTGAACTTAAATTGAAGAATTTGAGTTGCTGGGCGGATATTTGAATGTACTGGGTTTTGGTCTTCATCTGCGTCCCATATGCTGGCTCACACCTCTACCATCGACCTCCCTTCTGCCCTTTGCCCTCACGTTTTCTTTTCCCTCACGCTGCCATCCATCGAGCTGTCTGCATTCAAACAAAAACAAAACGATTTACTTAGTCTGCCGTCCACACTCATTCGATCCCCTCAGCCATATCTGCGTTAACTCTTTCCTCTGGCTGCCCGTCATCTACTCTGCCGTCCATCCCTTGCCTCCTCCCGTTGCTCACCTGCAAACAAGTGAAACAAAATAAAAAACGCAGCATTTCTTCACATCGAGCTCCTACCTGCAAATTACACAAACGACAACACCAAAAACGCATACATAAATAAAAAGCGTGAACCCTTCCGATTTGTTTCAATTCGATTTCATTTTATTTATTGTATATAGTTTAAGTTTTAGATTTGGTTTAGCGTTTAAGATTTAGGTTTCATATTTTTGAGTCGGTCTTTTTCTATATTAACCGTAGTGTTAGAGCCTTTTTTTTATGGATAGCGTAGGTTAGACTTTAGTTCTTTTTTTAAGTTGTAATTTAATTCTAATTTGGTCGTTTTCCCTTTTTATAGTGTTAGTTCGATTTTTTGTTTTTTGTTTAGACTTAGATTTAAAATAGATTTCGATTTGTTTTAGATTTAGTTTTAAATTTTAATTTCTCATATTAATTTAGTTTTGTTTTAATTTGTTTAGTTTTATTTCATTTTTAGATTTAACTTAGTTTAATATAGTTTAACTTTAGATTTTAATTTTAGTTGTTTATTTTTAACTTTAGTTTTATTTAGAGTTTAGATTTAGATTTTTTTTATTTTGATTTAGATTTTGAATTCTAGATTTAAAAAATATAAAAATTTTAAAATCCTAAAAAAATCTAGAAAATACAAAATATAAAAGAAATTTCAAATTTTATGTGGTCAAATGAGCTTTGAAATTTTTACCTAAAGTTTTGACTATAGAAACATTTTCTGGATCGAAATAAATTGAAGCATCATAAATCTGGAAATATTGCGGATATCTGGCATTTTTCATCTTGTGATAATATTGCTCTGGGTTTAAGATATTTTCGCGCATGGTTGTGGTGTCTTTAAATTGAATATCATTGTGATCAATCGTGTTTTAAATAAGCAGCAGTTAATCGTCATTGCTTGTTTCTAATTGCTTAGCGGGATCTTGTTTGACTCCATAAGGCACTGGTCTTAAACGTAATATCTAATCTAGATCTGTGGAATCTCGTTCATTTTATAAGTATTTGATGGTTTAGCTGTGTCTCCTGGATTTATCTTTCATTTTCTAATAGGGTCTACCTCCCTCAGCCTGCAAGGAGACAGCTTAAAGAGAGAGATTGGGGATAAAGGTGACAGCCCCCAGTCTGAGCCGTTGTCGCGGTGCCCTGAACAATCTGTGCGACAACAAAGGTGAAACTGAAAACCGAGGTGGGAAAACAGGAAATTTCTACAACACACAATAGAAACAACCACATGAACACAGTTATTTTTGGACAATTGTCCCTGGAAAAACCCAATATCAGAAAACCAGTGCAGCAAATGAGGGTTTATATTAATCTTCAGCAGTGAAAAGATGGTTTACAGAATATATGACGAGCAGATCTTTAGCATACACTTGAGATGAATTTTCTAAACACCTCGGAAGAATTCTCGACACACGGTAGGCACTTCTCCTCCCTCTGCATCACTCTGTGTGACCCCTCTACGCAGTCGCTGCGCTAGACTGCGTCACTCTGTGTGGAGGGGGCCAATGCTGCTACTCAGCGTTGCCTCCTCTTCCTCTTCTGTCTTCCTTCTCTTCGTCTCTGCTGACTTCTCCCTCCTCCTCCTATCTCTGCAACCCAGCCTCTACAACCTCATCCCTCTGAAATCGAATTCTCTTACTTCAGAATTGATTTCCTTCGAGTACTGATAATGTCCCTGGCTTACTTTCCAAATGACCCTCAAGCCTTCTCTTATAGTCTTCTTACTAATGAATCAACGGCCCAGATTATATCCTTAATCAATGGCTCAGATTAAAAAATGACTTGATCTTCATTTTCTAGAAAATTCACACTTTTCTTTATTAATACCCTTTAATTATTTAATTTCCCTAAGTTTAGACTTAGGGATCACTTTAAAATAATTATTTATTTTAATAAAGCATGATCTAAGTGGAATTTCCACAAACGATTTATGGGTTCTCTGGAATACTGATGTCCAAGCCTTTTCGCAAAACATGAGACTTGGAACACTTTCCAATGCTACAAACTCAACACCATGTAGTGCCAACCCTAAAGCTAATGGCCAATAAAGGATATCGCATGGGACTAGGGTACAAGGCTAACCACGAAATCGGACAGTGGAGACAAGAGCACAGACCTAGCCCACTCTTTCCATTGAATCCCCCCACCAATCCATGCCCAAAAGTGCCCATGGCAAGTAAGAAAAATTACTCAACTATACCAATGAAAAGCCATACCTTCAAGTTCAGCAGGCCCACCTTCAAACGCACAATCATAACAAGTGAGCGAGGGACCACATGACTGGCTCAGGTGGCGGAGATAATGGCTTATCAAGCTATCTAGTGTCTGCAAGGGGTTGTTGGCTGCCGACTAAGGACCATCTAGGAGAAAAAATTTCTCCTAAACATACTACCCAGAGGTGGTGGGTAACATGGCTTACACCCAAAACGCTAGCAAAATTACGAGGGTTCCTGGCTATCTAGTGTCTGCAAGGGATTGTTGGCTGCCGGATGAGGACCATCTAGGAGGAAAATTTTCTCCTAAACATACTACCCAGAGGTGGTGGGTAACATGGCTTACACCCAAAACGCTAGCAGAATTACGAGGGTTCCTGGCTATGTTGCACAGGTTCCCGAACCCAGGGGTGGGGTTCTCAAACCCAAGTCCCAGATTCGGGTATGGGTGCTTCTAAGAAGAACCTAGAAGAACCGAGTTCTCCAAAGAAAAAAATTGGGTTCTTCTGTGAAGAAACCTGTGAAGAACCAGTTCTCCAAAAAAAAAAATGGGTTCTTCTGCCTTAATGGGTACAGAGAACATAAAGGATGGGTACTTAGAACCCGAAAATCGGGTTCTTTGGGTTCTCGATGACCAATTTTGACTAAATTTTTTATAAAAAAAAAGTTATTGAAATTTAAAAATTAAAATTAAATTTTAATAAATATTAAGTTTTAACAAAATTACAAATTAAAACTTTGAATTAAAAAAATAATTCAAATTATTGAATTAAAATTTTTTTTTAATTATTGAAATCAAAATGTAAATCGTAAATACTAAGTCTAAACCTAAACTAAGTTCTCACTTCACTTCATTTCATTGAGTTCATTCGTTTGACGTAGGAATGAGAGGCCATTCATTGAGTTCATTCGTTTGACCCAGGGAAGAGTTCATTGAGGTATTCGTTCGACTGATATTCAAGCAGGGACGAGAGGCCGAGGTATCCACTCGACAAAGAGGCGGAGGGATTTAAGCAGGGACAAGAGGCAGTATTACGGCGACAGAGGCATTCATTCACGTATGGACAAAGGACGCAATACATATGGACAAAGGTATTCATTCACACAATACAAGCAAAGGGAGGCGACAGAGGACGAGGGGAGGTATACATGCCGAGGATGGGAGGGAGAAGACGGAGGCGGCAAAGGGAGGTATTCACGCCTTCTGTGAACTGTTATAACTTATATTCAACAGAAAAGCATCTTTGCTTAAGAAATGACATCAACATATAAACTGCACACTTAGATGGTTGATGTTTATAGTTTAAAAAATGCGAAAATTCGATGTTTACTACCATGAATGAGGAGGTGTGAGATATCCCCAAAATGGGCATGGGGAGTCCAAATTGGATATTTAAATTAAAGTAGAATTCCACTCCATTTGAAGCCTACTTAATATTATCTTGAGAAAACTTAAAAGAAATACGATATCATAAAATCCTATGAACAAAGAACCAACTAAAGCTTGCCTCAATTCTTTCAGCAAATTCAAAAATTTACCCTTTTACAGGATCCATAAAACTTGACCCAAACCCAACTATCAGGATCATAAACAACATCAAACTTTTTTATAACTACTGAGTAGTACTTGTATTACCGTTACAGAGAGGAATTAAAACATTTTTAGTTTTCTTGTTTAAAGTTGAAAAATATACAAATTCATATATACTATAAATTATAAATTTATAAAATATAATATATATATATATATATATATATATATATATATATATATATACCCCTGACGAACCCACACACACTGTTTCAAAAAATGACGTCCCCATCCTCGTCCCCGAGCCCACGTTCCCTGGCAACATAGGCTCCTGGGGATCGACAACTACTATTGACAGTTCGTTAAAGGGTTCTCCCAATTAAGTGCACCTTTAACAGATTTAACTAAAAGGGGAGCATTCAAGTGGACAAAAGAATCTGACAAGGTGTTTAAAACCCTCAAGGAAATAATGAGCTCATGTCCAGTACTAGCTCTTCCCGACTTTAGTCAACCGTCCATATTAGAGTGCAATGCATTAGGAGAAGGAATAGGGATTGTCCTAATGCAAAAGGGCCACCTTATTACACTCAAAAGTCGAAAGTTGGAAGATACAGAAAGACTTTACATCATATATGACAGAGATGTTGGCTATCATGCACGCGTTGGAAAAGTTCAAACAGTATTTAGTGGGCAATAGGTTCGTATTCAGGACAGACCATAATAGCCTGCATCGTTTCATGGGACAAAGGGACCCGAACAAACGACAACACAACTGGGTAAGCAAAATCCAAGCTTATGATTTGGACATTGACTATGTGAAAGGGAAGAAGAACGTTGTGATCAATGCACTTTCCAGGAAACCAAAAGCATGTGCCTTTATGGAACTCATAGAGGACTGAAAGACACACCTCTCCGTAGAATATGCCAAGAACCAGTTTGCTTGTGCACTAGACGACAAAATCATCCAAGATGACAAGTACAAAATAGCTGATGAAGTCATTTACTATAAAGACAGGATATACCTGGTTCTTGAGTCTACACTCAAGGAGAAAATTGTTAAGGTTACACACCATATTCCTCTAGCTGGACATCAGGGGTTCTTCAAGACATATCGACAGTTTCGGGAACGATTCTCGTGGAAAGGTCTAAAGGAAGATGTGATGAAATATGTCAGGAAATGCATGACATGTCAACATAACAAGGTTGACCATACACATCTTAAAGGTCTACACCAACCTCTACCAATTACTGAACAGAAATGGGAGAGGATCTCAATGGACTTCATCACAAGGTTACCCAAAGCACAAGGCAAGGACTGCATTCACACGATAGTAGACAGGTTGACTAAATTCGCACACTTCTTTGCCATCTCCACTGATTACTCGACCAAACAAGTCACATAATTGTTCTTCAAAGAGGTCTTTAGGCTACACGGGCTACCAAAGAATATATTCAACAATCGTGATAGTAATTTATGGGCGCATTTTGGTAAGAACTTTTCATACTAGTGGAAACTGAATTGACCCCTAGCACTAGCTATCACCCGCAAACCGACGCTCAGATAGAAATTGTGAATAAGTGGATAGAGGGGTATCAATGCAACTATGTTATGAGTCAACAGAAAGCATGGATTAAGTGGTTATACCTCAAGGAGTGTTGTCACCTGGATTGAACATGCACCGCAACAATGCTCAGGACAGGGGTTGTCACTTTGATCCCCGTCCACTTCATTCTATTTGTCTCCCAAAAGCAGGCTATGGGGGGTAGTCCCTATGGAATGAGGTGAAGGAAAACAAGTTGGAAACCAACTTGTTTTGGAGACACGGATGATTGGCCTAGCCCCTTGGTTGAATTTAAACAAGATTATTAATTAGATTAGATTTTAAAGTATGAGACCAGTGCCTTAATGGAGTCACAAATTCTTGCTTATTGTAAATTGAAACCAAATGACTAGATGGATACTTGATGCTTGAATGATTGACAAACTTATATGATATGCAAGTCCAAGGACTTATGTGAGATACAAAAATTTTGGTAAATTTTAATTATATGCCCAGCCTAAGTGGAACATTTTACCTTAACTGTTTTGAGAAGCAATCCTCAAAGTAAGTTGTGAAATGGAAGCCAATAGGAAACAGGCAAAGGCCTAATTAACGATACCTCCCCCTATGTTCCACTCATCTAGTGCCTCCGGCACTGCAGAGACTGTGGCTCTGACAACTGCAAGGTCACTATGTTAACCACTAGGAGAAGTTGAATCTCTCAAGCAAGTTTCAAAAGGGTTTCCCTATATCTCTATCAACATAGCTTATGCTAGGAGGTAAATTTTAATGCAATCTAGGACTAGCGTGCTTGTGCAAGGGATTATGAGTGAAATTATCTTGATTTAAGATTGTTTATGTTACTTAAGCACTAAGTTTGAATTATCTTATAGCAAGAGTACTTAACAATGATGAGGTGACAATCTTGAACAAGATAAAGTGCTTAGATACACAAGTGCAAACTTCAACAAATTCCCACAATATGCTTAACCAATTAAATCAACTTATCCATTTATCAGTTAAGATGTCAATCACAGTTACCAGAGATGTAAAACAAGATTACACATGATCTTGTTACTCAATGCCAAAGAGATATGAAACTAGATTCACGAGATGCCAATATCCCCAAAAGATTTAGGTGCTTTGAATGTGAAGTATGAATTCTTATAGCATGTAAGCTCACAAAAGAAACACAATGTTAGCCACTTTCACAATGTAAATGCTAGGAACAAACAACAAAATATGAAGATACTTGAGCACTTTATGTTCCAATGATCCTTTTTATGAGCAACAAGTGAGTGATAATAGATATGATAGCAATAAACAAGTTATGACAGCAGTAAATAAGTTATGACATCAGTGATTAGATGCTAACCAACGATGGCTATGTTTGCCCAATGTTACAAAAATATGCCCAATTGCCAAGTAAACTTAGTTAAATGAAAAATCGGATGGATTAGCCCTTTTAAGATGTATTTTTCAACAACTTTTCAGATCTGAAATGTTTATTACAGCGGTAAATAAATGGCAGATCAGCAAGCTAGCAATGCTAAAGATTATGCCCAAAACACCCAAAAATAGGAAATTTTCACCTAAACTGAAAAATTTGAGTATTTTAGGGATTTTAGAGGGTATGATTCAGAAAAATTCAGATCTGAATTTTTCAGTTATGCAGTAAATTCCAGCCAACAGAAAACCAGATCTAAGCCAAATCCAAGATGCCAAAGAGGCCAAAATTCATGAAAATCGAGAAATAGCAACTTTGACCAATTTTGACCATTTAATATTGTGATTTTAGAGCCTAACTACTATTGATTTGACTATTGTAATAAAATAGAAATAAAATTAGGGTTTAGAGGTCAAACCCTAGGCCCAAGGCCTTGAAGATCTCTTGGTAAAAAATTTGCCAAAACCTTGGAATCAAGTTGCCACCTGAAAAATATAATATTTGAGCCCCAAAACCTACAAAACCACCAAGTATTCAATCTATAAAAATCAAAGAAGGGTTTCAGGTCAAACTAGGGCAGAAAATGCCAACCAACACTAGGCCAAGGAAGACCAATGTTGGGGGATAAAGAGGCTAGGATGATAGATCAGGGGCTAAATTTGCAAGAGAAGGCCAAAAAAGGTGAACGCTCAAGGAGGAAGAGGCCCAAGGGCTTGAGGCAGGGGCAAAGGAGGCTCAACAAGGAGGACGTTGAGGGCTTCAGGGGCTAGAAGCCCACGGAAAGCCCTCTAGGGCTGCCATCTAGCCTTCCAAAGGGAGGTCGATGCCAAAAAAGGCCATGGCTAGCCCAGAAAAGGGCTAAAACCCTTTGCGCAGGGGGGAAAGGTGGAGGTCGTGGCCTCACGGCCAACCTCAGAGAGGCTCAAAGCTTGGATGCATGGGGTCAGAGGGCTAACGCAAAGAGGAGAGAGGTTGACGCGAGCCTTGGAAGGGCCGGATTTGGTCCCAGTAGGGCTAAAAAACAAAACCCTTGTCTCGAAAAAAATTCTTCCTTGGATTTGAATTTTGCTGAAATTTTCTTCAGTGGGTAGACCTGCAAAATTTTCAGGAGGCTAGATCTTACCCTCGAGGGCCTAGATATAGCTCTTCTTCCACTTGATCCCTTGATCTGACCTGCAAAAAATAAAAATACAATACCCAAAACCCAAAATATATACCAACAAAAATCTAAAAACCCCAACCCAAGTTAGAAAAAATAATTTACAATTAAAATTACAAAATTATTTTACAAATTATACAAGGGTTTCAAATAGATTTTGAGGAATGAAATTTTATGGTATTTTTTCCTTTGATGATTGACGAAAAATGCTTCAGAAAATTTATGCTCACTATAGCCTTAGCGAAGATTTAATCCACCATATAAAAACTTAGAATCCAAGCAAAATGATCCTTGTCCACAGTCTGTGAACTTGAAGACCAAGGACTGAAGTATCTGCAATCACTATGTATTATCTCAAAATAATCATATAAAGCCAAACATAGGAAGCTCGTAGTCAGTACATACCATAGTTTTAAAAACCGGCCGGTTTGAACCAGTAATCGGCCAAACCGGCCGATCAGATGTGCTCGCGGTCAAAACCGACCAAGCAACCCGGTTGAAGAGGGCATTTCGCCCTTTTTTGCAATAAACCGAACCTAACCGGCCGGTTACTTGCTAACCTTCTACACAGACCCACACACGGCCGCAGTTAAGCTTTAGGGCTGATTTGTTTATAAGGGGGGGGTTCATTTAGCTACTCTTTCCCTATGCGATCCCACGCACGGCCAGAAATGGGTTTTAGAGCTGATGTGGAGGTAAGGGAAGCATTGACATTTCATGGTAATGTTAAATTCTTAAAGCAAAAGGATTCCTTTTACTTAAATTTTTAACATTACCATGAAATGACTCGGGATGTTTAAGAGTGGTTTCGACCTCATTAGATTTCATATGGAGAAACTAGAATTTTAGGTTTCACTCAAAATTCAGCAGACTTAATGGTTTTCAGGGTTTCATGGTTTGGGAATTTGCAATGTTTCCATTTGATTCTATCATGTGTAAGGGAATGATATTGGCATTTGATCAAGAGCGTGAAGTCCTTTTTAAGAACCTTGATGTACCCTTCAATCAAAGGAAAACAACTGGTTAGGCATGCTAATCTTTTTCTACCGCATTTTAAGGTTGAGGAGATGAACTCTTCACTCAAACCAAAATCATTGGTTAGGCATGTTAAACTTTTTCAATTTCTATCATGTTATAAGGTTGAGCAATCCAAGTTTGAAGACTTTGAGCTAGATGATGTTTATGTATCTCTTGTTGATGATCCCATTTCTAGTAGCGATGAATCAATGATGAGTTTCATGAGAGAACATGTTGCTCAGTGATTTGTAGTTTTGATGTCTATTTTTGCTACTACTACTACTACTAAAGTTGTAGAGGAGTTTTAGGAGTTCTCAAACTTTGAGCCATATTATTTATGTAGCTCATGTTGATGATCCCTTGTCTAGTAGTGGTGATAATTTTGATCATGATGAGGAGTGATTATGTTGTTGATCACTAATATGTAATCTTGTATTAGGCCAATGGCCTCATAGCTTGCAGCATTGTTTTTGGACTTTATGGGCCATTTGGAGCCTCATTTCTTATGTATTTTTCGATGATATGTATTGCACTCGGTGCCATTTTGATATATTCACCTTTGCATGGTATATAAATGAGCAAACTTTGCATATTTTGTCTCTATTGGCTTGGAATCATGGTTGCAAATCTTAAAAATAGTTTTTTTATTAAAAAAATAATTATTTAATGTATTTTTTTTTAAACAGGTTCATTGAGATCTGACCGCTCCAGGTTAGACCAGTTCCGATTAGAAACCCGGTTCATTAGGTCCACCGGTCCGGTCACCAGTTCCGGTGTTTAAAACTATGGTACATACCACAAATCAACGAACAAGAGCACCTCGAGTTGCACCCCAAAGTCTTTTATTATAGCAGAAAAAGTAGTTCCCACGGGATAATAGTTTACACAAATGCTTCAGCAGCAATATCCTAGTCAGAGATCAAAATGACTAGAGACTTAGCTGACTCTTTAATTTATAGATAAATCCTCCAAGTGGAAAAATAATAGCTAGTTTTTTTTATCCTTGTCAAAATAGTCTTGGCCGTTGATAAACACTTCAAGATCCTTTAATCTTGACCCTTGATTTTTTATTTTTGAGGAAATTTCGAATTTATCATTTAATTCCATTTTATTAGCTCAAAATTAATTATTTTAAGTTAATTTCCTCAAAAATTTGCTTTGACTTAACCACCAAGGTCCAAGGGTCCAAGTTTTCTTGAAAAATACAATATTCCCTTGGTGGAGGACCTTTAAAAAATTATTCTTTTAAGACCCACGAATTTTTCCACTTGGAGAATTAATTTTCTTAATACAACTTGACTCTAATTAATTAATTTTATGGATTAGGATTTAATTTTGTTTTGCCCGAAAAATTAATTAATTTACATGAGGGGATTTAATTATTTTTCCACCCCCTAATACATAAGATTTTACATTTTAAAGGGGGAATACACATTTAGATAGACTCTCAAGACACATAACCTATAATGACCCATTCCGATTTATAAGCAAAAGGGTATTAGCATGCTTACGAGGTATGCATATGATAGCTACATATGCATACATCACATGCTTTGCACTAAAATACCTATTAAATAATTATGAGAGATGTTTAAATGAATGATAAAGGGATTAAGTACCTAAAATATTAAGAAGGGAAATATTACCAAAAATTTGACACTCTCAAAATATACATATTAAATATTTTGTAATTATTAAGGTTATTGAATAAAATTAATACTTTCCGTTTAGCTAATGTAAATATTAATTACCATAGCATTAAAGTTATAAGTTAATTATTATTGTTATATAGGTATAAATAATTATTATATTTAAATATTATAATTAAAAATTTTAAAGGTTAAAATTTTAAATTAACATATCAAACTCCCACTACTATATTAGTATATATGTACCCTCACCTTCTAGTAACACGTAAAGCATATGACTCTCAATTAAAATATGATGAGGGCAGTGGATGAAGGCCGTGACTGCCAAGGAAGGGGTATTTATCCAAGTACGCAGAGACACCAAGGAAGGGGGGATTCTGCTATAACGGTGATTGTGATTCGTGAAGTGTGGATGCGAGCAGAATTCAATCAAAACTGGATATTTGAGCAATTGTTCGTGAACCGTTTGGGCACAAGGGCCAAATTACTTCAAATTTTGAAGTACTTTGGAGTTGGGTACCAAGATTGTGCCTAGTTTGGGAGGGAGGTTTTGATATTTTGGTAACAGGAGCAAAATTGGAGCGTCGACAGCTCGAGATCGACTTCAACCATGGAAGGCAGGTATGTATCTACGTATTAATTTGGTAAATTTTGCTTTTAAATAACGTTGCCTGAATTTTGAGTATCAAATTTTGTTAAATCTGGCTAATTTCCCAAACTAGAGCTTCACATAACCCATTTGTGACACAATATGATCTAGTAGACCAAGTGATTTGTAATAAAATAATTAAGCCAACTAGCTTAAATTATCCCCAAACCACTTTTACATCATAATCGATTAAAACACTAGGACTAACCTAAGATCTCGACAATAAATTTCACCTTAGTTTTGGGGGTTTCAGCTGGAAGGGAAAAACTCTTCTGATTAATCGTGTTTAGAAACAAAAATAATCAACGAGGTTAAAAAAACTCCTAAGATGAAATTTGTCGCCAAAATCACAGGTTTACCTAGGTTGTTACATATACTCAAGGTCTTACTAGGATCATTTACATCATATAACTTGTAGAATGGAGTGACCATGACACATGGAATGCTGATAAGTGATCTGATCCTGTTGAAAAAATTTGGTACTCCTACTTCCTTAGAACTTTGACAATTTGAGTGCAACATCTGGCTCCATATGGGGACACGTTGTTTCCATGAAGTAATGTGAAAACCCCAGAATCTTGCATCCAAGAAAACAGAAGTCCATCAAATAGATATCCATTCAAAACTGAAATCATCGTGCATATATAGAGAACATCGCTAGAATAGAAAAATCTACTCTAATAAACTGAAATATAAATGACAATATAAATGCTAAAAGTAAAACTATCAAATGACATGAAATAAAAGGAGTAGGGTTAGAGATACTATACAAAACGATGCCCCATGGCATCAAATGTCATCGATGAGGAACAATCTCGGGCATCTGTGTGTTGACTGTTAGATCACTTGGTTGCTTTCTAGATGTACCATACTGAAGTTTGACCCTCTTAGGTCAAGGTGATTGCTCATTATTGCGTGGCATATCTCTGTCAATCTGAAATCTTTTTCTTTTTCTGTTTGGCGAAGGGGATGGGCGGTGGAAAAAGTGGCATATCTCTGATTCAAAATGAGGCAGATGTTCCTGTGACAAAACCTGTTCACCATTTTCCAACTTCTTTGGAACTTCCACGTTGTACCTTCTTTCTACCTCTCTGTATAATCTGACCATTCCACCTGTTGTTACAGGAATAGTGGCATAAGATAAATCTATCTTAATGTACCCACCTAAGTCAGCTACAAACTTCTTGGAGAGAAGCATTCCCCACACATCTGGTACATCAATTATTGCTATATCCATGGTGATGATTCTGTACGAATAATCAAACAAGGAGACCTATAAATCCTTAGCTACACTAAGGACTTCAATCTTTCTAGAGTCCATTGAACAAATGTTATGATATGGTCTAAAAATTCTCAAGTTTAATTCCTCCATGACCTTCTTGGTCATCACATTCGTAGATGCACCAAAATCTAGCATGCAATTGTGGAGTAGATTGTCATTTATGTCCAAATGAAGAATGGTTGATGATCCTCATTAGTCATATAGCAGTTAATATCTTTCAAATTAATCTCATCTTAAGAATTTTTGACATTGCCCTATTGAGCCATACTCAAAGCCCAGAAGAACAATGCCCTCTGAGATGAAATCTTTAAAAGTTCAAGCACTGAGACAGACACCTTAATGTTATTTACCCATGCAACCCAATCCATGTTCAAACCAGATTTGTATCTTTCTGCCGGAACTTGCTTATTCTGATTTTAACCTTTATCTTTCTTTTGATATGTATAAGCCTTTTTTTTGCGAGCTCTAGAACTTTCTCCTGAGACGGTTTCTCACCATATGCCTGAGTAATGGGGTCTTTCTCTTCATTCAAGGTATTTATTGTGAAGGCCAAAGAAATCATATTAGTACATCGACTTTCATTAGATTCATCTTGACTTATATTATTATTTTGTTGATTTCTACTTTTTCCTAAGATCCTTCTAACAAAGGCACATGCAATTTCTTCATGAAAACTGTCACAAGGTCTATAGAAGGGGATAGATTCATCAACCATGTTATTAGACTCAAGTGGTATAAGATGTTGAGAATTTGGAGGGCTGTAGGTTAATACAAGTTCTCTTCTTGATAATTACTTGTGATCTTACTTGTAATACTTATGACTTCTCTTCTTTTAGTTTAGTTAGTCTTTCATCAAGTCAATTATCAAATGGCACAAGACACAAAAGTTAGGCTCCTAGAGCCAGGGCAAAACCTCTCCCTCTTGGAGAGGAAAACCCACGAGAAATTCTTCTTATAGACTTTCAGATGGCAAGTACCATGACCAAGACTCAGACCCTTAACCCTTGTATGCCTCCAAGACCTTGTCACAGCTTCTTCATTCACTTCTTTAAGTTGATCCTTCTTTTCTGCACCGTCTTGCACTTTTCTACACCAGGACTAGAGAGCTCGGTCTCTAACTGTATTTCCCTACTCCGAGTGTATGTGATACTTACTTAGATATCAGCACCTTGTTATAGAATGTCCTGTGCACACCTTACACCTTCACTTCACCTTGTTGGCTGGTCTTCAATGTACACACATATCTTGTTTCCTTTTCGATGAACAGTCCACCCTTTTCATACTCTAATTATACCCTTACTTGTGCTGCATTACTTCACTGAGCACACATATTATACTTAGTACTTCACAGCCCTGTAACTACTAAACACAGTCCTGTAACTTCACATATATATAACAGATTTACTTTTGATTACTTCGTTGTTCCACCTCTAATTCTACACTTTGTTTCTGTCCTAACCTTCACATTAAATCACAGAATTGTTCCTGAAGTCACCGCAGATTTTGTTGCTGAGATTTTTTCCGAAAATCTTAGAGTCGATTTCTGTTCTATCACAGTTCTGCGCAGCACAATGGGCTATTTATAGTGGTCAGGCCCTATAATAAGTTGACCTAGCCATGAAGAGATGTGACAGTTTGTGAGCCGACTCTGCTTGCTATTTATAGGGCGAATTGTAGAGGAATTCTTCCAACGTATTGTTGGCTGCCTTGAGGAGTATTTACATCAAGTAGTATCATCATTCTTGAGTCATGTCTTCAAGCTTATTTGACAAGGTCCTGAGGCACACCATCATTGACTTTACTTCATATACATGACTATATTTATTACAAGATGACAAATCCTTAAAAGACATTAAGAAGACGTCTTTTGACCTATAATAAAAATCCTTGCTCATGAAACCCATGAAGCAAGCTTAACAAAAATACATTTTATTATCTATCTTCTTCTTTACATAAATACATAATTACATAGTCAACATGAAAACCGACCTAGTTACACTTTCCAACATAAGAGGCCTTTGATCATTTGAGGAATTCCTTCTTGGCCATTGGTTGTTATTGTTACCCCTGCTATTATTGTTCCTAGGAGGCATAATCGACATTTGACTTCTTTCCATTTGTATTAATTGTTTTTGCATGTCACTTATTTGTTTGGCATGATCAATTTTCACCTCTCTAACCAATTTGGTAAACTCTTTTATCGTTTTTTATTCTTCTTTAACTTTGACTAGACCTCTTTCATAACTAGGGATCTCAGATTTTCCTGAAGCCCTTTTATCCTTTTCCAACTCTTCAGCTGTGTTTTGGGCAGCAGCTAAAGTGACAGGATGAGCACATCTTATTTCATATTGAACTTCTACATGGTAGGCCTCAAGATATGTTTCTAAGATTGTCTTGTCAAGAGGCTTATAATCCTGAGTCATATCCTTCAACAATTTTTGAACCTTTGGTTAAAATCTACCACCGTTTCATTTTCTTTCTTCTTGATGGTATTGAATTCTTTTACCAAGTACGTCCCTTCCCTCTTATCTCCGCATTTGTCTCTGAATGCATCAAGGAGGGTTCTCAGAGAGTCAAAAGCATTGTCATCCTTGTCGTGAAACCAGTCAAGCGCATTACCTTCCAATGATAAAAAAAATAATTGCATCCTGAATTCTTCATGATTATAGTTTGTAGAATGATCATATCTCTGGATGAACATAGTAAACTTCTTTATATGTTCTTCAGCATTGATAGCATTATTCTCCTCAAAGATTGGAAATTTGTTCACAGTTGACTCATTTGGCAGATCATGTGGATATCCTTGGATGTTGGTGAAGTTACAAGACCCGTAAAAGTCACCCATGATGTCTTGATTTGGAGGATCGATGAAAAGCAAATGGAGATCAAGGAGAGCTTCCTGTCCGAGAAAATTTAAACGATCTCTAGAGTGTAACTTGTTTAACTGGGCTCTTAGAACCTTCTCAGGATCGAGAGCAAGGTTAACCAAGTTACCAAGATTCCTTCTAGAATATGTTCTAGTGAATGGATGAATAAGTGGAGTCGCCTCCCAAATAGGAAACCAAACTAAATTTCCAGGTGTTAATGGTGTGAATGAACAAGATGCGGAGATTAGTGAAATAACGAAAGATAAGGTGAGGACCAGATGAAGAATGATGCAAGAAGGGTGCCAAAAAATGTTGTGCCGCTTGGCGGGCTAATGAATGGCAGAAAGTATTATAGGATTAAGAAGTTTAATGAGAATGTCATCAACGTCAAGGTCCAATAAAATGGTCCTTGGCAACGGCACCAAAAAATGTTGTCACCCGGATTGAATAGGCACTGCGACAATGCTCAGGACGGGGGTTGTCACTCTGATCCCTGTCCACTCCATTCTAGTTGTCTCCCAATAGCAGGCTATGGGGGGTAGTCTCTATGGAATGAGGTGAAGGAAACCAACTTATTTGGGAGACACGGATAAGTGGCCTAGCCACTTGGTGGAATTTAAGAAAGATTATTAATTAGATTAGATTTTAAGTATGAGACCGGTGCCTTAATGGAGTCACAAATTCTTGCTTATTGTAAATTGAAACCAAATAACCGGATGGATACTTGTTGCTTGAATGATTGACTAACTTATATGATATGCAAATCCCAGGATCTATGTGAGATGCAGTGATCTTGGTAAATTTTAATTATATGCCTAGTCTAAGTGGAACCTTTTCCCTTAACTGTTTTGAAAAGCAATCTTCAAAGTAAGTTGTGAAATAGAAGCTAACAGGAAGCAGGCAGCGGCCTGATTAACGATACCTCCCCCTGTGTTCCACTCACCCAGTGCCTCCGGCACTGCAAAGACTGTGGCTCTGACGACTACAAGGTCACTGTGTTAACCACTAGGAGAAGTTGAATCTCTCAAGCTAGTTTGAAAAGGGTTGCCCTAAATCTCTATCAACCTAGCATATGCTAGGTGGTAAATTTTAATGCAATCTAGGACTAGTATGCTTGTGCAAGGCATTATGAGTGACATTATCTTGATTTAAGATTGTTTGTGTAATTTAAGTACTTAGTTTGAATTATCTTATAGCAAGAGTACTTAACAATGATGACAATCTTGAACAAGATAAAATGCTTAGATACACAAGTGCAAACTTCAACAAATTCCTACAATATGCTTAACCAATTAAATCAACTTATCCACTTATCAATTAAGATGCCGATCACAGTTACCAAAGATGTAAAACAAGATTACACGTGATCTTATTACTCAATGCCAAAGAGATATGAAACTAGATTCACAAGATGCCAATATCCTCAAAAGATTTAAGTGTTTTAAGTGAGTGTGAAATATGAATTCTTATAGCATGTAAACTTACAGGAGACACACAATGTTAGCCACTTTCACAATGTAAATGTTAGGAACAAACCACAAAATATGAAGACACTTAGGCACTTTATGTTCCAATGATCATTTTTATGAGCAACAAGTGACCATTATGATAGCAATAAACAAGATATGAAAACAATGATTAGATGTTAATCCAACAATGCCTATGTTTGCCCAATGTTACAAAAATATGCCCAATTGCCAAGTAAACTTAGTTAATTGGAAAATCGGATGGATTAGCCCTTTTAAGATGTATTTTTCAGCAGCTTTTCAGATCTGAAATGTTTATTACAGCAGTAAACAAATGACATATCAGCAAGCTAGCACTACTAAAGATTATGCCCAACACACCCAAAAATAGGAAATTTTCACTGAAATTGAAAAATTTTAGTTTTATAGGCCTTTTAGAAGGTATGATTCAGAAAATTTCAGATCTGAAATTTTCAGTTATGCAGTAAATTCCAGCCAACAGAAAATCAGATCTAAGCCAAATCCAAGATGCACAAGAAGCCAAAATTCATGATAATCAAGAACTAGCAACTTTAACCAATTTTGACCATTTAATATGTGATTTTAGGGCCTAACTACTACTGATTTGATTGTTGTAATAAAATTAGGGTTTAGACGTCAACCCTAGGCCCAAGGCCTTGAAGATCCCCTGGTCAAAATTTGTCGAAACCTTGGGATCAAGTTACCACCTGAAAAATATAATTTTTGAGCACCAAAACTTGCAAAACCACCAAGTATTCAGTCTAGAAAAATCAAAGAAGGGTTTCCGGTCAAACTAGAGCAGACAATGGATAAGGAGAGCGAATGTTAGGCCAAGGAAGGCCAGCGTTGGGGGATAAAGACGATATGATGATAGATCAGGGGCTAAAATGTTAAGAGAAGGAAAAAAAGGTGAACGCTGTAGGAGGAAGAGGCCCAAGCGCTTGACGTGGGGGCAAAGGAGGCTCAATAAGGATGACGTGTAGGGCTTCAGGGGCTAGAAACCCATGGCAAGCCCTCTAGGGCTGTCGTCTAGCCTTCCAGAGGGAGGTTGAGGCCAAAAAATTCCACGGCTAGCCCAAAAAAGGGCTAAAACCCTCTGCGCAGGTAGGAAGGGAGGAGGTCGAGGCCTCTAAACCTCACAGCCAGCCTTAGAGAGGCTTAAAGCCTGGATGTAGGGGGTCAGAGGGTTGAGGCAGGGAAGAAAGAAGTTGACGCAGGCCTTGGTCCCTGGAGGGCTAAAAAGCAAAACCTTGTCTCGAAAAACTTTTCTTACTTGGATCTGAATTTTGCTGAAAATTTCTTCAGTGGGTAGCCCTGCAAAAAATTTTAAGAGGCTAGATCTTACACTCAAGGGTCTAGATCTATCTCTTCTTCCACTTGATCCCTTGATCCAACATGCAAAAGATAAAAATACAATATCCAAAACTCCGATATATACCAAAAAAAAATCTAAAATCCCCAACCCAAGTTAGAAAAAATAATTTACAATTAAAATTACAAAATTATTTTACAAATTATACATGGGTTTCTCCAATAACGGATTTATCTAAAATTATTTTTCCATTTGGAGGATTTATTTGGAGAGATCAACATGACCTGAAACTCAACTAACTCTCTAATTTATAGATAAATCCTCCAAATGGAAAAATAAAGGCTAGTTTATTTGATCCTTGAAAAAATAATCTTGGTCGTTGATAAACACTTCAAGATCTTTTAATCTTGGCCCTTGATTTTTTATTTTTGAGGAATTTTCGAATTTATCATTTAATTCCATTTTTATTAGCTCAAAATTAATTATTTTGATCTAATTTCTTCAAAAATTTGACTTTGACTTAACCACCAAGGTCCAAGGGTCCAAATTTTTTTGAAAAATATAATATTCCCTTGGTAGAGGCCCTTTAAAAAATGATTCCTTTAAGACCCACGAATTTTTCCACTTGGAGAATTAATCTTCTTAAGACAAATTAACTTGACTCTAATTAATTAATTTTCTGGCTTAGAATTTAAATTTATTTTGCCAGAAAAATTAATTAATTTACACATGAGGGGATTTAATTATTTCTCCACCCTCTAATACATAATATTTTACACTTTCAATCCTCAAAGGGGGAATACACATTTGGATAGACCCTCGAGACACATAACCCATCTGCGACACAATATGATCTAGTAGACCAAGTGATTTGTAATAAAATAATTAAGCCAACTAGCTTAAATTATCCCCAAACAACTTTTACATCAGACTCGACTAAAACACTAGGACTCACCTAAGATCTCAACAATAAATTTGACCCTAGATTTGGGGGTTTAAGCTAGAGGGGAAAAAACTCTTCTGATTAGGCATGTTTAGATACACAGATAATCAACAAGTTTAAAAAACCTCCTAGGATGAAATTTGTCGCCAAAATCATAGGCTTCCCTAGGTTGTTACATATACTCAAGGTCTTACTAGGATCATTTACATCATATAACTTGCAAAATGGGGTGACCATGACACATGGACTGTTGATAAGTGATCCGATCCTATTGAAAAAATTTGGTACTCTTGCTTCCTTAGAACTTTAACAATTTGAGTGCGATAGGGAGCATTGCTACAACAACACCTACCATTTATACATTGGGATGACACCCTTTAGGGCTCTATATGGATATGTTGCACCCTCATTCATCGACAGAATTTTTGGAGACAGCAAGGCACCCCTTTCCAAAGACTGGATATACGAGAGTCAAGCCATTCTCAAGGTACTCAAGGAGAATATACAAGTTGCTCAAAATCGACAAAACATGTACACAGACTAGCATCGTACAGAACACAGTTTTAAGGTAGGATATCTTGTCTTCCTACGATTACAACCCTATAGGCAATCTACACTCAAGAAGAGCAAGGAAAAAAATTGAAGTCGAGGTTTTATGGGTCGTACAAAATTCTTCGAAGAGGGGGCGAAGTGGCATATGAGTTGGAGCTACCAAGTGACAGCAAAATTCAAAATGTATTCCATGTGTCGTGCCTAAGACTGTGGGTTAGCAAGTCACCACCTCTGTCGAATTACTACCATTAGATGAAGAGGAACAGTTGGAATTAATTCTAGAAACGATCATGACCATGCGAGAAGAGAATTTAAGGGGAAGAATAATTCCACAAAACCTCATTAGATGGAAGAATTTACCAAACGAGGATGCAACATGGGAAGGAGAGAGGATTCTGCAGCACCTGATCTATAGTCTCGCATATAGCTGGCAAAGATACTACCAAGCAGATGTGGGATGCTCTCACCATGTATATGAAGGTACTTCCAAGGAGGGGAAGATGTACCTCGAGGAGAAGTTGAGGTTCATCTAGATGCAGAAAGGGGAAGGCATAGACCCCTTCCTTACCAGGATTCAGGAGGTTCGAGTCCAGTTGTTAGTTGTTGGGGCAACGCCTCAACCCATGGAGCTAGTGCGAATGGCACTCAACAGTGTCTCAGAGGAGTAGCAAGTTGTTGTCCAAAGCATATTGGGCAGCGATAGGCTACCATACTGGGATAGAATGTGGGTCGATTTGTAACAGGAGGAGTTGAGACGAGCTCTATTAAAGAGCTCCATTAGTGGTAGCAGCAATGGATCGAAGACGATAAATGAGGAGGAGAATGTGGCCCTTGCATCAAAGGGTCCCAATCCGGGACAGGGGGAGCAGAGGAAGAAGAAGAAGGAATTGTCAAAGGTCAAGTGCTTCAAGTGTGGCGAGTTTGGCCACCACAGTACACAGTGTCCTCTCCGGAAGAAAGACAAAGAGGAGAAGCAGGACCAGGCGACAACTCATGCCGAGATTGATAGGTTGTCCTCCAGGCTAGAGGAAGACTTCGCTATGTTCATCGATATACCTCCAAGAGTGAGGTGAGGTGACTTGGTTTTGTAGCCCCAGAGTGCTACAGATGGGCAGGATCCTTGAGGATTCCACCTCTTGGATCAGTTCCTGGCTACAGGGACCCACAGTATTCAGTAGCAGGGTGGACCAGTGGCAGTTGGTGCAGTCAGATGCCAAAGTGACAGTTGCAGAAACTAGTAGCAATCATATGTTGGGAAGCGTAGTGCAGAGTTGGCAGCAATGCAGATGGCACAGTGTAGAGTTAGCACCAGCACAGATTCCTCAGTGACAGTGTAGTGGCTAGTGGTAGTCAAGACTTAGGTGACAGATGCATCATACTAAACACAGTTGGTTCAGTTGCAGATGTTACAGTAGCAGCAGCAACAGAGTTGTAGTGTTGGCAGCAGTTCACCAGGGTCAGCAACAACATAGATGCAGCGCATATTAGAGTTGAGCAGTGGTTGGTGGGCAGCAACGTGGGAGGAGATGGTGCAGAAACAAAGTATAGCTACCAGGTGTGCAGCAGTAGTATAGCTCCTAGGTGTGCAGTAGTACTAGAACACATTCCTCGCTAAGAGGGAGTGTTAGTTTTTGTACCATCGGATGTGTTCTAGCCACGAAACTTTGTGGAGAGGCTAGAATACATGAGATCTCTAGAACCTAGAAATCCTTTATGGAAATTTTGCCTAGAAGTGTCTCAATTAGATTATTAACCGATTTTTAAATATTTCATAAGTTTAAACTTAGGGAATATGGTTAATTAATCAATATTAATTGAGATAAGGCGAGAATAATCTAGAAACTCACACAGATCGATCCAGAGATGATCCTAACCATTAATTATGTTTTAATCTTGGTCGTTGGTGCTCCAAAAGAGGATTATAAGAGCAAATCGATGTGGTGATGTAGAAAACACTTGGAGTGTTCAATTTCATTGGCAGATTGATTTCTAGAGTAGCGGCAATCAGTTCTTGGAGAGAGAGTGAGAGATCAAAGCAGGGAGAGAGGGGCAGAGACAGTGAGGCTAGAGGAGGCATTCCAGATCCAGCAAGTGCATTTGCAGAGAGCTAGAAGAGCCACAAAGAGGCTGACATTGGGGCAACACAGTAGTCTCTAGAGGCAAAATCGATTTGCTGTGAGGGAGAGACGTTTTCAGTTCCATAGTATCGGAGAAGCATCTTTCCAATTAGCAGAAGGCAGAATGACTTCATCAAAGATAAGTCTTCTGAGGCTAGACGTCCAGCCAGCTACGCAGAGCAATGCAGAGGCTAACGCAGAGGGTCCGAAGGTTGTATTTCTAAAGGCAAGTCGTGCCAGGAGATTGCCTGTGGGGTGAGGAAAATTCCTCAATAGATTTTTGCCAGTATTTTTCTCTGTAGGATTACCAGTATTTCGGCATCCAGTTGTACTCATAATTTCTCATTGCTGCTTAATAATAATAAAACCCTCAACTGCTACACCAGTTTTCCCGAGTTGGGTTTTTCCGGGGACTTTTGTCCAAAAATAACTGTGTTCTTTTATGTGTGTGTGCTAGCATTTCTTCCAGCGTTTATTCTTCCGCAGCTTATTTGTGTAGATTGTAGTGTGATTTATTCAATATTTGTCATAGCAAACAACAAATAAATTGTTAAATTAAATTAACAATCAGGGGAATAATTTCCAGTTGCTGCAATAGGAGCCCAGTGTTGGAATTTTCACATGGAGGATCCCAAACTGAAACATCCTCCTGTAGTGCTCCTTCCATACTACTCACTGCCTCACCAGTTGGATTTGTATATCCAATCAAGTGGACATCATTCCTCCTATCATATTTCAGGCAATAGTGGATGGTTCCTTACAGATATCTCGGTATATTATTATTGTTATCCAGTGATCATGCTTCGACTCTACTTGGAATTGATTGAGATTATTTACTGCAAAACATATGTTTGGTCAAGTATTCACCAAGTACATAAGTGAGCCAATCAATTGTCTATACCTGGAAGGATCCATAGGGCTCGATTCAGAACTCCTTAGTCTTTTCAAGTTTGCGATCATCAAGGTTGTCATTGGTTTGCAATCCATCATGTCAAAACTCTTTAACATCTTGATCACATACTTTCCTTGACCTAGATAGATCTCATCGGGTCCTTGCCAGAATTCCAGTCCCAAATAGTAGTGCATCAGCCCTAGATCCTTCATGTCAAATCCTGCTACTAGTTGCTTCTTACATTCTTCAATTCGACCTTCCACACCTATCAAGAGAAGATCATCAATATACAGAAGAATGATTACTGGCTCTCCCTTCACAACCTTAATATAAAGGTTTGGATCAACAAAACTCTTTTTTGAAGCCTAATCTTTGTAGGTATGCATCCACCCTAGCATACCATGCCCTTGGTGCTTTCTTGAGGCCATATAATGCCTTCTTCAATCTACAGACATATGCCTTTCTATCTTTAACTTCAAATCCCAAGGGTTGTTCTATACAGACTTCCTCATCAATTGTGTCATTCATGAATGCAGTCTTGACATCCAATTGGTGGATGTTACATCCCATCAATGTTGCGAAAGAGACCAACGAGCGAATAGTTGTATACCTTGCTATTGGAGCAAATGTCTCTTCGTAGTCGATGCCTTCGAGAAGCCCCTATCCACAGATCTTGCCTTATATTTATCAATACTTCCATATGTTGCATGTTTGATGTTTGATATTTATCAATACTTGGAAGTTACCACATATTTGTCTTCGGGCCTAGGTACGATCTCCCAAACTCCATTCTTCAGTATTGATTAATATTCTTCATTTATGGCATCCTTCCATTCTTGGTGATTGACAGCTTCTTCAAAAGTGGATGGCTTTGTTTCTATTATTTTTGTCATGTGGGTTGCATACCCAGAATATCGTTTGGGCTTCTTGCTTTCCCTGAATGTACCTTGAGTTGCTCCATGACCTTCTGCATCTAGAAGTGTAGACTTCAACCATTTAGGTCTTTTTCTAGTTTCAGGAATTACCACAGGTTGTATAGGTTCACAAGGACATTCATCTTCATGGTTTGATTCTTCTTCTTCCCTAGTAACTTCTTCAAATAACGAAAGTTCTTCATCATTAGATTCGATAAGGAGATCCTTTGATTTCTTGAATGCAATACTTTCATCAAATATCACATCTTGACTGACTTCTATTCGGTGTCCCTTCTTTATGTAGATCCTATAGGCCTTAGAAGAGTTACTGTAGCCCACAAATGTTCCCTTCATGCCAGATGGATCCAACTTCTTTATTTTGTCCTCAGGTATATGAATACAGATAGGACAACCAAAAATTCGGAGATGATCTACGGTTGGTTTCTTCCCAGTGAACACTTCTTCGGGAGTCTTGTTAGCTAGAGACTCGTGGGGACTTCGATTTTCTTGATTTTGGGCAACTAGGTCCAAACTCCAGGTTGTGCTACTCAGATGATGATCCCAATATTTTTATTGGAGTCCTCTTTCGGAGAGGTGTAAGATTGATCTAAAGATCATCTCGATCAGATGAGCAGAACATGTATTTTGAATTTATTCCACTTATGTGCTAGGTCGGCCTGGAATATAATATAGACTTAAATGTCTTAAAGGACGTGTCACACACCCCCATAGATGATTATAAATAGGAGAGTTCTAGAGATCATTTCATACACATTTTGTGGAGGAAATTATCTTCTCTCTTCTTGGTGCATCTGTGTTAGGGCTTTCTCATGGAGCTGAATTAGGGCTTCTTGATGTAGCGTTTGAGGGTTGTGTGACATGCTTGGTTGAATGACCTATTGGAGACTTTGCTGGTTGAAGCGTCCTGTTGATCGCCATAACGCCATCATTCTTTTACTATTGTTGGCTTGTCTTTCATCGATCAATTTATTTGTTCTATCTGCTTCAGTATTTTGTGCCCTAACCTGAAATGGCATAGAACATGTTCAGAAATTTACATGGTATCAAAGCTTAAGAGAAGACAATGCCCAACTTGTGAGAGAAAAGAGAGGCTACTACAGCGTGGGAGAAGAAGCAGCTGCGTGGAACCTTTTTAGGAGTTTTTTGAACATTGTTTTGGGCATCACCACAAGTCCACATTAATTTCTAGAATGTCGCATTACTTGAGGGCTTGTTTGGGTGGCGTAGAGGTCTAACCCTTGTGGCATATTCCTCCATCAAGTGAGCCGCACCTAGGAGGAGTTGTTTCAGCCCATACGCTGGCCTAAATAACACTGTTCTGGAGGCCGAGTTATAGAATAAAGCTTCAAGCAGTTTATGCAAGATCAAGTGGTTGGTAGGCAGCGTTTGGAGGCTTAAAAGGTGCTCCAAACCACTGTGTAGGAGAAGATACAAGTCTGGGTGAAGGCCACACTATTTGGAGGTCTAGAAGTGAAAATAAAAGTGTTATAATAGGCTGTCAAGAAGCCCTAACCAGTGATCTGAGGGCTGAAACCAAGAAGGTTCATTTCAGGACTGGTTAAGGGTTGTTTATGAGTGAAAGAATCTTGGGAGAGGCATCCACAGCCTCTAGGAGCTTTTTTGAGTAGGACGCAGCCCTACAAATTAATTTGAGGGGCAGCGTAGGGGTATCCATGCCCCGAATTGCAGCAGAGGAGGGGACCTCTCCTAGGGCAATCCACAACTCTAAGGAGCTATTCTGGGCCAAAAATAAAGGGTTGTTACGGACAGCGTTTTGTGCCCTAACCAGACCCTGATTTGTAGTAGTCAAGGAGACCTAAACAGTAAGCTTAAGGTATGTTTTTTTTATACATTTGTAGATGTTAGATCCTAATTTATGGATCTGTTTGTGGATTATATTCGAGCAGATTTGGGTACCCCATTTAATGAAGTCTGTTGTGTTGAAAATCGAAATTCTTTTGTTGCTTAATTCTGGAATTTCTCCTTGAAAAGAAGCAAATGGTTGACAAGGATTGGATGCATGCCTGTAGCATTGGACGAATTATTCTCTGTTGATACAAAGTATTAAATTTCTGATCTCTATCTCGGTGATGAAATATCTTTATGATACAGAGGCTATTATCCTTGCGATGCAAAGACTTTGTAATTATAAAAAGGGACTGAAGGAACAAGGCTTATGATCATTGTAGCAATCAAATTCATGAAATATTAATGACTAATGAACATATTATCATAAGCCTGAATTTGCAGTGATTTGCGACTTGAATTGTAAGATAGTACTGTGGTATGCATCTTGCATAGGCAGCATTTGACATTGTTTAAATGATAGTTTGCATTCTCAATATAGACAACATTATATAGCACTACAAGATATCTACATATCAAAAGGACACCTACAGGCTGAAGGCTGAATTTTGTAGACAAAGTCATCATTGTTTGTATTGATGGTACTCCTGAACACTCATCATTAAGTTACAAGTGTGCAGTCTGTTAGCAACAGTTTGTAGCAAGAACATCTTATCAATTGCTTGCAATAAAGGCTTCCAAAACAGAGTAATAAGAGTTGTGGTAGTCACTATATCATCCCCTGGGTATTATTCAACAAGTAGGGATTTTTCATAAACTACAGAAGTCTCTTTATGACTTTCTGCTATAAGAGTGTTTTTTGATCAGTTGGATCAACATCTTACTGTACAGTATGATGTGAGCCTTTGCATAACAGTGACATTTATGTGCTGCTACGTATGACAATATCTCCTTGAGTGTTTCTGGTACATGACAGTTTTATACATATATATAACCTTGACTGTCATAGAACAGTGATAGCAGTATATCTACATGGAAGTAGGTGTGTCATATGGCAGAGTATATATGGCCTCACTGTTTTGATATCTTCAACACCATGACAGTGATAAGTATGATAACAGTAAGATATAAATAGATGATGTATGGCATGATAGAGATATATGGTATTAATACTTGTGCTTGTGTCAATGATACTTGTGTCTGACAGTGGCACATATGACAGAAATATAAAGATACCTACAGCGTCATGATGGCAGCCTTATCTAAAATCACCTTGACAGTGATATGATGTATATATTGGGCATTAGTATCTGTGATATTTATGTCTGGGCTGTAGGAAAACTCAAGGGAGCCATTGCAGAGATGCTGGGACTAAGAGGGAGACCTCCATCATCTAAACTCCTAAGCAAATGATGTTGCTGAAAAGATGGATCAAGCCACTGTGGAGGTTGCTCGTGCCATGCTATGTGACCCCGGTTTGCCGAAGTTTCTATGGGGAGAAGCTATGAACACTGTTGTGTACATTCAAAATAAATGCCCCGCATTGGACTCCAAAACTCCCGAAGAAGTCTTCTCTGGTAAGAAACCTGATGTCTCTCATTTTAGAGTTTTTGGTTGTCATGTTTTCTTTCATGTGCCGAAAGAAAAGAGAAGCAAGTTGGATGCTTCTAGGAAGAAAAAAAATTTTGTGGGCTACAGCGAAACTTCGAAGGCATATAGGATCTATGTGTCTGGTCAAAGAGAAGTGGAGATAAGCCATGATGTCACCTTCGATGAAGACGCTACCCTCCGGAAAGTGATGAACCTTCCTAGCTCCAAGGAAGACAATGATGCAGGGACAAAGAAGCAAGAAGTGTCGAAGGATGAATCGTTGCCCGATGTTGAAGGTCCAATGGACCCTATTGATCCTCCTTCTGGTAGGAAGAGACCCTCATGGCTCAGGGATACTCTCGAGGATGCCAAGAGACATATGGCCCCAAGGGGGACATTTCGTGAAAGCAAGAAGTTGAATCGATACCAAGGGTATCTAGCAGCCATGAGTACTATTGTACAATCTGAGCGTGGAACGTTTGAAGAAGCCGTAAAGCATCAAGTTTGGAAGGATGCGATGCACGAAGAATATGAGTCCATTATGCAGAACGATGTTTGGAATGTTGTTCCAAGACCGCAGGACAAAGCTGTTGTCACCTCGAAATGGCTCTACAAGATCAAGCATAGATCTAATGGAAGTGCTGAAAAATACTAGGCAAGATTTGTCGCCTAGGGCTTCTCTCAAACAAAAAGCATTAAATATGATGATATATTTGCACCTGTGGCTCGCTATACGACCATCCGATCTATTATTGCCCTTGCCGCTATGCAAGGATGGAGTCTCCATCAGATGGATGTGAAGATCGCTTTTCTACGTGGGTCAATAAAGGAAGAAGTGTATGTGGAGTAACCTCTGGGGTTCAAATTCCAGGATAAAGACTCTCATGTATGCAAGTTGAAGAAAGCTCTCTATGGGTTATAGCAAGCACCCAAGGCTTGGTATGAGAGGATTGATAGCTACTTGATGAAGTTGGGCTTCTCTCGAAGTAATGTTGATCTGAACCTTTACTTCAAGGTCGATCATGAGAAACCTCTCATACTGGTTCTCTATGTGGACGATCTCTTCCTGACAGGTGTTGATCCTCTGATTCATCGGTGTAAGAGGGAGCTAGCTTCCAAGTTCAAGATTGAAGACCTAGGGCTGATGCATTACTTCCTAAGCTTGGAGGTCTGGCAAAGACCTGGCAAGATTTTCCTATCTCAAGGAAAATATATTAGGAAGCTGCTGGAGAGATTTGGTATGGTGGACTATAAGTCCGTGTCGACACTGATGGAGCTCAACTTCAAAAAGTTGTGTAGAAATGCTGTTGGGCCAGCATAGGGAAATCCTATCGAGTATCGCCAACTCGTAGGTGCATTGGTGTTCTTAGTGAACTCTCCTCTGGACGTATGATTTGCAGTGAACGTTTTTCACTACGTTGGGGCTGAAAATCTCTTAAGATATCTCTGAGGCACGATAAACCATGGGTTGAGATACACTACCGAGAGCGGGACACTCCATGGATATTATGATGCCGATTAGGTTGGCAGTGTGGTGGATCGCAAGAGCACGTGGATGCTACTTGGTTCTGCTTCGATGAGTAGGAAGCAGAAGTCGGTAGCTTTGAGCACCACTGAGGCCGCATACATTGCTACGAGCATGGCCTGTTGTGAAGCGATTTGGTTACGAAAGCTCTTTAGTGAGTTGTTCGGCCATGTGCTAGATACCACAGTTATCTTTTGTGATAACCAGAGTGGGATTCGATTGTCCAAGAATCCCGTGTTTCACGACCAATCCAAGCAGGTACCACTTTGTCCGAGACATGGTACGTGGTGCCGTAAGGCTCATATAGGAACTATGAGCAAGTCGCGGATATTATCACTAAGCCCTTGGGGAAGGTTAAGTTCCTAAGCTTCCGTGAGAATCTTGGAGTCGTGAAACGGTCCTGTTGAACAATGAGTTGTGAAAGCTCCAGGTCCGGTTGGACGATGAGCTCTGGGAGCTCCAGGACAATGAGTTGTGAGAGCTCTAGGATGATGAGCTGTGAAAGCTCCAGGTCCTTTTGGACGATGAGCTTCGGGAGCTCCAGGGGGCGTGGGAATAGCTTCTTGAAGTTATAAGAAACCACAGGGCTAGGCTTGCCAAACCTTATTGGTGTGCTTCCAACCCCACCGTGATGACATTGAGTTGGTTCGCCTCTCTTTAGTTTGTGCCCTGCATGCATCCTACCCATGGAGTCCGGGACTCACGGGAAGTACCCCTCATCTTGGCCAATGAGGTGGGAAAAGTTAGAGACCATAGCAAGACCAATGGACGCATCGGGGATTGCCGTACTCTCTATGATAGGATGACATGTGTCCAACAACTTGATCGGGGATCAAGTGAAGTGGGGTCTGGGACCTCCAACTGATTTCGGGTCAATTAAACTAACTTCAGCTTAGAATGACACTCTTTTGAATCCTGGAGAGGTTTTAACCTCTTAGCTGACTTTGGGTCAACCGGGCGTGATGTCTTTGTGACTCACCGTTTGAAATAAAGATGCCAACAAAGCACGTTACAACGGGATGACGCACAATGATTGGATTGCACAAGTGGACAGAGTTCTCCCTAGTTGAGAGGGAGTGTTAATTCTCGGCAACTAGGTCCAAACTCCAGGTTGTGCTGCTTAGATGATGATCCCGATATTTTTATTCGATTCCTCTTTCGGAGAGATGTAAGATTGATCTAAATATCATCTCGATCGGATGAGCAGAACATGTATTTTGAATTTATTCCACTTATGTGCTAGGTCGACCTGGAATATAATATAGACTTAAATGTCTTAAAGGACGTGTCACACACCCCCAGAGATGATTATAAATAGGAGAGTTTTGGAGATCATTTCATACACATTGTGTGGAGGAAATTATCTTCTCTCTTCTTGGTGCATCTGTGTTAGGGCTTTCTCATGGAGTTGAATTAAGGCTACTTGATGTAGCGTTTGATGGCTGTGTGACACGCTTGGCTGAATGACCTATTGGAGACTTTGTTGGTTGAAGCATCCTGCTAATCACCGTAATGCCATCATTCTTTTTCTATTGTTGGCTTGTCTTCCATCGATCAATTTATTTGTTCTATCTTCTTCAGCATTTTGTGCCCTAATCTGAAATGGCATAGAACATGTTCAGAAATTTACAGATTTTGTATGAATACAACTCTCTTTGTAGCTTAACCCCACAGAAATTTCGGTAAATCTTGATCATTTAACATCGCTTTTACACTTTCTTCAATGGATCGATTCTTTCGTTCTGCAATTCCATTTTGTTTGGGATTATAAGGGAACTATCAGCTCCCTCTTAATCCCATAGTCCTTACAAAAAGCTATGATTTCCTTGGACATGTATTCTCCTCCATTATCAAATCTTAATATCTTGATTCTTCTTTCGTAAGGTTCTCTACTTCAGCTTTGAATTCTTGAAATTTGGTAAATACTTCATCCTTGGATTTCATTAAGTAAACCCAAGTTTTCCTTGAATGATCATCCATAAATGTGACATCATATAGATGACCTCCAAGTGATTTAGGAGTCATATGACCACAGACATCGGAATGAATAACATCCAAGATTTCTTTTGAACTTGAAGCACTGCTTCCAAATGGTCTCTTGGTGTTCTTACCCAATGCACATCCCTTGCACACTCCTTCGTGATCTTCTTTTAGTTTGGGGATTACATCTACTATTGAATTTAGGGTTGGAAGAATTTTGAAATGGAGATGATTGAATCTTCTATGCCAAAGTTCACATGGGCTGATTTCAAGGTGAACTAAAGCTTGAGCAAGGGGAGATAGCAACCTGTAAAGTCTTCCTTCACGAATCCCAATCACTCTAGCATTTTCTATGCTTGAGTTTTTACCCCATACAACTTTTCCATCAATGAAAGCCACTCTATGACCTTTATCTTCTAGAATTGAAATGGAAAGTAAGTTCTTATGCAAATCTAGAACAAATAGGATGTTTTTAAGATGCCACTCTATCACCTTTATCTTCTAGAATTGAAATGGAAAGTAAGTTCTTATGCAAATCTAGAACAAATAGGATGTTTTTAAGATGAATATTGCCTCCATTCTCCAGCTCTATCGAGGTTGATCCAATTCCTCTCATAGGATAGCTCTTATTATCACCAAGTTCTATGGAGTAAGAAGACTTTCCTTTTGACAATGCCTTTAGCTACTTGTGATGACCACTCATGTGTCTTGATGCTACACTATCGATCACCCAAATGTTCTCATCTTGAAATGTGTCAGTGAGTGCCGAGAAGATTCCTTCATCCTTTGTCTTAGTCACTTCCTTCTTTGGAGTAAATAGAGATTCCATGCATCTTTGATACCTTTCTTGAGATGACTTGCTACCCTTGAACATTTCTTTAGAAACTTCTTCAATGTAGTAGAGATCTTCATAATGCCATTAACCAACCTTAGCTCTAATACCATGTTGAGAAATCTATAGGGCAATGATTAGAGTGATTTCTCTTTTATTGATAACTACTTGTGATGTCTTTTTACTTTTCTTACTTATTTAGCTTCTTTACGTATTATTATGTTTGTGTATCACCAAACAACTACCAAAACAATAAGAACAATAACACAAAATATAAGCTGCAAGCTAGGGCCAAAACCTCTCCACTTGAGAGGAAAACCCACAAATCTCTTCTCTTCTTATAGATTCTTCAATCGACAAATTCCAAGACCTCTAGACCAAGACCAATACCCTCCAAGGCCAAGTCCAACCCTTCTAGATGATGTGCTTCCTTTGTCCAAGTCAAACCTAGTCAAATCTCTTCTAGTAGCACAACTTCGACCTTCAACTGCAGAATTTCGGTCTCTACTGCAGGTCTGAAATTTTCGGTCTTCCTGCGATAGTTGTTGTCACACGTGTGAGCTTCATCTAACCTCCCAAGGCTTCCTCGGGACTTCGCTTGGATTTCTCTTCCTTCTGGAGCTTGAGGATGGCTTATTGTGACCTTCGCTGACATTCTTTCCCTTCTTTCTTCAAGATCGAACATGCAAAAGAAAAACCTAGACCAGCAGCAGAAACCCTAGCCTTCCTTTGCACGTGTGGAGAGAGAAATAACCCAAAGATAAGTCTCCTTCATCCTCTTCCTTCTTCGCTTCCTTCTTCTTCTTCCTCCTTCACTTGAATGAGTGAGTGATGAATGTGTTCCAAGGAGGTCGAGTTTCCTCCTATATATAGGCTTCTCAAGGTGGATGTAGCTCCTTAATTTAGGTTGACTTGGTCTTGAAGGGTATTTTGATACTTTTAAGGAGAAAAATCATTTTCTTTACAATTTACAATGTGCTCGATGGGGTCTTCAACTTATGATAATGACTCTTTTGACTTCTTGACCTAGGACAAATCCTAGAAGCACTCAATGGGAGCTTTACCTATAAAATAAAAGACCTTGAATATGAAACCCATGCTCCAAAAATAATAATAATAATTTTTCTTTCATTTTACAATATACAAGAATCAAAAGTACGTCATATTTATGAAGACCGAACCTAGTTACATATTTTTCAACAGAGCAGATATCTTTTGATCAAGTGCCTAGATTACCACCAAACCAATGCAAATATATGTAGAGTGGCTACAGCATTTCCACATTTTGGTCATAAAAAATATTCCAATAAATATTGAGGGAGTTGTGTTGATGTCAAATTTTCCACCTCAAAACCCTAGCCACATTTGACCATTTCTAATGGAGCACTCCACATTCTTTTGAATTCTATTGTTATTTTGGAAATAGAAACCTACTAGATGATCATTCTTTGAGAGTGCCAAAGCTTGGAAGGTGATGGATGTGGCAGCAAAGAATAAATCAAGCACTATTTGGTGTACCTTTACACCCATAATGAGAAGCACCTAGCTTGAAAGAGGGTTCAAGACCTTCTTTTGTATTTTAATATTATAATTTCCAGAGGGTTCATGGATCTAAAAATTATTCAATAATATTTTATTCTAAAATGTTAGGAGAAGGCCTATAAAGGAAGAGAGCTCTCATTTGCAAGGGCATGGTTTGATGAATGGGATTTCCCCTCTAAGCATAGTTGAATATCTCTTGGGAGAAAGAGGTGAAAGGTCGAGCTCAATGTAAGGTTTCTCCATTTCTCCTTTCTCCTTTCTACTGAAAGAATCTTTATAGAAAGGCATTATTGCTCCAATAAAAGTATGTTAAGGCTGTAGTAAAATCCTCCTTGACTCTTGATGTAAGAACGGAAAATTGAAGGATTTTGATCCTGTAATTTTTTCATTATAGTTATTCATTCAATGCTTGAAATCTGCTGCAACTAAGAAAGAAGATTAAGTGTGGTATGTTATGGTTCTTTTATCTCATGGTGAAATCAAATTTGAAAATGTGATATGTTGTTAGCTGATCATTCAATTAAAGCATTGTTTTATACAATCTACTACATCTAGGGTTTCATATGTGGCGATTTATCTATTGTTCATGGTTGCACGTTATTACTTGGTGATAATTTCATGTTCGTGATAGTGCATCTTAAATAAGGGCACAATCTGAAAATTTGTTTAGGACTAATTGTAGCACAACAATGCATGTCTTAATTATGTCTTCTACATCATACTCAAGCCTTCTTGCTCTTTGATCTTAACTCCATCACTCAATGGATAGACACTGGTTTTCATAATCCACCATCTTTCGTTACCCTAATTTAAAAGTACCTTCATTCTCAAAATCTGATTTTTATATCGAGTTTTGCAAGGACAAATTTGTAGCCTTACTAAGGAATCCCCCCATTATGGCAAAGAAGAGCCAACCTAAAGTGAGGAGGATGACCACTGAGATGACAATGGATGGCGTCCTCAAGTTGCCCTAGTGTTTGTGCTTGGTGATTGGATTTGTCTTTTGTGCAGATCTTAGAGGAAACGAGTCTAAACATGGAGCACATTTCTCAATGCCCTAAATGGTTCTCCCCTTTGTGCTCTTTTACACTCTATGTGGATCTCTTTTGGTTTTCTGTTTAGACTGCACTTCAAGGTTCTTCTACAGCAGATTTATTCTTTGTTGTTAGCATGAAAAGAAGCAAAAGCAGAGAACAAGAAAAAGGCAGATGAACTGTCTAAGATACATGCCCTGAGTGAAGCACTCACCAAGGAGGTTCATAAATTAAAATGGGGAAAGAGCAGAAAAGAAAAGTGGGAAAAGGACAAGTCAGGAAGAATTGAAAAAGAAAGATGAAGAAATAAAGAGATTGCAAAAGCATCATCTACAAGAATCTGAATCAAATAATAAGGATGAAGATACTGCCAAAAATGGTTGAAGAGAAAACTACCAAGAGACTTGAAGAAGAAATTTTCAAAAAGCTTGAAGCAGCCCTTAACAACACTGATGAGATCAAATCACAAAATGCAATCAAGAAAGAGTTTGATAGATGGTGTTACATTGCAACTTCAAACAGAGAAAGAAGAAAAAAATTCAAGAAGGTTGCCAGAAGATACTTAAAGAAGTTAAGCTCCAACTTGAGGATGTACATGTCAAATAAGTTGGTATTATCTCATAGGCGAGAGTAATCAAAGACCCAGCAAAGAGGATAGAGGATGTCATCGTCTCTGAAAAAGATGATGGATGACATGGGTGTGCAGAATGAATGAAAACCATCAAAGGTGAAACCATAGCGACACCCTCATTTCCAAGAAAGACAAAAAAATTGGCATCAACATCACCAAAGAAGAAGATCAAATAATCAGCAATATTCATCAAATAGGGCATCACAAAACCATTATTCAAATGGATATTATCAAATACCAACAACTACAACAAATTGGAGAAGTCACAACAACAACACAAGGAATTAAAAGAGAGGAAATTATGCAACAACCAGCTATCAAGGATTACAACCAAAATAAATTGAGTTTGGATGGATAGATAAGCATTAATGGCAACAAAAGATGTTAATTTTCGGCAACTAGGTCCAAACTCCATGTTGCATTGCTCATATGACTATGGTCATATTTTTGTTGGACTCCTCTTTCAGAGAGGTGAAAGATTGATCTAAAGATCATCTTGATCGAATGAGCAGAACATTGTTATTTTCCACATGTGCAAGGTCGGCCAGATTTATCCCACATGCCTAAAAGATGTGTCACACACCCTCATTGATGGATATAAATTGGAGAGACTTGGAGGTCATTTTCTCATCATCTCATCACACATTCTCTCTTCGTGATATGATTGGTCGATAGCCTATGGAGGCCCTTTTTATTCTCAAACGTGTGGAGCGAAGCTGTTGTTTTCTGCGCTGATCTGTTTAGGGCTTTTCTACTGCAACGTTGACCAGCGTTGATCGTGGTCAACCCTTGGTCGTTTGACCTCAACCTTCTACAGAAATTTTGATTTTAGGAGGCCGTACAGCTGGGCACTAAAATCAAGAAATTCTGGGTTGTTTGACTGAAGCCCTAGTTTGTTGCGTTGACTTTTCTGAAGCTGTCTGCATTGAATTTTCTGCGTTGTCCCTGGTTTGACTTGCATTGACTTGTGATGAGCTATCTTTGAGGGTTGTGTGTGTGACACATGAAAGTGTTGGTTGACCGAAAAAGACTTTGCTAGTTGAAGCATCCTATTGACCGCCATAACGCAACAATATCTCATATCTTTGTTGGACAAAAGAAATTGTAAATCTGGTCTATATTTGGTTTGTCTTCTATTGATCTATTATTGTGTTCTATCAACATTTTACTTTCATGTTTATGTGATTGCTATTTTGTATCGAGCCTAAGAAAGATTGAAGTAAAAGTGCATCAAGCATAGAACACCATTGTTATCTAAATTTAACATGGTATCAGAGCTGAGGTGAAAACAAAGTCCAAGACTTCAAGCTGGTGTTAGAAGCTATCTCTGAAGGAAGAAATCCTATCAAGGGCAAATGGCCCCCTCAACCTACAAGGGTTTCAAGGCTGATGATAAATTGACTAATAAGTTTGATTATCATGCATGGAAGATGTTCTTGGATTTGGCGCTAGAAGATTAAGATGTCATGGACTATGTACAGGGGAATATTCAAGAGCCTCCATCAAATGCAGTTGTTGCCACAAAGACGAAGTATAGAAAAGGGGAAATCAAAGCAAAGATGATTATCCGGGATTCTATTCATAAGCACTTGGTTGCTTACATTTATGAGCTGAAGACATCTAAGGAGATGTATGATAAGCTAGTGAGCATGTTCGGGGCTAGCAATGCTAATCAAATCCTCTTCTTCAAGAATCAATTAAAGAATATCAAGAAGGGTAAGGATGAATCTATTCAATCCTATTTTATGAGGCTCACTGAAATCAGGAATAACCTCCTAGCTATTGGGGAAGCAATATCTGATTGAGAGATGGTCCTTATTGCACTTGGAGGTCTCCCCCGTGATTGGCATGTATTAAATACCACTATTCTCAATAATAATGTGATTCCTGATTTTGATGAAATATTGACAAGATGCACTCAAGAGGAAACAAGAATGATGGAGTATGCCTCTAATGGTAATGGAAGTGACCCTACTACCTTTGCCGCTCATGCAAAAAAGAAGAACCAGGTGGCCCAAGAAATCAAAACCATGGTAGAGCGGGTCCCGAAGGAAGGGAAGATGTTACACTTGTAACAAGTCTGGTCACTATGCAAGAGAGTGCCCTAATAGAAGGGACTCTCCTAAGGATGATGACAACAACAACTCGAGAAGGAATGGCAGGAATAACAAGTTCCAAGGAAAAAGGAAGGCTCCCTCTGATCGTAGTGGAAATGGGCAACCTTTCAAGAGGTCAAGAAATTCCAGGTACGATAAGTCTAATGTTGTTGATAATAAGAGAAATGAATTTATTCTTGTATTTGCCCTCTCTGTTGCATCTCCACCCGACACCTTGGATGTCTGGTTGATTGATAGTGGTGCTTCAAGGCACCTCACTGGTTATAAAGAAGCCCTTTCTGATTGGCTAAGAAGGATACTAATCTGGAAATTATCCTTGGAGATAATGCGACCTATCCTGTGAAAGGGGCAGGGACTGTGACCCTCCATTTATCTCAAGGTCAAGTCATCCGATTACAAGATGTGTTGTATGTACCTGATTTGAAGAAGAACCTTGTGTCCATTTCAGCAATGGAAGACAAAGGGTTCAAGGTGGCATTCAGTGATGGAAAGGTACTTATCTGGAAGAAGAACTCCAAGGAAGCTCTTTCTATTGGTTTTAGAGTTGATACACTCTACCAGGTTGGAGGAAGTCCATTGGGGGCTATGACATGTGATACAACTCTTCAAACAGAGTTATGGCACTGGAGGTTTGCACACCTTCATTACAAAGCCTTTCCCGAAGCAAGGAAGGTGGTGACAGGGATGCCCGAATTTAGAGATGATCATGAAGGTATATGTCAGGGTTGTGCTAGGGAAGCATACAAGGGGGCCATTCCCCTCAAGTGTCACAAAGACAACTGAAATCTTGCAGTTGATACATTCTAACTTATCTGGTATGCTACTTGTGACATCCTTGGGAGGATGTTCCTATTACATGAATTTTACAGATGACTTCTCCCACAAGACTTGGATATATTTTTTGAAGAAGAAGGATGAAGCATTCAAATGGTTCTGTGCCTTCAATTCCTTCATGGAAAATCAAACCGAGAAGAAAATCAAAGTTTTGAGGACCAACAATGGGACCGAGTATGAGTCAAATGAGTTTAATTACTTTTGTAGAGAAGCTGCCATAAGAGGGAGACCACAACTGCGTAACCTCCTGAGCAAAATGGTGTTGCTGAAAGAAAGAACAGGACCATTGTGGAAGTTCCCCGCGCCATGCTATGTGATCAAGGTCTTTCGAAGTTTCTATGGGGAGAAGTTGCGAACACTATTGTGTATGTTCAAAATAGATGCCCGCATTCCGCTTTGGACTCCAAAACTCCCAAAGAAGTCTTCTCTGGTAAGAAACCTGATGTTTCTCATTTTAGAGTTTTTGGTTGTCCTGTTTACATGTGCCGAAAGAAAAGAGAAGCTAGCTAGATGCTTCTGGAAAGAAGGGAATGTTTATGGGCTACAGTGAAACTTTGAAGGCATATAAAATCTATGTGCCTGGCCAAAGAGAAGTGGAGATATGCCACGATGTCACCTTCGATGAAGATGTTTCCCTCAAGAAAATAAGAAATCTTCCTAGCTCCAAAGAAGACGAAGAAGCAGGGACGCTGGAAGAGCCGAAGGATGACCTGATGCCAGATGTTGAAGGACCTATGGATCCCATTGATCCACCTCCTTCAAATAAGAGAAGACCCTCATGGCTTAGGGATACTCTCAAAGATGCCAAGAGACATATTGCCCCAAGGGGGACATTTCGTGAAAGCAAGAAGACAAAGAGATACTAAGGGTATCTAGCAGCCATGAGTACGATAGTACAATCTGAGCCTGGAACATTTGAAGAAGCCATAAAGCATCAAGTTTGGAAGGATGCTATGCACGAGTAGTATGAGTCCATTATGAAAAATGATGTCTAGGAAGTAGTCCCAAGACTGGAGGACAATTTTGTTGTCACCTCGAAATGGCTCTATAAGATCAAGCATGTATTTGATGGAAGTGCTGAAAAGTACAAGGCAAGATTTGTTGCCCGAGGTTTCTCTTAAAAAGAAGGCATTGATTATGATGATATATTTGCACCTGTGGCCCGCTATACCACCATCCGATCTATTGTTGCCCTTGCTACTACGCAAGGATGGAGTCTACATCAGATGGATGTGAAGACTGCTTTTCTACATGGATCTATAAAGGAAGAGGTGTATGTGGAGCAACCTCTGGGGTTCGAAGTCCGAGATAGAGACACCCATGTATGCAAGTTGAAGAAAGCACTCTATGGGTTGAAGCAAGCCCCCAGGGCTTGGTATGAGAGGATAGATAGCTACTTGATGAAGTTGGGCTTCACTCAAAGTAATGTTGATATGAACCTTTATTTTAAGGTTGATAGAGAAAGGCCTCTCATTTTGGTTCTCTATGTGGACGATCTCTTCCTGACAGGTGCTGACCCTCACATTCATCAGTGTAAGAGGGAGCTAGCTTCCGAGTTTGAGATGAAAGACCTAGGACTGATGCACTACTTCCTAGCCTTCGAGGTCTGGCAGAGACCAGGCAAGATTTTCCTTTCTCAAGAAAAATATGTCGTGAAGTTGCTGGAAATATTTGGAATGGTGGATTGAAGTCTGTGTCGACACCAATGGAACTCAACTTTAAGAAGTTGAGTGGAAACGCTGTTGGGCCCGTGCTAGCAAATCCTACCAAGTATTGACAACTTGTGGGGGCCCTGATGTTCTTAGTGAACTCTCGTCCAGACGTATGTTTTGCAATGAAAACTTTGAGTCAACATATGGTTGATCCTCATCACAATCACTGGATTGGTGCCAAGAATCTGTTGAGATATCTTCGGGGCACAATCAACCATGGGCTGAGATACACTGCCGGGAGTTTGAGACTCCATGGATATACTGATGTCGATTGGGCTGGCAGTGTGGTGGATCGCAAGAGCACATCTGGATGTTGCTTCACTTTGGGTTATGCTTCGATATCTTGGATGAGCAGGAAGCAGAAGCCGGTGGTTTTGAGCACCGCTGAGGCCGAATACATTGCAGTGAGTATGGCCTATTGTGAAGTTGTTTGGTTGCGAAAGCTCTTCAATGAGTTGTTCGAGCACGTGCTAGATACCACCATTATCCTTTGTGATAACCAGAGTGGGATTCAACTTTCTAAGAATCCTGTGTTCCACGATCGATCCAAGCATATTGATATCAGGTACCACTTTATCCGGGATATGGTACAGCGAGGCATCGTAAGGCTCGATCATATAGGAACTGATGAGCAGGTCGCGGATATTCTCACGAAGCCCCTAGGGAAGGTCAAGTTCCTAACCTTCCATGAGAAGCTTGGAATCGTGGAAAGACTCTATTCTGAGGGTCCTGCTTGAGTTGGACTATGAGCTCTGGGAGCTCCATGGGGCTTAGGGATAGCTTCTTGGAGCTATAAGCACTCAAGGGATAGGCTTGTCGAACCTTGTGATGCTTTTGCCCCACCGTTATGATATTGAGTTGGTTCACCTCTCTCAGATGTGTGTCCCGCACGCATCCTACCCATGGAGTTTCGGGCTCATGGGAAGTACCTCACATTTGGCCAATGACGTGGGAAATGTGGATAGAGACCATAGCAAGACCGATGGACGCATCAAAGATTGTTGTACTCTCTATGTCTAGGATGGCACGTGCCCAACACCTTGATCTGGGATCAAGTATGATGAGGTTTTATCCTCTAAACTGACTTCGGGTCAATAAACTAACTTCGGGTTAGTATGAGACTCTTTTGAGTCCGAGAGAGGTTTTTACCTCTAAAGCTGACTTTAGGTCAGCTGTGTATGATGTCTTTGTGACTCACCTTTTTGTTCTAAAATAAAGATCCAGCAAAGCAAGTGATGGCGGGATGACGCACGATGTTTGGTTTGGTACATGATGGATGGCACTTGTGGACAGATGGAGTTCTCCCTAATTGACAGGGAGTGTAAATTTTGGGCAACTAGGTCCAAACTCCATGTTGCACTGCTCATATGACGATGGTCATATTTTTGTTGGACTCCTCTTTCGAAGAGGTGCAAGATTGATCTAAAGATCATCTTGATCGGATGAGCAGAACATTGATTTTGAATTTATTTTCCACATGTGCAAGGTTGGCCAGATTTATCCCACATGCCTAAGAGATGTGTCACACACCCTCATTGATGGATATAAATTGGAGAGACTTGGAGGTCATTTTCTCATCATCTCATCACACATTCTCTCTTTCTGATTTGATTGGTTCGATAGCCTTTGGAGGCCCTTTTTCTTCTCACACGTGTCGAGCGAAGCTGTTGTTTTCTGCACTGACCTGTTTAGGGCTTTATGTTTTTTGCACTGATCTGTTTAGGGCTTTTCTGCTGCTGCGTTGACTAGCATTGACCGTGGTCAACCCTTGGTCGTTTGACCTCAATCTTCTGCAGAAATTTCGATTTTAGGAGGTCATACATTTGGGCACTAAAATCGAGAAATTTCGGGTTGTTTGACTGAAGCCCTAGTTTGCTGTGTTGACTTTTCTGAAGGTGCCTGCGTTGACTTTTCGGCGTTGTCCCTAGTTTGACTTGTGATGAGCTGTCTTTGAGGGTTGTGGGTGTGACACATGAAAGTGTTGGCTGACCGAGAAAGACTTTGCTAGTTGAAGCATCCTGCTGACCGTCGTAACGCAACAATATCTCATATCTTTGCTAGACAAAAGGAATTGTAAATCTGATCTATATTTGGTTTGTCTTCTATTGATCTATTATTGTGTTCTATCAGCATTTTACTTTCATGTTTATGTGATTGTTATTTTGTATTGGGCCTAAGAAAGATTGAAGTAAAAGTGCATCAACCATAGAACACCATTGTTATCTAAATTTAACAAAAGAGCTGGAATATAAAGAATCATATTACTTTGTTTCAGCTCATGGAAAACCCTTAATTATAAAGCTTTGAGAACAAATATTTTCCAAGGAGGGTACTGTGATGTGACCCCACGAGGGGAATATATGGGGTAAATGTATATGTAATAGGGGTCAGCCTCATAAAGGACCCACATGTGCAATGAGTGAGAATAGGTATGTATATAGAGATCAATATTGTCATAATGAACACATGAACATGTGGTTTAGATGTATGAACGTATTAGGGTATTTCAAATAAGTTCTCAGAGGTTCTCCTTTTTGATAAGGAGGAGTTATTGTGCAACTCATGTCGACTATCTATTTTGGAGTTAAGCCCCACGCTCACATATTGTGTACATTGTGTGTACTCTAGTTTATTATGATATCTTGAGCATTTGGTATGTACCCACTTTGAACTTCGTGCAAGATTTCTCGAGGTCAATTCCATATGCTAGCTGACCCTGCTGCTGCTTCAATGCATGTCCCTTTCCTGGTCAAAGGTTGTAATCAGCGTCAACAAGTTCGCACCCAGGATCATTTGCAAATGCGAAGAAGTGCTCGAGAGTTTTCCCATGAGATGCGAGAAGAAGAAGTTATTTTAACGTCCACGAGGCTAAAGATAGCCTATGGGACAGATTGCTTCTGTATCTGGCTCTTGCATTCAACCCTATTCTTGTGAAGTTTCACAATAAACAATCCCAGCTTCTCAACAAACCCATCGTTGAACAGATTATCCCAAGAGCTAGCTGCCCAAATATCTGCATAACTTTCACTGTTGTCTTTGAAGGCCTCACATTCTAAAATGAAATGTTTTTCTATTTCCACTTTTTCGGAAAAGCAAAAATACATACTCTTCCCTCTCACACTTCTTTTGGCCTTTTCCAGGGTCCGGTTTCACAACGAAGTTGATGAGAATTAGTCCTTAATTGAGCAATAAGAACTTTGGCTCTCCAAGAAATATTGGTCCCTATGTACGTTTTTTGTTGATGATTATGAGTGGGATTAAACTCTTCAATATAATATTTTTTCTCTCTCCCTAGGTCCTTCTTCCAAGTACATTTGTGGAACTTATCCAACACAAAAGCTTTTATCTTTTTACTGTTTGTGGAACTTATCAATAACAAAAGTTATTATCTCTTTACAGTTTGTGAGACACATGCTCAAGCAAATGTCCCATTTGCTAATCCATTTGTTATTTTGCCATCCAATGCTTCTTTCTTTTGCACAATATGTCATTAAAATAACTTCTTCTTCTATTTCATATATTTCAGATAAACATGGGCTATTCGTACCAGAATGGCAGCTAATATCACATAATGGTTTAACGAAAATGGTTACAAATCTAACACCTGTTATTGCGAGGTCAACATTCCCAAACAAACTGGGAATGCTACCATCACAGAGGAAGTTACGCAAAATCTGTCGTGGTACACAGGGTGCGGCCCCCAACACGTTGGGGTGCATCATCCTGCACCTGGTTGCGGGGCCAATGCGCCATCCCCGAGCGCGTGTGTTCACCCTAGGAGTGAGTGTGACCATCCTCGCTACTTCGAAGAGTACTGTTGTGATAAGTGCCTAATGGATGCTATTTCAATTGCATACAAAACTGTGACCAGAATTTTATCACATATTCTATAGTAAACAAATTAATTTAAGGCAGTATCTTAAAGCTTCTCTTAGAACTCAATATCAAATACCTGTAGGTATGGATCCTTAACCAATCAGACCAGAGCATACGACTTCTAATGGACTCTTTTAACAGAATTCTCCGTTATCTCTGGTAGAATCTTATTGTGTTTATCTTAAATTTACTCCGAGTGCTTTGATTTGCAGGTTTCTGAGCCCACCAAATGGCCTAAGCAAAAGCACATAAATGGTTCAAAAGAGGGTATGTTCAAATCCAACTTACCGATGGCCCACTGCAACATACTATCGATAGAATGGAATGGATCTTCCAATGCAGACATCTGTTCCGTCATTTCCATTTCTTTCTCCAGAGCTTCCCCGTCATTGGCGGTCACCCACGTAATTCGCCCGTTGAAAGACCGATTATACTTGTCAGCATTCACCAAATTGCAAAATCCCGTTAAAATTAGAATGGTTCCCAGCATCATCGCCATTTTTATCATGCATGTTCGTGATGATCTACGCTCTATTTTATTCCTCCGTTCCATCCCATAAAGTTGCAGGGTGAAACGCTGCATAAGAGTATGCGAGTTCGAATCCTCCGAATACACTACTCGAGCCTCCTCTCATAAAATACTTGGTAAGACTCCAAACGTTAATTTAACCGATGCAATTAAACAAATTTGTTTAATTAATTGCTACCACTGCGTACAATATTTAATGTTCACTTGACAAATTTAGTTTTGCTTTGATTCAAGAATAATTTTTATTCCCAACAATAATAACATGAATTTTTGGAATTTATTGAGATAGGTTAGGTCCTTCGCCTAAATTGGTAAACCTTTTCATGTTTGGGAAAAAATAAAATTAAAATCCGTAAAGTGATTTATAATGGTATAAATTAATGATATGGCTAATGGTATAAAGCATTAAAATTAATGATATGTGTAATGGCATTGAAGTTAATAGAGGTAATTATTTTTAATTGTTTTTATATTAGTTTACATCTATTTTAATTTCAGATTTATTAAGTATTGCATTAAATTTCTTAAGGTGCAAAAATTTTTTAGTATAAAATTTGAAGAAATGTTTGTATCTCAAAAGCTTTGATCCCTCTTAATAATTAATAGATTCTAAGTTAAGAAACATTTCTCTCTATATATATATATGGGAAAGAAAAAACCAACACACTATGTAGTAATCAAAAGTTGTTTACATTTGTCTATATAATTCAAACTTCAGAGATATATAGCATCTAGACTATATAGAAATAGATATCATATTAAACCATATTCCAAAATTTGTCCATGTAACTGTAACACAAATACATAAATACAAAAATAGCATGTCAAAGTGTTTAACTTCATCAAAACATTAATGCTTATAGATCAGCGCAAAATTAGAGTAATCATCAGGTAAACTGTATCTTTTCGGCCCTTTGAAGTGTGTCATCACTAAATGTTGTGAAGTTGATCTCTCCTAGTGAATATTTGTGTCCATTATTTGAGAGTGTGTTAGCAATATTATTCAATTCCTTGTATGTGTGTGTAAATGTCACCCATCGAAATTGTCCAATCAGCTCTATAATTCTACTCATCCAATTTGTAAGCATTGGGGGATTGAAAGTGGGCCTTTTATTTTCCTAGTCAATAGCAACTTTTGAATCCCCATAGACGTCCAATGTCTCCAAAGATAACCATTTCGCACAGAAAAAAGACTCCCCAAAGTGCAATAATCTCAACCTTGTTAATTTGGCAACTCAGTGACAAATTCCAACCATATGACTAGATTTTTCTTCTTAAGAGGATCAATTTTGACTATTGAAGCATTCAATTTGGACAAGGGAAAGTGTATTTTGAATTAAAAGCCCACATGTGCTTATTTGATTAGGTCGGCCCTAAAGCAAATTGGACACCGTTGGAAGGCTATAAATAAAAGTGACCTCAACCTCATTTGGACAATCATCATGGATCATTCTTCTATATTATTTATTAATTTTGGCTTCCGCTGGTTTGAGACAGGTTCACGGAGGAATGGGTTCACACGAAGGTGAAATTACAAGGTTCGAAGCTCGCATCTCTATTTTATGGTTTTTTCAGTTGACCATAGATTTCGCTCATTGACCGCAGGGTTCAACAGTTGTCTGCAAATAGTGACAATTTATTAGAGGCCCATGTATCAGGGTTTTGAGTATTAGTATTGTTGGGTACATTTCATGAATATTGTTTAGTTGATTTTGTTGGATATTTGTATGGATGAAGATATGGATCATTCTACTCTCATTTGTTGAATCATTCAATGACAATCTAATAAGAAGAAGAATTTGAAAGGGTTCTCCCCATAGTGGTTTTTGCCCTAGCCTCCGACCAATCCTGGTGTCTCTATGTGTGAATGTTTTTTTTCTATTGTTCCTTTATGTTCCACTGCATTATTGATGATATTTTTCTTTCTACAGAGTTGCATATATCGTTGAATAATGATGTAAATCATAATAATGATATGGTGTTATGGGGTGAATTTAATATGGAAATAATGAAATGCAATTATCAAAGCAAAGAACAATATAGCCCTAAAAAAAATTAACATGTTATCAGAGTTGAGTTAAAGAAAAGTCATTGAAGATTACCCCTATGAAGATACCTTTGATGGATACAAGAGAAGATGGAGGAGACCTTAAAAGAATACTAGGGTTTGAAGGAAACTCTAGACAATTTGATTATTAGGGTTTGATGGATATTATGAGGTTAGGGTTTGGGAGAAACCCTGATTTATGGCAAAGATTTGAGATATGCAATTTAGAAATCGTAGCATGACTGATGTGGAGAATCCGTAGATGGGATAGTCTCAATCAGGCTTTGGTTATTGATTAAGTTGATGAATATATTGAAGGCAACATTGTTACATGGACAATGGATAGTGATGGTTCTTACTGAAGATAAGTACTTTTCAATTTATGGTGCTCCTTTATGTCTTTACTTTTGTTTATATCTATTATATGATTATTGTTTTGATTATTACTTGTACTTCATGCATGTATTTGGAAACTTCTAACGTTTTTGATGAGTTGTGATAAGTGGATCCTTCTTGAGGTTCATCTGAGATGCAAGAAAATATGGCTAGTGTAGGAAGAGAAGAGCTACATTTTCCCATGACAAAGAAGTTGACAAAGTGCTCCCGCTATAAGTGTCAAATAAGAAGGTGCATAGGTATCTTAATACTATAAGGTATGTATATTGTTTCAATGTTATGTTTCAGTTGCAATATTGGATGGCAAGGTAAGCCCTAAGGTAATGATGGAAATATCACCTTCACAAATGGCTCATGCATGCATATGAAAGTAATTTTGATTCATGATAATTATAATGATATGATGCACTTAGTATTGGACAAGCATCTTACATTCTATTAAGTCATGGTAAATCTACATAGAAACATTGATTTTTGATATATTGGTGCTATTGATATTTGGCAAGCATATTTCATTTTAGACATGATGGATTTCTTGATCCTGTAAAGAAGGCTAGTACATTGATTTTTATATATGGTAGCTTAATACTATTGATATTGTTTGTGATAAGCATGATAACCATGTTGATGGAAGTGTAGCAATAAGATTATTGCTCAAGATATCCTTGTTGACCTTGGCTTAGTAATTATGACATATGGTAAAAATGGATGCCCATATTTGATGATTGAATGAATGTAAAAGAAGTGATGAAGTGACTATGATCCTCAAATGAAGCACTTGACAAATTCCCTAATTATATGACTCTAACCCTTGATGAAAATTTGATTCCATCTTCAAATGAGATGATGAAGTAGTTGATACTGACATGTTATGACCATGATGAATATATGTGTTAGAACCTTATATAGCTTAATTTTATGATCTAACAGATATGTTGATGCTTAATAGTATTAAAGACGGGTTGATGACTTGAATAATAATAGTTGAAGGGGTTGCTCATTAAGAGGGAGAAACTCTCCATAATATCCCCACACATATTCATCATTTGCATTATATGTATAAAATATTATTTATTGTTGAAGTTTTATGACATAAATAGACAAATATATGATATTGTTGGTCTTTAACAAGTTATGGTATGAGAAAAGAAGGTTTTCCTTAGTTTAAACCCCAACCGCATGGAATCAAGCTTATCAGTGTGACTATAAGCCTCACAACCACACATAAGAAAAGCCTATGGATGTGGTTATGCCTACAAGTCACAAGATTTGAAGATTTGTGCATAAAATCAAGAATGCACCAAGATTATGACAGTCCTATAGATATGGAGCAGACAAGAGAAATTTTTATGAGCAGGGGAGTTTGAATGGTTGACTTACTATAATGTGAATATGTTGACTAAACTTGTGTTTACAAGGGGACAGAATATGCATATAAGTATGCCATTTTGATTTAACCATTGAGGCTAGTGTATGACAACATTTGATAACAATTGCAAGGGTTTGACAAGATTTGGATGATAGGTATATATGAGAAATGTTTGGAGTTTTGACATGATTATTGATAGTTCATAAATATGCTTTAGAACATTGACATGATGCTTCATATTTTTTTGAGTTATGTACTGATTGAACTCACTATGAGAATATATTAGGGTTTTTACGTGAGTTGCCTTGATGACAATTTTATGTAAGCATAGTAACTTTCAGTGACTAATATTACTATTCAATAATGGTTTTATATTACCTTCATTGTATAAACAATTGTGTTTCAATATGAAGTAATCTCACAATAAATGGATGGAACCTGGATGACTTCGGCCTGGTGTATGCATTTACATCTAGTGACATAAATTATTTATATAATGATCATGAAGATGACTTGATGAAGTTTGGTTTGATATTGCTTGGTAAATACAAATTTGTTGGCATGGCAATAGATGAAGTCATAACTTGATATTTTAATGTGAGCTCTACCTATCACCTAGTCCAAAGAATTTGTTACAGTGACAATGATATTATTTTTGATCTGACATCTAAACTTTGATAAGCCGACTTAGTTGATTTGATTGCACAATATTGATTTATGTAAGACTAAGAATATTGGTTTGTTAATGTTTTGTGTTTGCAGAAAGCATTGTATGAAGCAAGCTCGTTGAGCCTGATATGCCTACATTGAGATTTATCTCGTAAAGTCAAGAAGATGTGTCGATATGAAGAACCTCTACTTCAAAAGGGGTCCAAGGTATGACTTTGATTTTGGTTTTATATGTTGATGGTCTACTCTGGAATAGTAATGAACCTCTTATGATCAAAGTAAGAGGGAATTAGCTTCTGAAGCCTTTTTTAATGAATCATGGCATGATGAATCATTTTTTTAAGTTTGGAAAAGAAAATCTATATCACGAAGTTATGAAGAGTTTTTGGAAAGTGGAATGAAAATCCTTGGACACTCTGTTTGAATTTCAAGAAGTTATGAAGAGATATTGTTGAACCTGATTTGCAAAACGATAGTTGATTGAAGCATTGATGTTCCATGTGAAGACTCGTCTATAAATATGTTTTGCATGGAATTTAAGTCAATTTATGATTGAGTCACTTCATACGCATTGAGTTACTGCTGAGCATCCTTCAAGATATTTGCATGGGACAATAATGGAGATATTGATGTTGATTTGGATCATTATTAATAAGATGAGCGCATCTGGGTGTTGCATTAGTATGATATATTCCATGATATTTTTGGATAAGAAATATGTAACTTTAAGCACGACTGAGGTTCAGTACAATGTTGTTTGCATGAATAGTTCTTTGAGTAGGTTCTGGATATGACATGGATACAATATGATAGTAATGAATGGGATCTGATTGGCTGAGAATCCCGTATATGGTGGGACTAAGATATCTTTATCCGATGTTGCTTGTGTGAGAAGGAGGATATATATATATGTGTGTGTGTGTGTGTGTGTGTGTGTACATACACACACACACACACACACACATATATATATATATATGTGTGTGTGAGTATATATATATATATATATATATATATATATATATATATATATATATATATATATATATATATATATATATATATATATATATATATGTATATATGTATATACATATGTATATATGTATATACACATATGTATATATATATATATATGTATATGTATATACACATATATATGTACATATACATATATATGTGTATATACATATACATATGTATATATGTATATATACATATGTATATATACATATATACATATGTATATATACATATATACATATATACATATATATATATATATATATATATATATATATATATATATATATATATATATATATATATATATACATATATATATATGTATATATATATATATACACACACATATATATATATATATATATATATATATATATATATATATATATATATATATATATATATATATATACATATATATATACATATATATATATACATATATATATATATACATATATATATATATATATATATATATATATATATATATATATATATATATATATATATATATATATATATATATATATATATATATATATATATATATATATAATAATTGACGATGTCATGTATGAACAAAAGATCGTTGCTATTAAGACATGATGATTACCAGATATGAGCGCAATGACATGTTTCTGATCTACATAGAGCATGATTGATTGAGAACACTGAGCTAACTCTTCCTCCTTGTCTAAGCTCCAAGGGTGAGGAATTGATATGGAGGGCTCCTGGGGTTGAGGGATCTCTGGACAATAGGGTCGTATATGTTTCTACCCTATATGTTATCCATGTGGTTGGAGATCTTGCTCCCCAGTCTTAGTATTTGTAGAGTATACCCCTGTTGGAATCATACCCACAAGCAGGGCTTGTTGGGAATATCGCTCCCCATCTGGCCAACGATTTGAGGGAGTACTTGGGGGTGTACAACCCAAGCTGATTATGATGCAAGTGTTTTGCAACATGAATCTTGAGGGTCATTGTTGGGAAGATCACTGGGAAATAGGATGGGTTGAGATGTGCTCCCCTATATTTCTTAGTGGTCGATATGGGGTTGTATATATTTAACTCCCCCATGATATTTCAAGTTTAGATGTGCTCCCCAATGTGAGTTTTGGGTTGGGATATGCTCCCATATTCAGTTTTGGGTTGAGACTAAGCTCCCAAATGTGGTTTCAGGTTGATATGTGCTCCCTGATGTTGTTCTGGATTGAGCTAGACTCTCCATTGTCGATGTGGGTTTTAGAATTGGCTCCCCACTGATGTTTATTGAATAATACCATTGGGATCCCCGCTGGCAGTGATTCCAGGTGGTAGCAGTGGCTCCTTGATGAATAGAGGGTTGTAGAATGAGCTCCCCTCTGATATCAAATTATTCTTCTTTTAGATTTGAAAATGTTCAACATATGAGCAGAAATAATCAAGAGATAAGCAGGAATAAGCAAGAGATGAAAAGAGATGAAATTTGATGATGAGATACTTGAGATTAGATATGATTTGTTGATAGGATATTTGCGATGATTACATGGTGCGGTTGGAATTTCTCTCTAGTTGAGAGGGAGTGTCAATTTGGCAGCTCAATGACAAATTCCAACCATGGGCCTAGATTCCTCTTTTTGAGAGGACCAATTTTGACTATTGAAGCGCTCAATTTGGACAAGGGAAAGTGTATTTTTGAATTAAAAGCCCACATGTGCATATTTCATTAGGTCGGACCTAAAGCAAATTGGACACCCTTGGAAGGATATAAATACAAGTGACCTCAACTTCATTCAAACAATCATCATGGAGCATTATTCTATTCTCTTTCTTGTTTTTGGCTCGCATAGGTTTGAGGCAAGTTCATGGAGGAATGGGTTCCACGAAGGTGAAATTGCAGGGTTTGAAGCTCGCTTCTTTGTTTTAGAGTTTTAGGTCTCATCCGCAAGCATGTCATGAAGAAATCTTGGTTGCAATTGCATGTTGTTCATTTCATCCGTGCAACTGAAGCCTTTCAGCTGTGCGAACAACATACCCTCCATGCGAATGGTAACCAGGGTTTGGTTTTTCAGCTGACAATAGATTTTGTTCATTGACCGTAGGATTTGGGAATTATCCACAAATAGTGACAATTGATTACATGCCCTTGAATCAAGGTTTTGAGTATTAGTATTTTTGGGTTCATTTCATGAATATTTTCTAGTTGATGTTGCTGGATAATTGTATGGATGAAGATATGGATCATTGTACTCTCATTTGTTGAATCATTCAATGACAATCTAATAATAAGAAGAATTTGAAAGGGTTTTCCCCATAGTGGGTTTTCCCCTATTCTTCGACTAATCCTTGTGTCTCTATGTGTGAATGTTTTTCTTCTATTGTTCCTTTATGTTTCGTTGCATTGATGATGATATTGTTCTTTCTACATAGTTGCATATATTGTTCAATAATGTTGTAAATCAGAATAATGATATGATGCTATGGGGTGAATTTAAATATGGAAGTAATGAAATGAAATTATCAAATAAAAGAACAATATAGACCTAAGAAAAATTAACAAGCTTGAGTATTTGAACTTGTACCATAGTTCCAGTAGAAATGATAATATTGCCAAGTTGTAAGACAATGTATGCCACATTGCCAGATATGTTAAGATTAGTAGCACCATCAAAAAACCCCAAGGGATATATGTTCCAAATATCCAATTTTTGAAAGCATCTATGTTTTCTCTTATGAGCCACAGGCCCAATCTCATTAAAATATGCACAAAATTTTAAGCAAATTCTACTAGAAACCAGTGGGATGTTTTCGAAAATATGTGCATTTATGCTCCTCCAAATTCCCTAGAAAATATCAAAATGAAGTGTTTTGTTTTCCTTGTACTCCTTCCACTCCAACAAACATGCTTCTATTGATATTAAATTCTAACTAGCAAAAACATTTAAATTTTTTGAAACATCAATCCTAATGGAAACTGCAAAGGGACAATTGAGGAATAGTTGATTAACATCCTCATTCTCATCCTTGCACATGACACGTTTGTCAGGTCCTACAAAACCTCTCTTGCATAAATTTTCCCAAGTTAATATCTTATTCTTCTAGATCAACCACCCAAAACATTTTAATTTCATAGGAAAGTTCCATTTCCAAACTTTCCTGAACTACCACCTTTCCCCTTTCTTCTGATGTGATTGTGAAATATACATGTAGACCTCCTTAATAAATATCTTCCCTTGAACTACAATTCCATCCCATGTACAATGATCATCCTTTTTTTTCAATGTGATACAATAAAAATATAAATTAATCACATACTTGTCCCAAATCTCAACTAATTCACCAAAAAACTCCAAGTCTTTAGAGCCTGCCCAGGTCAGATAATCTAAGATTAGATCAACATCAATCTGAATCTAGTGTAAAAATTAAATGCATTTATCTTGGATAGGCCCCTAGTTTGATATGTAAATGATGGAATTTTGAAACAAATTTGTATAATTGTAGATGATAGATGGATATTGTTAATCATTATTTTACCATAATTTTTAATGTTGATTATATATAGGAAACACCATGAATCCTTAAAATGACAAGGTCGACCATTAGGCCTTGCTATGAGGGTGTTTACATATTCATAATATGTATATGTGTGTGTACACACACACACACACACAATATGAATATGTTAATACCCTCATAGCGGGGCCTAATGGTCGACCTTGTCATTTTAAGGCTTCAGTGTGTGTATGTGTGTGCGAGGTATTGCAAAGATCTTCATATATTCTAATGCAGGTTCTTTTAAAAATTCAAAATGATTCAATGAGTCGATAGTTATTGCGGAAATAAAAGATATATGTTTTTTATCAATTTGATATATCTCCATTTTTTATATATTTTTATTTATTTATGAAAAAATACATATTTAGAATCTGCACACAGATCTCTATAAATTTGTTCAATTTAATTAACAATGAATGCATAGAGTCATGACTAAAAATAAGGTTCGTATACTTCTGAAATCGTAGGGCCAATCTACAATAAGTCTTTAATATACGAGTTGTCGAAAGTCATCATTCTGAAACTACCAAAAGATGTTTTTCTATTATCTACGAACTACAAAAAACCTATGATTTTCCAACTATTGAAATTTTTCATTCTAAAATACCTGTAACACCCTCCTCCCACATCTACCCAAGTAAACGCCCAATCGGGGTAAACATGGGACAAAGAGTTACTATGATCAGATTCAACCTCCTAGGTGAACTTAAGGAAGTGGAATTGACGGAAACACATCCAAAAAACCTTCCACGTCAGCAACAAAACTCCCAGGAGCCAACCCAATCACTCAAGTATCCAGCCCTTATGTCCCACTAAGGTTTTAGAAATTCAAACCCTTGGACACTCCCACAGTATAAGAATGGGTGTGTCTGGGCGGATCTGGAAGCTCCCATAGCATGCATGCATGTGTCCAAGGACTTTTTGTAACAGATCTATGCCAGCGTCCCTAAGATTTGAGCCACTTTTTCAAGCCCAGAGCCCAGGTCACTACCCATAACTCAATGACAAATCTAGAAATGAAATGTAACAACAAAACAATGGTGCATAAGCAAACATTCAAACAAGGACTTGACTGGACCCCTACTAGCCATGACAAACATTTCATCAAACATATCACAAATATGTAATCTACAAGTTTAAATAACATATATGAGCATAGAGGTCTCATACTTATCTGAGAATTGTTAAGAAAAATTGTTGCTACATCACATTAACTAGATTATCATCTATTTAGGCATAGATACATTGTTCATTAAATTATGAATCATAACATGATGAGAGCCATACTTCTTCACCATCATAAAAATTAGCTATAACCATCATATAAGAAACAGAAATGACAAGCACATAACAACCATATAAACCACAAAATAACAAACATATTTACCCATCAATACAAGAGGAAAAGAGCTCTTATTTCCATAAGAAAAATGCAACCAAGTTTGGGACTTCCACGTTCCATTCGACCATAGACATGGCTGAGCCAAATCTCTCTTCATCCAGTCACCCCCATGCCATATTCTAGGCATGAATGTGGGATCTCATAAACAAAATCCATAAAAACCAAACCAGGTTTTCCAAAGGCAAAACCACCTCATCCCTCAACCAATGATTCCACCTCATGGTTGGATATCACAACCATCATGGATTGGTCTCTACCCAAACTTTTCCAGGGCTCCTAAGCATTTGTTCCAACCAGGGCTTCCAGGACTAGTAACTCAACCCAATTGTTATAGGGTTTCCAGAGTATTTGTCTAACTAGGGCTTCCAAGTCTAGTAACTCAACCCACCTAGAGCTTCCAGAGTGTTTTTCCAACCAAGGCTTCCAAGGCTAGTAATTCAACCCACAACTGTCCATCGGGCTTCCAGAGCATTTGTCCAACCAATGCTTCTAGGAACTAATAACTCAACCCACAACTAAAGGAACATGAGAACTAACCAAAAAACAAACAATGAGACTAAACCCACAACACCATGGCTATCCAGGAAATGGCAAGGCTAGGCAAATCCACTATCAATCCAAACAATCCTCCATGCCAATGACAAATCATGACTGAGAAACCACATGCATACACCATGCATGCCAAAACTATTGAGGAAAACATACATGCAACTCAGTACATGTTATCAAAACTCGTTGTAGTTATTGATCACGATATTCTCTTACGCTTTCCTAGTATTCCTTTTCCTTCTTTCTCCAAATCTTCGAGTAGGCCACACCATCCAAGGGTGCTCCATGAAAACTCTAAGTATCCAAGAGTCTGAGAGAGAGCGAGAGAATAATTAGAGATCCAAAACTGCACTGAACAAAAGCCATGAACTGATCCTCATAAGCCTTTTTATTAATGAGGCCTAAATTTTCTTCATTTTCCATTATTTTCCTTCATTTTCCTCCTCATATGAAACCTCTAACCTTTCACCTCACTTTTCTCCTATTTCCATTATTTCATAAATAAATGCCAATAAATGCCTCTTTGCCTATCCAAAGCCTTAACCATTGCCTTTGCAAATTTCCATAGCCATAATAAACCATATGAACACCCACACTAGGATGTTTTTTCCCAACATTCAGTTTCGAATATGTGTCCCATGACCTTGCTTATTATTTTTCCTTTATTAACTTTTATTACATGGAATTTTCACCAAAGTTGTTATGGAACCATCCCCCTTGTGGGAACACCATCCTCGGTGTTCAACAACACCTACAACCAACAATAATGTTGTAGAAAAACATACTGCTCATGGAGCTTTACAACTTAGCTCGTTGCAGTATTTACAATGATCAACCTGCTGAGAAGAAAACCAAGATGACAACATGAAAACTATAACATCATAATGACGACACCCATACCACTTATTGGAGCTTTATAACATAGTTCATGGTAGTATTTACATTCGTACACATATGTACATATAGCAAAAAATCATACCAAAATATACCAAGACATATACCAAAACATTCGCGCAACCAGCAAATAAGGATCGATACATAGCCTACATATGATCCATAATCTCCCATGTAGCTTCATCAAGTAGAAAGTGCTTCCATTGAACTTTAAGCTGCTCAATTGCTCGATTCCAAAGCATGAGTGTTTTTCTCTGCAAAATTCACTAAGGCTTATGTTGGAATTCTCCTTCTGGCTCCACTTGTAATATAGACCAGTCAATCACGTGATCAACATCTTTAACATATTTCTTAAGCAATGACACATGGAAAACATCATGGAATTTAACTATCGAAGGTACTGTAAGTTGATAGGCTACTGGGCCAATCCTCTCAATAATCCTGAAAGGTCCACAAAAATGTGGTGTCAACTTGGCACATGATCCAATCCGCAAGGAGCTCTTATTGGGCTTGATGCACAAGTACACTTGTTCCCCAACCTAAAACTCCTTAAAAAACCTATCATCAAAACTCTTCTGACTATCCTGTGTTGCTTTCAAATTATTCTTTACTACCTACATTTCACGTTCCATCTTTTCCAACATGTCTAGTACAATCAATACCCTGTTAAGCAGATCACTCCAACTGATGGGAGTATTGCAACTCCACCCATACAATGCCTTGAATGGACTCGTCCTCAATGATTCTTGATACCCATTGTTGTAAGAAAAATCTACCAGCGAAAGATACTCTTCCCACTTTCATTGTTGATGCATCATATACATCCTCAACATATCCCCCAATATCCTGTTGACCCTCTCTTTCTGTCCATCTGTCTGCGGATGATAATTTGTACTAAAGGCCAACTTTGTGCCCAAACTTGCAAATAAATCCTTGCAAAACTTGGAAGTGAACTATGCATCCCCATGTGACACACTCTTCTTTGGAACACCATGAAATCTGACCACATGCCTGATAAAGACTTGTTCTACATCTCTAGCTGAGAATGTAGACTTCACTAGAATGAAGTGTGTAACCTTTGTCAACCTGTCCACAATAACCATGATGGAATCGTGTTGTCTCACTGTCCTTGGAAAACCTATGATAAAGTCCATGGAAATGACCTCCCATTTCCACTCTAGAATCAAAATTAGTTGTAATATTCCACCTAGATGCTTACACTCTAGCACCTAGCCACAAGCTCTGCTACATCTATCTTCAAATTCAACCAATAATAAAACTTATTCACTGCATTCAATGCCTTCTGATAGCCTGGGTGACCTTAATATAGTTTCGCATGAAACTCCCTCAAGATCACCTTCTTGAGCTCACTATTGTCTGGCACATATATCCTATCTCTAAACCTGAACAATCCATATGCTGTGAGATGGAAATCCACATCTTGTACTCCTGCACTAGTACTTGTACCACTACCTGTACTAGTACTTGTACCTATGCTTGTACCTGTACCATTACCTGTACATGTACTCTGCTGCAACTTGTGAATGATATCCATATACCTGTCATCATCTGACATGCCTGCAAGATCCTATCCTATAAATTTGTACCATAGTAGCTCATAGATGCTATGTGATTCACATGTATCTGCTTGATACGAGCATCTGCAACCCTATTATCTTTACCTTTGATGTACTTTATCTCGAAGTTAAACTCACTGATCATGGCCAACCATCTAGGTTGTTTGACGTTTAGATTTGACTTATCAAATAGATACATCAATTCACTGTGATCACTCATCAGTACAAATTGTCTACCCAGAAGATAGTGCCTCCACATCTTCAATGCATGTATGATTCCAACTCAAGATCATGTGCTGGATAGTTTGGCTTGTGCTCATTCATTTTCTGTGACTCATAGCATACTACCTGTCCATCCTGCATAAGAACTCCACCAAGTCCTCTCTTGCAAGTATCTGTACATACTATAAAATCTTTGCCTGAATCTGCGATCTTTAACACTGGAGCATGTGTCAACAACTGCTTAAGCTACTCAAACTGGCCTCACACTCCTCTATCCATTCAAACTTCTTACCTTTCCTTTGCAATGATGTAATAGGACAAGAAATTTGTGAGACGTTCTTGATGAACCTCGTGTAACAACTTGCCAATCCCATGAAGGATATCACCTCATCCACATTCCTAGGAGCTACCCACTCCATGATGACCCTTATCTTTTCCGGATCCACTACGATTCCCACCTTGGAAACAACATGTCGCAAGTAATGTACCTCAGTCTGAAAGAAACTGCATTTTCTAATCTTGGCATAAAACTAATGCTACTAGGTGTTTGACATGCTCTTCCTCATTTTTATAATATACCAATATATCATCAATGAATACAATAACAAGCTTGTCCAGATGAGGACGCAACACATTGTTCATCAAGCACATAAATTTAGCTGGAGCATTAGTCAAACCGAAAGGAACTACAACAAACTCATAATGCCCATACCTGGTTCAAAAAGTTGTCTTGTGAATTTCATCTCCCTTGATGCGCACCTGATGATATCCCGATCTTAGATCAATATTTGAGAACACTACTTCTCCCTTCAACTGATCGAACAAGTCATTAATCCTCATCAACATATACTTGTTTTTAATGGCCACTTTGTTCAACTACCTGTAATCAATTCATAGTCTGAGAATACCATCTTTCTTCTTCAAAAGCAATAACGGTGCACCCAATACTAGTGTGCCCAATGGTGATACACTTGGCATAATGTATCCTTTTTCAATCTTCTCTTTCAACTGCAACTTTAACTGTACCAACTCCAGTGTGCTCGTCTTGTAAGGTGCCTTAGATGTTGGTGTTGCCCCTGGTACCAACTCAGTAGAAAAGTCTACTTCCCTGTGAGGTGGCAACTCTAAAATATATACGGGAAATACATCTTGAAATTTCTATAGAAATGGGTACCTGTTCAAAACATCTGCATCTTTGACTTCCTTACCTTTATCACTAGAAATGTGCACTGCAAATAACACACACCCTTTCCTACGACTACACTTAGCCTGCATAGTTGCAACCATCCTAACTGGTGTTTCTTTCTTCTTACCCTATAGGAATCTTGGTTCCCCATTGCCATCCAAACACTCAATAGCCTTATCATAACAATCTACCTTGGTCTTGTGAGGATATAACCAATCCATACCCAATAGCATATTATATGATCCTAATGGAAATATGATCAAGTGATTTGTTGTAGACATACCATTCAAGTTAAATGCACAAGATCTTACCCAATGATGAACTCTTTTGTTTGTACCTGTAGCCAACTGCACTAAACAAGATTCTACATGCACTTATCTATTCAAACCGCACTAATCCACCAAGTCAGAACTAACATAACTATAATTAGATCCGGGTTCAATCAAAATAGAAACAACTTGATCACAAAGCTTACCATCCATCTTGATAATATACGCTTGGTGATATTCCTACCTATTATCCAGCATTGCATAGATCCTGGGAATATTATTTCCAACATCTCCCACCGTCTGTGCCTCCTGCACATTGTAGATTTATGGTCTACCACCTTGATGTTGTGGACAATCTCTCATGCGATGATCTTTTCCATAAGTCCAATACTGTATAGGCTTCCAACCTTCACCCTTATTATGCTCCTCAGATCGAAATACCTGTCCTTTTCCAGATGTATTAAACTTCTTAGGTGGTGCAATATTCTCTTTGTTACCTATATCCTGATGTTTGGCTCACTTCTTGTCCGATTTTCCTTTGTTCCTTGCATTTCCTTTCTAGTCTGGCTTAGTCTCAGATATGTGCTTTGATTGCTCATAACAATGATTTAGTTTCCGAATAGCCTCCTCCAATGATTTAGGGTCATCAAACTCAATCTTGTCTTTGATTACTATTAATAACCCACTGATGAATCTTTGAGTCTTGTCCTTCTCCTCCTTGAGGTAAGGCACATATCTCAACAACTTCAAAAACCGGCTAGTATACTCATCATTTGTTATGGAACCCATCTTTAGCTCATAAAAATATTTTTCCCTATCATTGTCGTATCTCTCCAATAGATAATTCTTCTGGAATAGTCTCTCGAACTGACTCCAAGTTAGTTCCTCCTCATAAATATCTCTGAAGTTCTTCACATCTTCCCACCAAATATCTACTTTACCTCTGAGGCCGAATGTAGTTATTATGGCTTTCATATTTTCTGAGTAATCATTCAACCTGAATAATTTATTCATATCAAGCAACCATGCTTCTACATTCTGTGGTTTCTTCATCTCTTTGTCAAATGTAGGTGGTTTTTCTTTCTTAAAATTATCTGGAAAATATCCATTGTCACTCCTCCTCTAAGGATGATAATGATGATGCTCATGATGCCTATTAGAACCTAAACTAGAATGATACCTGTGTTTGTTACCTCTCCTATTTGGAGTGTCCAAGAACCTTCCATCTCTAATTGTGTCATCTCTATCTGACCTTTGACCACTAGGAGACCTAATGTCGTATGTCTCGTTAGTCCCATCCTCTTGTCCATAGTTGATCCGAAGTGGTCCCTCTTTGTGCGAATCTGACAAACTTTGAAGGATTACCGCATTAGCCTCTGCTTCCTTTTACTGTGCCTGTATGAGTCTTCCATTATCTACCTTGCAACTCCTTATTTCTTCCTTTAAAATTATCAATGTGTCTTCCAAGTTAGAAGAGTGCCCAACACCATGCTACTCATCTAATTAATAGGGAGAATCTTTACAGTGTACCATCTTTCTATTCATCTTTGATTTCTTTCCTACAATGTATACTATGTCAGCTAAACCAAATCACAATAAACCAACATACTTTAGCATAATTCGAGGAGGATATCCTATCTGCAAGATCAACCAATCAGCGTAATTCATGTATAGATAGAATCATATCAACATATAGACATATAACACATAGTTGTATCAACATATAAACATCATTCTAGCTAGAGTCCAGTCATTAATGCATGACCACATCACTACACATACCATGACCTCATGCATGAAAACATCCACCATACCAATGTCCATGGAAAATACACAAGCATAAACACAAAAAAATACACAAGCATAAACACATAAAATACACAAGCATAAACACAAAAAATACACAAGCATAAACACAGACAATACACAAGCATAAACACCAATGATACACAAGTGTATACACAGACAATACACAAGAATAAACAACATGTAACCAAGCATACATTGAGAATACCTGTGACAACAAGTAACAACATGTAACCAAACATACAATTAGAATACCTATGACAACATATAACAACATGTAACCAATAATACACAAAAAATACATGTAAGCACTTGACATGTGTAAACAACATGTAACCAGTCATACACTCACGATGACACGTTCCACAACAACAACATCCTTTTCCATAAAATGACATCACCACAATCGTGACTGACACCATGCATATACAACAAGCATATAGACTGCAAGGATGATTAACACACATGCAACCGACATGACTGCATGACCAACACACACCGCTCATCTAGTCCAAGGGGTGAAATATGCTTTGATACCACTCTGTAACACCCTCCTCCCACATATACCCAAGTAACTTCCCAACCGGGGTAAACATGTGACAAAGAGTTACTATGATTAGATTCAACCTCCTAGGTGACTTTAAGGAAGTGGAATTGACAGAAACACATCAAACAAACCTTCCACATCAGCAGCATAACTCCTAGGATCCAACCAACCACTCAGGTATCCAACCCATGGGTCCCACTAAGGTTTTAGACCTTCAAACCCCCAAATGCTCCCATAGTTTAGGCATGGGTGTGTATGAGAGGCTTTGGACGCTCCCACAAAATATGTATGCGTGCGTCTAGAGACTTTTTCCCACAAACTTGTGCCAACGTCCACAAGCTTTGAGCCACTTTTTCAAGCCCAAATTCTAGGTCACCACCCATAACTCAATGACAAGTTCATAAATCAAATGTAGAAGTGAAACAATGGTGTACAAGCAAACACTCAAACAAGGACTTGCCTGGACCCCTACTAGCCATGACAAACATGTCACAAATATGTAATCTATAGGTTTAAATAACATATCTGAGCATAGGGGTCTCATCCTTATCTGAGAATCGTTAAGAAGCATTGTTGCTACATCATGTTAACTGCATTATTGTCTATTTAGGCATAGATACATTTTTCACTCAATTATGAATCAAAACATGAAGAGATTTATACTTCTTCACCATCATAAAACTTAGTCATAGCCAGCATATAAGAAAAAAAATGACAAGCACATAATAGCCATATAAACCACAAAATAACAAGCATATTTACCCATCAATACAAGAGGAAAAGAGCTCTTATTTCCATAAGAAAAATGCAACCAAGTCCAAGACTTCCACAATCCACTCGACCATAGACATGGCTGAGCCAAATCTCTCTTCATCCAGTCACCCCTGTGCCATATTCCAAGGATTAATGTGGGATCTCATAAAACAAATCCATCAAAACCAAACCAAGGCTTACAGAGGCCAAACCAACTCAACCCTAAACCAATGATTCCACCTCACGGCCGGATATCACAACCATCACGGATTGGTCTCTACCCAAGCTGTTCAAGGGCTCTAGAGCGTTTGTTCCAACTAGGGCTTCCAGGACTAATAACTCAACCCCAGATGTTACAAGGCTTCTAGAGTGTTTGTCCAACTAGGGTTTCCAAGTATAGTAACTCAACCCACCTAGGGCTTCCAGAGCATTTTTCCAACCAAGGCTTCCAGGACTAGTAACTCAAACCACAACTAAAGGAACACGAGAACAAACTAGAAAACAAACAATGAGACTGAACCCAAAACACCATGGCTATCTAGGAAATGGAAAGGCTAGGCAAATCCACTGCTAATCTAGGAAATCCTCCATTCCAGAGATATATCATGACTAATAAACCATATGCATACACCATGCAGGCCAAAAATAGTGAGGAAAACATACATGGAACTCGGTACCTGCAATAAAAAACCACTGTAGTTTTTGATCCCAATGTCCTCTTACGCTATCCCGATCTCCCTTTGCCTTCTTTCTCCAAATATCCAAGTATGCCACACCTTCCAAGAGTGCTCCAAGAAAACTCCAAGTATCCAAGAGTATGAGAGAGAGAGAGAGAGAGAATAATGAGAGCTCCAAAACTACACTAAACAAAAGCCATGAGCTGATCCTCAAAAACTTTTTTATTAATGAGGCCTCTATTTTCTTCATTTTCCATTATTTTCCTTCAGTTTCCTCCTCATAAGCAACCTATCACCTTTCACCTCCCTTTTCTCCTAGTTTCCATTATTTTCATAAATAAATGCCAATAAATGCCACTTTGCCTATCCAAAGCCTTGGCCATTTCCTTTTCCAATTTCCATAGACATAATAAACCATATGAACACCCAAAATAGGATGTTTTTGCCTAACTTTTAGCTTGGAATACATGTCCCATGACCTTGGTTAATATTTTTCCTTTATTAACTTTTATTACATATAATTTTCACCAGGGATGTTACACTACCAAAAGTTGTCTTTCTATGATTTGTGAGCCACAAAAAGTTGCTTTTCTTTGAACTTGTTGAATTTTACGGATTGGATTCTTTGACCATATTTGAATTTGAAGCTCATCCCATGGATATTGTTTGGTTGGTTTTTGGGATTGACTTTGAATATTGATTGGTGAATTGGAACATTTTACTCTCTTTCCTGAACATTTTATAGCAATCTAATAAGAAGAATAATTTGAAAGGGTTTTCCCCACAATAAATGTGACCTCAAAGCTAAGAAAATTATCATTGATGGTTTGCAAAATCATTTTCTTGTTTATATTGGTAGCTTGAAGAAATATAAGAATATTTATGACAAGCTGGTCAAGATTTATGAAGTCAAAAACTTGAATCACATACTATGTTTAAAAAATCAACTCAAAGATATGAAGATGAAAAAGGGGGGACCCGTACAATCCAATATCATGAGAGTATCTCACTTATGGGATCAACTGAAATCTACTGGTGAAAAAGTATCTAACATAGAGCTAGTGGTGGTGACTCTTCAAGGTCTTCATCCTATTTGGGAAACCTTCATTACTACTTTAAGAAACAATAATATTCTTTCATCATTTGATAAGCTTGTTGGTAAATGCACTGAAGAAGAGACCAGGATGATTGCCAAAGGAAGAATTCAAAAGCATGAAGAAGGAGAAACCTCTCCATTTTTTTCTCAAGAAAAGAATGGGAAAGGAAGAGGAATACCATCTAGTTTAAGAAGGCCACCCCCTGAATCAAAGGAATAAAAAAAAAGGGAAGTAGAATTGAAGGCTTTAAGTGTCACAAGCATGGCCATTATGCTTGATAATGCATAAAAAAGAGAAATGATTCAAGATCCAATTACAACAACGATCGTGGATTCAAGAACAATAGGTTCAAAAATAGAAGAAGAGGTGATGATCGAAGAAGAGGATATGAGATAAGAACAAGGGATGGTAGAAGAAGAAGAGATACTCTGGATGATCAAGAATAAGACCATCGTCCTCAAAAGAGGTCAAGGAACTCAAGGTATGAAAATAATGTTGTTGCTTCATAATTTTAATATATTTGTATTTATGCTCTTTTTAGTTCTTCCCCTTCAGATTTGTATGATGGTTGGTTGGTAGATAGTGGGGCTTCTAGACATTTCTATGGGAGGGAGACAAGCTTGATGATTATTCTTGGGAACAAATCTACATATCCATTGAAGGGATTTGGTTCTATCAAATTTGATTTGGACTTTGGGGAATTAGTTCTTTTTCATGAAGTAATGTATTTTCTAGGATTAAAGAAAAACTTGGCATCTATTTTTTCCTTGGAAGATAAGGGCATGATAGTAGCCTTCATAAGAGGAAAAGTTCTCACCTGGCCTGTGGAATCTCGTATAAGGGGTGCTTTCACTTTGGGATATAGAATTGAAGGACTCTATAGAGTCAATGGAAGACCTATGCTTGCAATGGTAAATGACACTAATCATCAAAGTTAACTATGCCACCAAAGTTTCGTACATCTACATTCAAGAAGCCCTATTGAAATTGAAGAAGTTGGTCTCTGGGATGCTTAATGTTCAAGCCAGTCATGATGGAGTATGTCCAGGGTGTGCTAGTGGAAAGAATACAAGGGTAACATTCCCCTCTAGAAAGAACAAGACTAATGATATTATTCAACTTGGTCATTCTGACACATGCAAACCCATGTCTATGCACTCTATTGGTGGGCATCTCGACTACATAATCTACATTGATGATTTCTCTAGGAAAACATGGATATACTAACTTAAGTATAAGGATGAGGATTTAAATATGTTCGAGGACTTCAAGGCATTGATAGAGAATCAAACATGTAAGAAAATCAAAGTCTTTAGGTCTGACAATGGTGGAGAGTATACGTTAAATGAGTTCATTGAATTTTGCAAGAAAAATGGAATCAAGAAAGAAACCATTATTTCATACAACCCCGAATAGAATGGTGTGGCTAAAAGAAAGAATAGGTCCATCGTGGAAGCTACCTGAACCATGTTGCATTATCAAAAGCTACCAATGTTCCTCTAGGGAGAAGCTACAAATACATTGGTATATGTTAAAAATAGGCTTCCTCATAGGTCTGATGCCCAACATTGTATATCTTAGGATATTTGGTTGCCCCATATATTTCCATGTGCCGAAGGACAAGAGGAAAAATCTAGAAACCACCATAAATAAAGGTATGTTTATTGGATATTGTGAAAACTCTAAAGCATTTAGAATATATATATTTGGCCAAAGGATGATCAAGTTTAAAAGGGATGTAACGTTCAAAGAAGATGTTAGCCTTGGAAAAGCAAGGGACCTTCCTCCGCCTCCTTATGTTGAGAATAAATATGATGATATGGACCTTATAGAAGGCCTCTCTATGCCCAAGCTGGATAAAGAGGTTGATGACGATCCCATGGAGCATGTGGACCCCTTGGATTCTCCTCCAAGTGACCCCCCTTCGAGGAAAATACAATTATGGCTTCGTGATAGGAAAATACCATCGCAGGATGTTGAGAGATGTATTCCTTCCAAAAGGTCCTTTAGATAAAGCAAGAAGCGATGCCGGTACAAGCGATATGTTGTAGAAATGAGGTCCATCATACATGCCAAACTTTGTACTTTTGAAGAAGCAGTTGAAGAGTAGGTTTGGTAGGATGACATGCCTGAAGAATATGAATCAATTATTTTCTGATTTAAGATTTTGGGATCGTTAGCTTGTTGTAATATATTTTCCGGATCCATCCCCTTCATGTTGATTTAGAGATCGACATTTCAAACCATCAATTGTGGTTCATCACCAGGATATAAAAATATATGGAAAACTGATCCATTTTAGGTTTTAATAAATAGGGAAATGATGTTAAGGTTTTGTGAATTTGGTCGACCATGACATTTGCAAGAAAAGTGCGCTTATGTTAAAATTATTAAATTGGTATGTCTTCAATAATTTAATTAAAAAGATTAATATATTTTATAATGTCTCTTAAAATAATAATTTATTTTTATATAAATTAATTTAAGTGATAAATAAATTTTAGGAATAGTTCATATTTTTTATTATGTTTTTATTAATCAATATCATTAGATTGTTAATTGTTTTTATTAATTAATATCATTAGATTATTAATTGTTTTATATTAAAGGCTTATGTTAAAATTATTAAATTGGAGTGTTTACACTAATTTAACTGAATATTAAAAAGATTAATATATTATATAATGTTAAAATAATGATAAATTTTAGTGTTGAATAAATTTTAGGAATAGTTAGTATGTTTTTATTATGTTTATGAGTGTTTAAAGTTAAATAATGCAAGAATTGATATTGTTGAAGGATAAAATTAGTGGTAGAGGTGAATGGAGCTTTAAGTTCAAGGGATTTCAAGATATTTGGATTTGGATTTTATAGTGGGGAACCAATTTTTGCTAATGATCCATTCTTCATCCTTGTTTAGGTTTTTAGGATGTTTATTGATTTCAATGGCCTCTCTAAATTTTCTGTGGAAGTAGTGGTCAATTTGAGCAAGGATGCGGGTTTTCTCAATGCAAATGTGATGTTTCGTATTATTGGAATGCTCAACAAGTGTGGATGTGTGGGATATTTACCCAAGGGAAAGTCTTCAAAAACTTCAAAATGGTTATATAAGATCAAACATGGAGTTGATGGTAGGATTGAGAAGTACAAAGCAAGGTTCATGGCTCGAGATTTCTCCCAAAAAGAGGGAGAAGACTATGACAATATACTTGCTCCCATTACTTACTACACTACTATTAGATCAATTTTTCCCTTGTTGCTAGTCAAGGATGGAATCTTCACCAGATGGATGTAAAGATGACATTTCTTCATGCCATACTACATGAAGAAGTATATGCTCAACAACCTCAGGTATTTGAAGTGAAGGGCATGAATACTCATGTTTGTAGGCTGAAGAACAAATTATATGGTTTGAAGCAAGCTCCTAGAGCCTGGTATGCCCATATTGACAGTTACCTAGTGAAGCTTGGATTATGAGAAGCAATGTCGATCCAAACCTCTACTTTAAAGTGGTCCAAGGTATGCCTTTGATTTCGGTTTTATATGTTGACAATATATTATTAATAGGTAGTTAGCCCTTGATGCTCGAGTATAAGAGAGAGTTGGCCTCTAAATTCAAAATGAAGGATCTTAGTATGATGCATTAATTTTTGGAATTAGAAGTGTCGTTGAGACTTAGAGAGATTTTCCTTTCTCAAGGACAATGTTTTGTGACGCTATTGGAAATATTTTGAATGACTGAATGCAAGTCCCTGACCACATCAATGGAGATGAACTTCAATAATTTATGTGCAGATGCTACTGGAAATGATTTGATGAATCCTTCTTAGTACTGATAGTTGATTGAGGCATTGATGTTCTTTGTGAACACCCATCTAGATATATGCTTTGTAGTGAACACTTTGAGTCAATTCACGACTGGGCCCCTTCATGCACATTGGGTTGCTTCCAAACACATATTGAGATATTTGCATGGAATGATTAACATTAGTTTGAGATATGCCATCAAAGATGTACATATTCATGGTTACATTGATGCTAACTCAGTTGGGATATGCGATGATATCTTGGATGAGCAAGGAACAAAATTCCATAGCTTTAAGCACAACCGAGGAAGAGTACATTGATACTAACATGCCAAATTGTGAAGTAATTTGGTTGAGAAAGCTCTTTGGAGAGTTGTTTGAGCAGGTCCTTGATACAAATGTGATATAATGTGACAACAAGAGTGGGAGCCGATTGGAATTTCATGAAAAGTCTAATCACATTGAGATTATGTATCATTATATATTGTTGTGTGTGTTATATTCTTTCACAACTAGCTTCAAGTGAGAAGTGGGGGGAGACCAACCTGCCTATGCTTGCGCTAGGCGTAACACAGGGGGCAACACCCCAAATTTTTTTTTTGGACCCTATATTAGGTGGGTATGGGTTTTCACAAGGTTTTAGGCATGATGATTTTTTGCCCATGGTATTTTGTAAATTCGTTCAAGGGAACTATTGTTATGTTCAAATACAAGGTTTATGAATGCTTCATTATGTATATGCGTTGTAACATTGAAAGGAATATAATGAAAAATCAAGCTGGTAGTCCTGGTTTTGGGATCCAAGGGAAAATATTTGTGTATATCTGTTTTATGTTTAATGCTCTCGTTATTGTTTATTTTCTATTTTAAGAGTTTGTTTGCAGATAATTTCTGTATAGGGTTAAAACCTACATTTGGTATCAAATTTGTTTCAGCTTCAAGGGGATGCCTTTGCTGCTGAGGGGTTTTTTGATCGGGCCTGTGGTAGACCCTATTCAGTGGGATATATGCAAGATCAATTCTTATGGTGAAAGAAGATGGCAAGCAGTGGAAAGATAGAGATCGAGAAATTTAATGGTCAGAGTTTGAGTTGAGGAATCTCAAGATGGAGGATCTGTTGGTGGATAAATATTAGTGGATCATGGTAGATCCGGGTGCTAAACTCATGAAAATGTCAGATGAAGACTGGGAAAATTTGGATCGGAAAGCAAAGAGCACAATACGGTTGTGTATCCCAGATTCAGTATTGTTGAATGTATTTAGGGAAGCTACGACAAATAATTTGTGGGACAAGCTAGGGAATTTGTACCAATCTAAGTCTCTAGTGAATAAATTGTTCCTGCGAAAAAAGTTGTATAAACTGAGGATGAAGGATGGAGACTCGATGACGGAGCATCTGAACGCCTTCAATACTGTGGTAAGTCATTTTTTATCTGTTGATTTTAAAATCTTAGATGAAGACAAGTGCATCAGTTTGTTGTGTTCTCTACCATATTCATGGGATAGTCTTGTTGTTGCAATAGGTAGCAATACAACTACCTTAAAGTTTGATGAAATTGTCTGGGCCTTGCTATCGGAGGAAATGAGATGGAAAAATTTGGAGGGTCAAAATGGAGATGCCTTGTTTGTACGAGGATGATCCCAAAATACAAAAAAAGGTCCACGAGTGGGAGATCTAAATCTCAAGGAAAGCCTGTAAAGGTTTGCTGGAAATGCGGAAATGAAGGGAACTTCAAAAAGGACTGTAGATATAAAGCTCTTGAGAAAGGAAAGGGATCTAATGAGGCTCCTTCTGTAGAGGCAAAAACCACCTTAGATGAAGGTGGGGATGTGTACTTTGATTCTTCTTCAAGTACACATGTAGATCATGAGGCATGGTTGATTGACTCAAGTGCATCCTTTCACTTCACTTCCCATAGGGAGTGGTTATGTGAGTATGAGAATTATGATGGTGGTGATGTATTCCTAGGGGATGACAGGAAGGCCATAATCATTGGATGCAGAAAATTCAAGCTAAAGTTGCAAGGCGGAAGGATTAGAACACTTCCTGGTGTTCTGCATATTCCTGCATTGGCCAAAAATTTGATTTCTGTAAGCAAGATGGATGATGTAGGTGTAAAAATAGTGTTCGAGAAGGATACTTACAAGATGGTTTGGGGAGCACTGGTATTGATGCAAACAGTTTTGATTGGAACTTTGTACAAGCTTCTAGGTAGCACGGTTATTGATGGGTGCAACAGTTCTGTGGTTCCTGAAAGTGGAGTAGAAAGCCTAGTGGTCTCTGGAGAAAAGACCATGCTATGGCATAAAAGGCTTGGAAATATTGGAGAGAAGGTCCTTTGAATGCATCATGGTAATGGTATGGTAGAAGGTATGTCTAATTTCTCTTTGGATTTCAATTTCTGTGAACATTGTGTATATGGGAAGAAGAATCGAGTGACTTTCCCTTATAGTGCTAAGAGGGTGAACAAGATATTAGGGCTTGTGCACAGTGATGTGTTTGGACCTGTGTCGATTCCATCACTGGCTAAGTTTGTGCATTATGTTTCATTTATAGATGAATTCTCAAGGAATACATGGATATATTTCCTGAGGAAGAAATATGAAGTTGTTAATAAATTTAAAGAATTTAAGGCTTTGGTAGAAAACTAAAGAAGAAGATAAAGTTGTTGAGGACAGATAATGGTGGAGAATTCTGCAAGAAGGAATTTGAAGAGTTCTGTAAGAAGTGTGGTATAGCATGACAGAAGACTACTCCATACACACCTCAAAAAAATGGAGTTGCAGAAAGAATGAAAAGGATGTTGATGGAAAAGGCAAGAGGCATGCTCAATGGTGCCGGTTTAGGACAAGAATTCTTGGTAGAGGCAGTGGAGACTGCATAACGGATCACCTTCATCAATGTTAGAGGATAGCTCTCCAAATGAGGTATGGACTGGTAAGAAACCCTCTCTTGCACATCTAAGGGTATTTGGATGTGATGCATATGTACATGTTCCAAAGGAGAAATGAACCAAGTTGGATAGTAAATATGAAAGGTGCATCTTTATTGGGTATAAGGATGGTTTAAAGGTTATAAGCTTTGGAACCCATAAACAAGGAAGGATGTGTACAATCAAGATGTGGTGTTTAGAGAGGTGAAATATGTTATTGAAGATGAATTCATAACAAAGGAACCTAAGAAGATAGAGTTTGAGCTAAAAGAGGAAGAATTAGACTCTACAACAAAACAAGATTCAGAAGAGGAAGATCAACAAACTCCAGCTGTGAGAAGATCAGTTTGAGAAAGAAGGTAGCCAGAAAGGTATAGTCCTTCTACCTTCTATTAAAAATTTTCTTTATCTATCACTGATTATGATCCCAAAACTATCATGGAGGCAGTGGATTTAGAGGATGGAAAACTCTGGAAGGAGGCCATGGTTGATGAAATGGCATCCTTACACAAAAATGAGGCATGGGATCTGGTGTAATTTTTGGGTGGAAGGAAACCCATTGGAAGAAAATGGGGGTTTAAGAAGAAGATGAATGCAGAAGGCAAGGTGGAGAAATACAAAGCTCGGTTGGTAGCAAAAGGTTATTTCTAGGTGTCGGGAATTGATTTTGGTGATCTTTTTTCTCCTGTTGCCAAGTTAACTTCTATTAGATTAATTTTGTTTGTTTCTGCTGCATTTGATTTTGAATATATGGATGTGAAGACAATATTTCTTCACGAGGATCTGGAAGAAGAAAGCTACAGGAAGCAACCTGAAGGCTTTGCAATGAAGGGTAAGAAATAACTAGTATGCAAGTTAAAAAAGTCTCTGTATGGTTTAAAACAACCACTAAGGATGTGGTATCATAAATTTGATAAATATATACAGGGACTTAGCTTCACTAGAAGCAAAGCAAATCACTGTGTGTATTTTAAATTGATTGGTGACCGTGTTATTTATTTGGTATTGTATGTGGATGATATGTTGTTGATTGGAAATGACAAAGAAATTATCCAGGTTTTGAAGACACAATTGTCCTCCAAATTTTACATGAAGGATATTGGTGCTGAAAAATGTATTTTGGGCATGGAAATTAGATCAGGCAAAGAGGAAGCTCTGGTTAAACCAGAGGAAGTATGTCAAGACAATACTGCAGAGAATTAATATGCAGGATAATAAACCAGTGATGGTTCCTAGGGCCTGTAGGTGTAAAGTTATCTATTGAACAATGTCCCAAGGCATAAGAAGAGGAAGAGAACATGTCCCGTGTTCCATCTGTAAGTGCAATGCGTAGCCTGATGTATGCAATGGTATGTACTAGACCAGACATTTCACATGCAGTGGGAGTATTGATTAGTTTTATGTCAAAATCGGGGAAGGAGCATTGGACAACAATGAAGCAGGTTTTTAGATATTTGCGTGGCACTAGTGAGTATGGTTTGTGCTACCAAGGAATACCAAGATTATACAAATTTTTGGACATTCGTGGCTTTGTTGATGTAGACTGGGTTGGAGATATGGATAAAATAATATCTACCAGTGGATATGTGTTTAGCTTATTTGGAGGTGAAGTTAGTTGGATGGGAAAAAGACAGTATGTAATGGCTCTTTCAGCTAGAGAGGCAGAATACATGGCAACCACTCATGCAAGCAAGGAAGCTGTTTGGTTGCAGAGATTGTGTTCAGGTATGGGGTTGATGCAGCAAGCTATAAGGATAGACCGTGATAGCCAAAGTGCAATTTTCTTGGCTAATAACCCTATTTATCATTCAAAGAAAAAGCATATTGATGTTCAGTATCACTTTGTGAGAGATATGGTTGAGGACAAAAAGGTGTTGTTGGTAAAGGTGGACACTTTTAGGAATGTTGCAGATGCATTGACGAAGTCTGTGAGCATTGAGAATGTAATGAATAAAATAATATAAATAATGATTAATTAGTTAATTAGTAATTAGGTTGAAAGGGCATGTCTAAATGAGACATGACCTTCCATGAAGAGGCACCTGCCTAGGTATATAGGCAAGCCTCATTTGTAACATTCATCAATCATTCTCATTCATACTATTTGATATAATATTTGTATCCTCAATGGATATTCTGATATTCCAAGTCTTCTGGAGTATTTAACTTGAGAAGGAACTTTGTTCACTTCATTTGGTATCAGAGCAGTTCGATCTTCTGGCCGCTCATCGCTGCACAGAGCCACGCTCTCCGATCTAGGCCCTTGACCATAAATTCGTCAACGTTGTTGCTGTCAAAGCATTTCGCTATCAGTGTTGGAGTTTCTCCATTTTCGTAAGTAGGCTTTTGGCCATAGGGCCTAATATACACACACACACACACACACACACACACACACACACACACACACACACATATATGTATATATACAATTATATATATGTGTCTATATATATATATATATATATATATATATATATATATATATATATATATATATGTATATGTATATGTATATGTATATATATATATATATATATATATATTTTTGGCGCTATGGCCAAAATCCTACTCACGAAAATGGAGAAAATCCAACACTGATAGCAAAATGCTTTGACAGCAACAACGTTGACGAGTTTATAAATTAAAAAGAAATATTAAAAAAAGAAGGAATAATTTATATAAAAAATTGAATAAAAAGAAAAAGAAAATTAAAATGAAAAACAACAACAACCTACCTGGTCGAATGCCCAACTTACCGAGCACAATAGTTGTCGACCCAACCTGCACCCAAGGTTCCATAATGATGGCCCAACTTGCAACCACAGTTCCACAATAACCATGGGCTCAACCTGCAACCACAACAAACTTGCACCAGGATTCTGCATTGGTCATTTGCAAATGTGATATTTCTTCATCCACCACTGCTCCTCGTCCTCACTGCAGACCCAGGTCAAATTCCACCGTCAACGCCTCTTCTCTCATCCTTTTGCTGTCAAATTTTGTGGTATCCACCACGCCAATTGCGATTATTTGACCTCGTTCCATTTGGTGAATTCAACTGACTCAGCAAAAAAAATTTAAAAAAACTAAAAAAATCGAACCAACGACTTCTTTTTCCATTGCAGTGGATGCAACAAGATTTCCACCATGTGGCATAATTTTCGACCGTCATCCCATACTTCCATATTTCACATTATCAATTGGAATAACATTTTTTTCAAATTGGTATATCACTATTTTAGTTTCACATATCAAAAGTAAAAAATCGTGACTATTGGATTTAAAACCCATCCATAGAATTGTTTTCATCAATTATTAAAAGGGTTATATAATTAAAAAGATATATTACAATTAAAAAAATTTAAAAAGTTATAAAGGGAAGTTGTTTAGAATTTATATATATCAAAGTTATATATAAGGGAAATTATATTTATAAAGGAAATTATAGTTATAAATAAAGAGAAACAGACGTGAATGATAGAGAGAGACTAAGTGGTTTGTAAATTGATCTCTCACTAAAAGAATATTAAGAAGATGAATACTTTCAAAAGATTCAATAAAAGATATATTAAAGGGTGTATTTGAAGAATATTTTCATAAATAATAGATTTCATTTAAAAAAAAATGAATAATATGGAAATGAAGGCAGGAGATTTTTAGAAACCTTACCCATCGACGCTAAAGTCCTATTTAAATTTAAAGGAACTCTCGCAGGAAAATATGTCACTATTGCTATATCACCCACTGAAGATAAAAATTACATAAACCCTAAAATTGCAAACCCGTTGGTCATTCCTGAGTAAAATATAATCGAAAAATTAGACTTTTTTGACAAAAATAAATATGACCTAAAAAGTCTACAACTAAATATTGGGGATTATGCTTTTATCTCTCAATTTACTGTGAAAGCCTTACTTTTTAATGATAGTGACATTGTGTTGGGTTCACCATGGATGGAAACCCTAGGTTCATTTATCCTAAATACAAGAAATAAATTTTTGACATTCTCCTACAAAAAGAAGAAAATAACACTACAAGAAGTTAACTTGAAGCCAAATTCAGTGGCGCCTGAAGACATACAAGAAATTTCAAACGTAATTTTTCAAGAAGGTAAACAGGTGATACAAAATATGCAAAAGGAAATTGACAAAATCACTACTAACAAAAATGAAGAAGTTGCTTGCCTCAAGGACCACAATGAAAAATTACTGACGCAAATTAAGAAGTTGAAGAAGGATAAGAAGTCATTAGAAAACAAGGTGCAAAAACTTGTCGAAAAGGAATCGTTGAAACCTTCAAATATAGAAATTCAAGTTGAAGAAAAAACTCACATCGATCCAGTAAATATCACAACTCAAAAAGAAAATAAACTAGATGAAGTAAAGATGTACTCAGAAGTTGCAGCTCCAACAACAAAAGATTTGAGTGAAGATCCAGAAATTAACCATTCAACGTCCATGGCTAAAGGAAATTAGGTACTTCAAATAAATCAAGGATATGACATAAACAAGATAAGGGAAAATAAAATCAATATAATTCCCTATCGACATCTGAATCACGAGAGTAGACAACTCGACCAAGCTACGTATTCAGAACATGAACAAAAAGCTGATGTTCCGAAGAATACTAATGTCAGTGCAATAAGTAATAATTCATCACAAGTTTCAAGTCGCTACAAGATTCCACAAAAGATTGATCTAGGATGGTCCGATCCATTCTCAATGCGACAAATTTGTTTGTCACTTAGAGGATCATATCAACTTGTATTGACAAGGCTGATTTCCCCGAGACGAGATGATGCAGGAGCATCCGACTCAGTAATGCTATTGTAATTTAGTATATAGAGGGGGTTTTGTGTTTTAAAGGAAATTGGATTTTTATGTAACAAATTAAAATAATTTGTTTAGAGTTTGAGTGATTTTAATGAGAGATATTAATTAGTGAGGAATTTTGTAAATGTTCTCGAATGTTGGAGAACATGAGAGAATTAGGAATTAGAAGATTTGGGAATTAGTCATAAATCCTAAATTATTATTGGTTTCATGATTTTGTGGGTGAGAGAAGATTCTTAGGAAATTGTTGAGCAAGTTATGGATCTAAACCAAAATTGTTTTTAGAACCTAATTATATAAATTGTAAGCCTCGAGGCATAATAGAGGGGAGTAGGATTTAGGAAAGTTGAGCTTGGATTGTAATCCTACGGGCAGTAGGGAGAAAAAGGCCACTGATTTGAATATTAGGCCAGAAGAAAATTACTATGTAAATATTGAGTTTTAATACAGAGAACTCAATTCTGACTTCGTATTTCATTACTGAGTTATATTTTATGTAGGTGAATTTGACAGAATCAAAGGAAATTTCGTCATTTTTATATTCTAACTACAGGATTGTTGAAAGTATGAGACCGTGTTTTCTTAAAAGGTCAAATATTCATTTATAAATTTAATTCTTTGTGGATGTCCTTTGCCAAAGGTTGATCATCGTCATAGTATGGATCGATGCCTTTGAATGAAACATGACTCTACATTTCGATTTCCAAAATCAATTGTGTAGAGAATCTGCGTACATGCAAAGAAGAAGCCGTAGTTGAAATTCTCAAACCACAGAGTCATCAATGCAATCCACTTATTTATCAGTAGTACAGATTCAATTCAAAGAAGTTGTCCACATGATAATTTGTCCAAGAGAACTCTACAGATAACATTGCAATTTCTTCACCAGCTTTAATTCTAAAAATGGAAGCCATTTCATTTTATGAACAATGGGGATCGCGAACGATTTGTTTATGAGCAAGGGTTCTACGGAATCCACTATGCAAATTTGATCTACAAGGTTGAAGAAAGAGGAGAAAGTCGTGTTTTAAATGAAGGAAAAAACATTGGTGCAGAGGAACAGAGAAGTGGTTTTGGAAACCAGTAAGTAGTTTTTTGCGTAGGCTGAAAGAGGTAAGCAGTAAATATTGAAATGGTGCGATAGTGGTTAGAAGGTGCCACATGGCATATGAAAACTGCTTATTTCGCATATGTTGAAAAACTTTAAACATATTGCATACTAAGATGCGATTATCGTCGATTTGAGGAACACATATGATCGTTGGTAGAAAGGAGCATTGAGCGTTAAGTATGAACTATATCAATATGTTTTATGGACCCAAGGTCAAATGGTAGCCATGGGTTTGGTTGATAACCATTGGATGAATGTCAAGCGAATAGATCGACGGTGTAAAGGTGTGGTTTAAGAGATTGTGAGTCCAGATTTATTAAAGAGCATAGATATATGTAGAGAGAAAGGATTGGTTACGATCAAGCACGAGATCTGTTGGATAGAGATCAAATCGACAGTAGAAAAGGAAATGCCGAATTAGCTTTGACTGTCAATATAAAGGTAAAACTGTGGTTGAATATATGTGTTGACAAATTGGGGGTTTAATCAAGTCGAATTCGTAAATTCGAATTTTTATAAGGTAGATGTTTTAATATGGTTTTAAACCATATTTGTTAATTTCGCATAAGCATTTTCCTTCTACTTTGGGACATATGCATTATGTAATTAGTGTGTGGGTTAAACGCAGCTTAGGTTGCGTCAATGTAGTATCAAAGTTGGCAAAGCTCTTTTGAAGGTTAAATTAAAAAAAAAAAAAATTCTACAGAATGCATGCGTGATGAAGAAAATAAGGAAAGTTCAAATTTTAAATCTGATTGACAGCTGTTGTAGATTTGAACATGTATGCAGTGAAAGCATGATAATCTAAAGTTATGAGGAAATTCAGATTTGCAGAATCTAGGTTTAAAAGCAAATGTGCTTTGAAGATTTACAAAGTTATGTTTTGAAATATGTGAATATAGGTACAATGGTGATGGAAAAAAGGAAAAGGAGATCAAATTTGAATCTGATAGACAACATGCAGTGTAGCTAAATATTGGAAGAAATTACAGAAGAAGTGGTGAAACAAGATCACACAGATATCTTGAAGGTGAGGTATTTTAATTTTGTTTGAAGATTATGTTTGCAGAATTCAGGTTGCAGACAGTTGAAGAAAATCTTAAGGAAGATCACAACTTTAAGATCAGTGATGAAGGAAGCCAGTAAAGGTTTCTAAGTGAAAGGAGAATGTGGCAGAACCTTGAAGAGTTCCAACAGAGGTTGGATAAAAAGGACAATTGTGTTTTTAAAAGGTGCATATGAGTTGAAGCCTATAAGAAGCAAAGAGGAATGCTCGAGAGGTTCTAGAGAATAGAGAACCAATGCTTTCCAAAAGACCAAGTCCAGAGAGGGGATTGGTGAGGTAAGTGGCAGTAGGGAGTACTTACTATTGCAGAGGCTTTAGTACAGCTCATGATGAATGAGTTAAGAAATCATGAAGATAGAAATGGAGAATAATATGACCACTGATTGTCATAGTAGAAATGACAGAGGTTCTGAGAGAGACCATAATAGAATAAAAGTGAAGAAAGAAGATGCCAAGGAAAATGGCATACAAAGACAATTAAGTAAGGAAGAGTATGAGAGAGAGAGAGAGCTGAGATAGTAGTCCAACTTGAAGTGTTGCTAGCTTTGTTACAGAGGAATGAGGAATACCAAAGGTATGGTTTTCTTGTAAGAAGAAAGATAAGGTGTCATAAGCTACAGATGAAGAAAGAGAAAATGATAAATGCTCGGTTGAGGGAAAAATTACTTAGAATAAATGAGTATTTGGGAAAAGACTTGAAGACTGAAACTTCAAGTGAGACCAAGAGGTCACATGATTTTAAAGCCAATAAATTTTGTATGTTTGCAAGAAGAACATGTGAAGAAGGACAAATTGTTGATATTGTTATAAAAGAAGAAAATGGGACAGCCAGATCTCATGTAAATATCCATACACAATTGGGGAAAAGTTTTACTTTTCAACATATTGGAAGCAGAGGAAATTTAACTCATGATGATGGCCAAAAGCTGGAAATCAAGCAACCAATTGAAACGCTTAAGGGGATTGAAGAAAATACTATTGAAGAATTTCTGAATTATATACAGGATTTGGAACAATAGGAAGATTTGGTGATTAAATCATCAAATGAGACCATAAGGTCTTATGGTTTTAAAACTAACAAGCTATGTGTGAATGCAGGTGTTGCAGAAGACAAACCATCTTATGGAACTGTATTGAGTGAGGCTGAAAGTTTCCAAGAAAAATATGGCGATGACTGTCTTTCAGATGAAGATCAAGTTGAGTTATTACAACAAAAAGAGTTCATAAATTCCTTATTTTGTGAAAGAAATTGTTTTAGTGAAGGTGTGACAGTTATGTTTGATGATGAGGAAATTGTTATTGGTAATGACAAGGAGAAATTGGTTTTCTTAAATGGCCAAAGGAAGAGTGATGGACATATAACTAAAACTATCACAAAGATGGAGGATTGGAATTCTAATCTGATAAAGACTGAAGAGATAGTGTCACCAGGAAACTTGACTTGTGACAAAGAGGAAGATAGTGAGGATTGTACAAAGTTTTTTTCAAATGAAATGACAGATTTGTGGCATGAGTTAAGTATTTTGGAGAAGAGGATAGAAAAACAAAGAATAAGTGTTCAGGGTTGTAAAGTCAGAGCTGGATGAGAACGAAAAAGTTCATTTTTATGAACCAGAGAAAGAGACATGGATGATGTGGAAGAGATACTAACTGATAGTCTCGAAAGTTCTTTGAAGAAGTTGAATCAGCATACTGATGTGTTGATAAAGGAGAAAATGTCAGAGCAACAAATTGAAATGTTGCCAGAAGAAGAAGAGACACAAAGGTATTATGATTTTGATTTTAATGATTGTTTTATGATTGCAGGTATTGTTGAAAAGACTAAAGAATGTTTGGTCTAGGTGAAAAAATTAAAGCAAAGAAAAGAAAATGGCAGTAAATGATAGACTAAGTACCAGTCCAAGGAATTGTTGAAGAAAGAAGACAAATAAATTGTCATAAGTGACAATCAGGAAGAAGTTGCTAGCTGCGGTAAACAAGAGGGTAAGGATGAAAGGGCGGCAGTAAGAATAGAAGTTCAAAAATCAAAGGGTAAACGTAATCAATAGTAAGAAGATCTATTGGACAGAGAAATTGAACTGATAAGAAGGCTAATGGTGAAAGTGTCTCAGAAGAAGACAACAACAAGAAAGAAAATAAGCAACAGCAAAAGGAAGACAAGAATAGAATGTGAAAGTATAGCTAGTGGGAAGATGCAGAATAAAGTATGGAATCCTGGAAAAGTGCAGCTGAATAATGATGAAGACAATGCAGCTTATGGACAACAACAAAACATAGTATGGGATCCAGGAGACTAAATATTGGAAGCACATGATCAGGAGATCATGATTAATTTCTACTTTGGGAGTCTAATGTAGGAGCATCCGGCTCAACAATTCTATTGTAATTTAGTAGATAGAGGGGGTTTTGTGTTTTAAAGGAAATTGTATTTTTATGTAACAAATTAAAATAATTTGTTTAGAGTTTGAGTGATTTTAATGAGAGATATTAATTAGTGAGGAATTTTGTAAATGTTCTTGAATGTTGGAGAACATGAGAGAATTAGGAATTAGAAGATTTGGGATTTAGTTGTAAATCCTAAATTAGAATTGGTTTCATGATTTTGTGGGTGAGAGAGGATTCTTAGGAAATTGTTGAGCAAGTTATGGATCTAAACCAAAATTGGTTTTAGAATCCAATTGTATAAATTGTAAGCCTCGAGGGCATAATAGAGGGGAGTAGGATTTAGGAAAGTTGAGCTTGGATTGTAATCCTACAGGCAGTAGGGAGAAAAAGGCCACTGATTTGAATATCATGCCAGAAGAAATATACTATGTAAATATTGAGTTTTAATACAAAGAACTCAATTTCTGAGTTCGTATTTCATTACTGAGTTATATTGTGTGTAGGTGAATTTGACAGAATCAAAGGAAATTCCATCATTTTATATTCGAACTACAGGATTGTTGAAGGTATGAGACTCTGTGTTCTTAAAAGGTCAAATATTCATTTATAAATTGAATTATGTGTGGATTTCCTTTACCAAAGGTTGATCACGATCATAGTATGGATCGATGCCTTTGAATGAAACATGACCCTGCAATTCAATTTCCAAAATCAATTGTGTAAAGAATCTACGTACATGCAAAGAAGAAGCCGCAGTTGAAATTCTCAAGCCACCGAATCATCAACGCAATCCACTTATTTATCAGTAGTACAGGTTTAATTCAAAGAAGTTTCCCACATGACAATTTGTCCAAGAGAACTCTACAGATAGCATTGCAATTTCTTCACCGGCTTTAGTTCTAAAAATGGAAGCCATTTCATTTTATGAACAATGGGGATTGCGAACGATTTGCTTATGAGCAAGGGTTCTATGGAATCCACTATGCGAATTTTATCTACAAGGTTGAAGAAAAAGGAGAAAGCCGTGTTTTAAATGAAGGCAGAAAATTGATGCAGAGGAACGGAGAAGTGGTTTTGGAAACCAGTAAGTAGTTTTTCGCGTAGGCTAAAAGAGGTAAGCAGTCAATATTGAAATGGTATGATAGTGGTTAGAAGGCGCCACATGGCATATGAAAACTGCTTATTTCACATATGTTGAAAAACTTTGAACATATTGCATACTAAGATGTGATTATCGTCGATTTGAGGAGCACATATGATCGTTGGTAGAAAGGAGCATTGAGCGTTAAGTATGAATTGTATTAATATGTTTTGTGGACCCAAGGTCAAATGGTAGCCGTGGGTTTGGTCGATAACCATTGGATGAATGTGAAGCGAGTAGATTGACAGTGTAAAGTTGTGGTTTAAGAGATTGTGGGTCCAAATTTATTAAAGAGCATCGATATATGTAGAGAGAAAGGAGTGGTTACGATTAAGCGCAAGATCTTTTGGATAGAGATAAAATTGATAGTAGAAAAGGAAATGTCGAGATAGCTTTGACTATCAATATAAAGGTAAAACTGTGGCCGAATATATGTGTTGACAAATTGGGGGTTTAATCAAGTTGAATTCGTAAATTCGAATTTTTATAAGGTAGATGTTTTAATATGGTTGTTAACCATATGTTAATTATGCACAAGCATTTTCCATCTAGTTTGGGACATATGCATTTTATATGCATTATGTAATTAATGTTTGGGCTAAACGCAGCTTAGGCTATGTCACGAGAAGACATGCATAGCAGAAAAAGAGATCAAGCCTTTTCATCAACAAGCTTTGATGACAAATATTTTTGAGGAGGAAGGCAATGTAATGAATAAAATAATATAAATAATGATTAATTAGTTAATTAGTAATTAGGTTGAAAGGTGATATGAAATGGATTGTATTTGTTACGCTATGCAAAGTATCCATTCAGATATAATAAAGTGTGCAAAGTGTTCTCCATGAGTTGCAGGTTAAACAAAGTAGTTTTGGTTATGTTTCTGAATTTTATGTGTGACGATTAGCTAAGTAAATTTACTGTTTAACATATCACAGCAGAAATACACAGCAAATAAAATTCACCATCACATAACACAGCAAATTGTTGAGGCAATTCACCCCTCCTGGGCTACATCTGTCAGTCCAAGGCTCCCCAATGACATGTCCTTTCTCTATTAATTTGCTCAAAATGGTTACACAGGTAAAAATATGCCTCAATAGGCAAAACCAGCTGTAAATTCAGCTTCAGAAGATAGAAAATAGCTAGAAATGGCTTTTGTTTCACACTAAACAGTGACATATTACCCAATACAGTGCCTTCTCCATGATGGCCCTGATGGCTTCTTCATCTTCCTCAAAGAAAAAGTTGTTGTAGATCACCTCTACTCGACCTAAAACCTGTTCCAAACCGTTCAGAATGTCGAAGAGACCCAAAATTTGACTAAAATTTCATCCAATTTGGTTCAATAATGAGGAAGTTATGGCTTCTGCAAGAAAAATGCCCAATGTCCCCCCAAAACCCCACTAAATGTGGAGTAACTGCAGATAATCCGACTAAACTGGCAAAAATTTTGAATTTATCGGACTCCACCCAAAGTTGTTGGAAATGCAAATTGTGGCATTAAATGTTAGGCGGGGTGGCATGTGACCACCCCTGCACTAACTGCCGGGTTAAATGTCAACAGAAACTGCTATATTAACAAAAGTTTTGAGTGGTCACATTAAATGGTTAGTGGGTAACAGTTAAACGTTTGTTCCACCGACATAGACATTGCAACCAACGAAGAGTGGAACCCTGAAAATATTGGTTCCCAAACCGTCGCATTAAATCTTAGGAACGCTGGCCACATGACGGTCTCGTTAACCGTTTGACAACTATTATGCACCCCACCGGAATAGGCCTTGGTTCCTCGCTACAAGGTCACATGAATGGGGCTAGCCCTTAACCCTTCCACCTATTTCCATTTCAAACAACTAATGATAATGGTTTCCATAAACGATTAAGTCATAATGGTTAGCCCGACTGGTCGGGTCAGTGTGTTTATGGGCGGAAGGCCCAGGTTCAATTCCCGTGGCTTGCAAAAATTTTACATAGCCAAACTCCTCATTCTGGGGCCATGTGGCAGCCTCCGGGCTTGCCACGTGGCACCCTATGATTGGCCATAACCAAATGAAGTCAACCAAACAACCAATCCAGTGCTGCCACTTGTCAGTTTTTGATACACCCTCCAAGGAATATTCTGGGTAATATTCTCGAAATATTCTTTTTTTAAAATTTTTTCCAACATTACAAAAGTCAAACTTGGTCAATCGAATATTGGAGTTTACTGGAGATTTCAAACCTTAATAACTTTTGCATACGACCTCAGTTTTGAGAACTGTTCACGGCGCCAGAATCGTAGCGACGAGACCTTTCCATTCGTTTAGATTGAAACCCTTTCTGATCACTTTCATTTTTGAGGAAATTTTCATAACTTGGAAATGATCTCCTGATCACACCTCCCCAATGGGAAGATTTTGGACCCCAAAAGCTCTCTGGCTTACTGAAATTGATCTATACAGTAAATGAGAGTACATCACCCTCTTCTCTTCAGCCTCCAAACACTTACCTTGCGTGGCTAGTGACTTTGAACCACAACTAGAAAGAAATTCACACTTCCCTTCCTCGATGCACTTGTCCTCTTGTCAGAAGCTGTCTTTCTTGCACTCACTCAGAAAATTTCTACCAAGAAATTTGTAGAAGGAAACTACACATCGCTTCCTTGATCAATGATCCAAGGTGGCTCAAACAAATGAGAAATTACAGTACAAAATACATGCATACAACCGAAATTTGCATATGTACAAAATGAGTACGTCTTACTGTACTAAGAAGTCCATCCACTTCTTACCAAGCCACTTCCATGGAAAATTTTGCTGCTGCAACTCTTCCTCATGTGAAACTTCCATTTTCACTTCAATAATGGAATCCTTGGTTCCCTCTTCGCCAATATTTCTGTTCTCTTGCTGCATGTGCTTGGGACGACTAGTTGGATGCAAGTTCCAACAATGGGAGACATCATGTCCCCTCTTTTGGCAATATGTGAAAATACTATGCACCTTCTTTGAAAGTTGTCTTTGCTTCATCTGCTTCCTGTATGCCTTCTTCCTCATCCAACATCTCGAAACATCATGGTTCAATTGACCACAATATGAATAGCAAATATTTCTTCCATTTAAGCATGCAAAATGATCATGCCTTGCAGAAACACAATCAAATTGATCATGAAAAGATTTATACCTCTTGCGTTCTTTTGAATGTTCATCCTTTTTGTCTTCATGAGAGGATGAACTAGTAGAGGCTACAACTTTCATTTGTAGATTAACATCACCGTTTTTGTCTTGAAAACTGTATGAACTTGCATGCTCGCCATAAGCTGCATGTCTACCATCTTCTTATTGCAAAAAAGGCTTAAAGCAATGGCAATCATATTTGAAAAAAAATTGACATATTTGCATCTTAGAATTTGGAATAAAGGTTCTCTTTGAAATAGCCTCACACGCCTTCATGGATTTGGAGTCTTCGCCATTAAATTGCACATAACCAAGATCAATATTCTTGGGTCGTTCCTCAACCGAAACAGGTTCAACCATGCCTTGTGCATGCTTTCCTAACCCTTTTCCTTCATAGCCCATTTTAATCATTAATTTGGACCCTATACCTCTTGTATGTTTTTCGAAAGAACCAACACATCTTTCTAATGAGGAAACTGAAGACAAATTAAAATGGATTACCTCTTCCTCACACATTTTCTTGGTTAAAGCTTCTTGAGCTTGATGGAGCTGCATCTCCATATCATGCAATCTTTGAAGAATTTCTTCCTTCTCTTGCTTCATGGCAAACAATTTTTCATGAAGTTCAGTGCTTTCTCTTTTATCCTTAAACAAAATCTTCACCATGTCCTTCAATATAATAAAGTCGTGCTTCATATCATCATCAAAGAATCTAGTGAAGGAGGAAACTTCACTTGTAGAAGTTGTCATTATGATGTCAATGAACAAATTAACTTCAACAAAGTTCTCAAATCTTTTCAAAACAAATGACAAAGCTTTTTTAACCAAATGTCTGGAAAGACAAACTCTTATTCAAGCAACCAAACAACAAACAAACTCCAAGAGCTTCTTAACAAACAATCGTCAAGAGGGTTTGTGTTTCAATGGTGACCTTAAGGTACTTTGGGGTAAGGAAGAAGCCTTTAGCCCTTTCTTCCTTTTTGTCCTCTCCAAGACTTAGCTATCCATAGCTATTCCTTCACCCTCTAGCAAAATCAGCCTAGTAAGCCTAAAAAACCTACAACAATTGTTGCCCCGAAATGGCTCTGCACTACTTGCAAGGGTTATAGTGCAAACTTAAAAAAAAATCCTTTGCACAAGAACAATACAGAGAGAAACACTAGCTCTCCTAATGCTCAAAAACACTAGCTCTGACACCAACCTGATCTGAAATGGATTGTATTTGTTACGCTATGCAAAGTATCCATTTTGATATAATAAAGTGTGCAAAGTGTTCTCCATGAGTTGTAGGTTAAACAAAGTAGTTTTGGTCATGTTTCTGAGTTTTATGTGTGAGGATTAGTTAAGTAAATTTACTATTTAACATATCACGGTAAGTAAATTTACTATTTAACATATCACAGCAGAAATACACAACAAATAAAATTCACCATCACATAACACAACAAATTGTTGAGGTAGTTCACCCCTCCTGGGCTACATCTGCCGGTCCAAGGCTCCCCAATGGCATGTCCTTACTCTATTAATTTTCTCAAAATGGTTACACAAGTAAAAATATGCCTCAATAGGCAAAACCAGCTGTAAATTCAGCTTCAAAAGATAGAAATTAGCTAGAAATTGCTTTTTTTCACACTAAACAATGAAATATTACCTAATACAGTTCCTTCTCCATGATGGCCCTGATGGATTCTTCATCTTCCTCAAATCAAAAGCTGTTGTAGATCACCTCTACTCGACCTGAAACCTGTGCCAAACTGTTCAAAATGTCGAAGAGACCCAAAAATTGACTAAAATTTCATCTAATTTGGTTCAACAATGAGGAAGTTATGGCTTTTGTGAGAAAAATGCCCAATGTCCCCCAAAAACCCAACTAAATGTGGAGTAACTGCAGATAATCCGACTAAACTAGCCAAAATTCTGAATTTATTGAACTCCACCCAAAGTTGACGGAAATGCAAACTGTGGCATTAAAGGTTAGGCAGGGTGGCATGTGGCTACCCCTGCACTAACCGTCGGGTTAAATGTCAACAAAAACCACCATATTAAAACAAGGTTTGAGTGGTCACATTAAATGGTTAGTGGGTAACGGTTAACCGTTTGTTCCGCCGACATAGACATCGCAACCAACGAAGAGTGGAACCCTGAAAAAGCTGGTTCCCAAACCGTCGCATTAAATCTTAGGAGCGCTGGCCACATGGCAATCTCGTTAACCATTTGACAACTGTTATGCACCTCGTTGGAATATGCCTTGGTTCCTCGCTGCAGGGTCACATGAATGGGGCTAGCCCTTAACCCTTCTGCCTCTTTCCATTTCAAACAACAAATGATAATGGTTTCCATAAATGGTTAAGTTATAATGGTTAGCTCGACTTGTCGAGTCAGTTTGTTTGTGGGCAGAAGGCCCAGGTTCAATTCCTATGGCTTGCAAAACTTTTACATAGCCAAACTCCTCCTCGGCCTGGGGCCACATGGTGGCCTTCGGGCTTGCCACGTGGCACCCTCTGATTGGCCATAACCAAATGAAGTCAACCAAACAACCAATCCAGCGCTACCACTTGTCAGTTTCTGATAGGCCCTCCATGGAATATTCTGGGGAATATTATGAGGAATATTCTCGAAATATTCTTTTTAAAATTTTTTTCCAACATTACAAAAGTCAAACTTGGTCAACTGAATTTTGGAGTTTACTGGAGATTTCAAACCTCAATATCTTTTGCATACGACCTTGGTTTTGAGAACCATTCATGGCACTAGAATCACAGTGATGAGACCTTTCCTATCATTTAGATTGCAACCCTTTCTGATCACTTTCATTTTTGAGCAATTTTTCATAACTTGGAAATGATCTCCTGATCAAAAGGGCATGTCTAAATGAGACATGACCTTCCATGAAGAGGCACCTTCCTAGGTATATAATTAGTCCTCATTTTTAACATTCATCAAACATTCTCATTCATACTATTTAATATAATATTTGTATCCTCAATGGATATTCTGATATTCCAAGTCTTCTGGAGTATTTAAATTGAGAAGGAACTTTTTTCACTTCAAAGAAGTTCTCTTGGTGTAGAGAAACAATGGGCGCTACAGGGTTGAACCAATGACTAAGCTCTCCTGTGGCCCTCTATGGAAAGAAAACAAAAAGTGTAAGAATGTTTGGTGAGTGTTATATTCTTTCATGACTAGCTTCAGGCGAGAAGCAAGGGGTAAGAGTGGGGCGGTAGCCCCTCCTGCACAGGGTTCAGGGCAACACCCTGATTTTTTTTTTGGACCCTATATTAGGTGGGCAGATCTACCTATGGTTTTGTGCATGGGTTTACACATGGTTTTAGGCATGATGTTTTTCTGCCCATGACATTTTGCAGAACTGGTTAAGGGAACTACGATTATGTTCTAATCCAGGGTTAATGGATTGGGGTTTATGAATGCTTCAACATGTATATATGTTGTAACATTGAAAGGAATATAATGAAAAATTAAGCTGGCAGTCTTGGTTTTGGGATCCAGGGGAAAATATATCTGTATATCTATTTTATGTTTTATGCTCTCACTATTTTTTATTGTCTGTTTTAAGGGTTCGTTTGCAAATAATGTGTGTACCAGGTCAAAACTTACATATAAGAGACATGGTGTAGAGAGGAGCAGTCCTCCATAATATTTCAATTGATGAGTAGATAACATATATACTCACAAAGGCTTTACTGAAAGGGAAGTTCTTGGTCTTCAGAGAGCATCTTGGATTGATGTATGTGACCCTCCTAGCTAAAGTCCCTGACTGATCAAGAACACTGAGCGTGCTCTTCCCACTTATTGAGATCCTAGGGTGGGAATGTAGCAGTAAGGGCTCCTGGGGTTGAGGGACCTCTATAAAATACGATAGGGCATGTATCCTTACCCCTGTGGTAAATTGATCTCGCCTATTGTTGCTTTGATAGAGTATATACCGGATAGAATCCAACTCACAAGCTAGGCTTGTTGGGATTGGACCTCCCCATATAGCCAATGGGTTAAGGAGACTCGATATAGGGTGTGATCATTACCCAACCTGGTAAGTCAATATCACTAAAGTATTGATGTATGTGTTCTGCCACTTGACTCTTAAGGGTATTGATGGAGGATCAACAGAAAATAAGACAATGTGTGATCCTCAAGTCGATCTTGCTTATTGTCACTAGAAAATAGCATAGAGCGTGATCCTTGAGTAAATCTCACCTATTGTCCTAGGTCAATAGGAAAAAGTGTAATCATTTCCCTTGTGGTAAGTTGATCTCACTTATTGATAAAGGGTTGAGATGGGCTCCCCTTTGATGTGGTTTGAGTTGGAACTCCCACATGATGATTCAGTGGATAGAGGGTGGTAACTTTAACTCCTCTTCGATGTCAAATTCTTATAATTTTAGATTCAAGAGTGTTCGACATAGATGAGCAGAAATGAGTAGAGATGAGGATGAAATTTGACCTGACGATGATGAGATACTTGAGATGGGACACAATTTGTAGTCAGTAATTTCTCCTTAACCGAGAGGGAGTGTTAATTTGGCATCTCAAGAAAAAATTACCTCCATCTTTATTACACACAAAAAAAGAGTTACTGATGATAATAGATTTGTAAGAAAATTTTGGTATTGAATTATTTTATTGTGTGTAGTGGGACACTGAAACAAAATATGTAAATGTTTTAGTTTAAATAAATAATTTAATATGATGTTTTTAACCATTCAAACTAATGGGTAGAAAACTTGATATTTACCAAGAAACATATAGCAAAAATTATTTTGGATGGATGGAACTACAACTATAAGATACTATCATTTCTCTCTTTGGTTGTAGTGAGTATTCAAGGATGGTGAATACATTTACACTTTGAAAAGAACACGTTTATTCACCTATAATTATCATTGAGATCTTACTGAGGAAATTGTGAAAATACATGGAAAGAAAATGCATGTATCCTTGATTTGACTAAAATTTTCAATATGGGCATTTTCATGATTAGATGGAAAATAAATTTTATCAAAATTTTAGGGATAAACTATATTTAAAAATTGTTATTGTGTGGAGACTTTTATAAACACAATATGTTATTAGAGGCAATTAGAGAGTAGAACTCAAGAGGGTTGAACTAACAAACATTGCTCTTGATTGGGCCATGGAAGCTATCACTATGGGTGATGCACATGACCTTTATGAATTTAGAATAGATGCAATGAGTGAAAATATACAAGGTAGAAATGTAGAGATATATTCAAATGGAAATAGGAATAAAATGACTCCTATTTAAATACTATAAACTATGAGGTGTCTAAGAGCTCCGATAAGAATTAGACAAGGAATTGCTAATTAAGGTTTGAGATGGGACATATACACTGTTAAAATTTTCTTGTGGTAACAAGTTTCCTCTAAACATATGTAAATGTAACAAAAAAATATTAATAATTAAATCATTTTTCAGTTATTAAAATTTTTAAGGTTTTCATGAAAATTCATATTATTGAAACAACACTCAATTAAACAAAGTAATATGTTAACTAAATCTAATTAATTTTTTAGTTTTTTTCTTCAATACAAAATTTGCATTTTAATAATTTTTTCATGGCTCTTAATAAATTTGTAGCTAAATTAATATATGTTACAAAGATAAACTAATTACACACTAAAAGGTAGTATAATTATGATGTAAGTGGTTCATGGTCATATTAAAAATGTAATTTTCTTGACTAAATTGATTGCTATTATTATTATTAAAAACAATTACAAATAAGTTATTAGTCAAATTTATTTTAACTTTTGATTCTTAATTTTCATTTTCAAAGAATATAAAATTTAAACCTAGAAACTTTTCCATGCATAGTAATAAATTGAACACAAATAAATATATATTACAAATAAATTGCAAAATATAAGTAGGATAAAGATACACACTTAAGAAAAGAAATGTAACTATTATCATCAGACTAGTTGGACACTAAGACAACTGATATAACTGTGATGCAATGGACTATTCGCCATAAAATATGAGGTTATTGAATCTAGCCCATCCAAGATTGTCTAAAATCCCTACTTGCCTTGAGTGAAATGACTGCACCATAGATTGGGACATCTTCCTTGATTTTCCAACCTAGCATTCTTGGATTTTCTTACCATTTAAACTCTTAATGCAATTCGCTGCATCATCTCCATTCTCAAAATTGGCAATTCAAAACATTTTTAATTTCTTAACATCCCTAATCACTTGCTATAACATTAGTAGTTGTTCCATACTCACCAAAATAATTCCTCAAAACGTCATAATTAGTTGACTCCAATAATTTCTTCGGAAAAGTGAAATATCATTAAACTTGGCTTTTCTATTTGGTCATTTTTCATAAACTAGAAACATAAACCCACATTTGTAAATTTTTAAACACAACATTCAAATATTCTAATATTTTTCTCTGACTCAAAACACAAATCAATTGCAATCATAAAATAGAGAATGGTTCTCAATAGAGAAAATATATAATAAAATGTATTATCATTTACTGATTTCCCAAGATTATTAAAAATGACTTTTCCATTTTATCCTTTTTCATAAAATAGAAACATAAACACTTTACTCATTGATAAACACAACATCTATAGATTTTATTGCATTTTTTACATCTCCTTCTTGCTCAAAATAAACACATCTATATCCTTTTGATTTCCCTCATACATGTACTGCAAGCTTACTACACAGAACTCTTCCTAACACATTAAGAGTATGGTAGAGAGCCCTATAGCCTACAAATTCTTACTACAAAACTCTTCCCAACATGCTAGAAGTAGACTAGAAGTAGATTCCTGAAAAATATGTTAGCATATTGAATTAGTCCACAAAATTTATCATTCCCTCATGCTCTAATATTATGGAATTCATGTGATGGTGACCTTTATCCATGTCATTTATGTTCAATAAATGATAAGGCTCCTTATCGTGACCTATGTACATCTCATTTAGATTCCGTATAAAATATTATTCACTGGGATTAAAAAAAACAAAATATTCATAATGTAATATTTCTTCCTCTCATATTAGTAGCATGTATCCATGAGATTTCTGTTTTAATTAAAGCCTTAAAATGAATATCGCATCTAAGTACTAAAAGTACTAAAGTAAAAAGTAAAGGGAAAATATCCAAAGATGAATACTAAGCTAAGAGGCCACCCACTATTACCTTGTTAACTTTATATATAACAAAATAAAATATTTACTTGAATGGAAAAAGGATGGGACATTCCATAAAATGATATATAACAACTCCACTTCATTTTTTTTTTTTAAATTATAGAAGTTCATACTTTCTTTTCGACACTTACATCCTTAAATATTGTAACAATAGGACAATCTTACATATTGCCACTAATGAACTTTATTTCTTTTCTTAAATTTGTTTGATCCTTTATTTATCAATAATTTCATTCTTACGCCTGACTATGTTTAAGGACATTGATTACCTTTAATTCACCAAGTAATTGTACTTAATTGGTTTTGTACACATTTCATTTAATTTCAATTTCAATTAATGTATACATCTCTAATATTACTTCATACTCTTAATATATAATATTAGAAATTATAATATATATAGTTTACCACAATCCTATATATATTTTAATTGTGTACATAGTGAAATTACAATATAATTAAACACACTTACTCTCTACCCATTATTAAATCTTCAACCCTTATGATATATATACATGTATCTTAAACATTTTTTGTAATTCCATAACTATCTTTGTTTGGTCTAACTTGATCTACTCTTTCTTCAAACATTATAAACCATAATTTAGAATGGTTTTTAATACATATATATCATATTTCATTAATACATGTTTCACCCTTTTATTTAATCCACCCTATACACAATTCCACACGCATATAAACAATTCACTGAAATATGGATAACCATAATCCTAATGTATTCGAGTTGGAAATTATGAGTGGTATTATCGAGTTCATATATTGAACATATACTATTCTCATATTCGAATGACATATCCATTTTACAAACCTTAAACGTATGTATAATATTGGTGATTGACAACTATGGTATGTGGATTTTGACATATCCTTTGTTCATATTAAAATAACGTATGGTTCATTTATAAGGTTGGGTAATATCTATGTGCATTAAACTCAAACGACAAAACAACTATAACTCATTTAATTATTATAGTTTCATTTTTCCCACGCATTTAATCTTTGTAGCACGGGCACCTGGACATCACATGGGTTTGTTTACGATTGAGACAGTTGTAGGGTTGATCTATTGCAGTTTCAACGGTGTAGATTAATTTGTATTCCCTCAAGGTCGAATTGACTATGTCTAGGGTTTACGATGTAGTTTCTTGCAGTTTTAGTTTGTGAGATTTCTCGCAGAGAGCTCTCTCTTGTGTTCTTGGTTTGAAAACTTCCTTAACCTTAACCACACAATTGTTCTTGCTTCTCAAGTATTTCCTTACTGCCAGACCGAGGTAAGATACCTATTCCTACGCAAATTCTCAATTTGTCTCGGCGTTTTGAACTAGGTAGGTTTTTTTTTCAGAAGGAAAAAAACGCTGTATATATTAAAATATATGACAGTACATGATCATCAATACCTTCTCAAACTGTTATTTAAAACAGCGAGAAAACCCCATAAACCAAATACATCCAGAATACACTTCTGAAGAGAAGTAATTCGATGTTCATGGCCAACAACATAACGGATAGTATAAAAGCATATCCACGAGATCATCCCTGTATACATTGAAAAGAACCAGCATAGAAAATATGCAGCATCATATTCAAGATAAAGAGAAAAAAGATAAACGAAATAAGAGAAGGCACTCAAAAAGGAGAGATCCAAAGTGTCGCCATGACTGATAAAAGGCCGATCTGCAAGGCAATAGCCATATCAGGCTCGCTTGAAATGCATCAAGAACACACAACATGGACTCCGAGTCACTGAAAATAAAGCGTGATCCACATGGAGAAGAAAACAGCAGCCCTGGACAATACCAAAACACCTGCACAACAAAATCAGGCCCGCATGATGAACAGTCCTGAAAAAAAATTAGCACCCGCAAAAACGAAGAGATTGGACCCCATGATTGGGGGAGATCCGGCTCCCCAACTCGATCCGGAGATCCGCCACCATACTACATCCAGCCAAGACCAACGAGTCCTTCAGATCCGGGATCGAAAGGATATGATATGTCCTGTAGAATAGTGAATACATCGACCACCCTGACCTTGCAACTACCCGATGCAGCAGATATCGAGTGAACAGAAAATAGGATAACTCCGGGACCCATGGAGGCAACAAGGAGCATCTGAAAATGAATAAGTGGCATTTGAGTTATAATTCTAGAGATCAATTCAGCATGTCCGAAATGCAAAGTGCCACAAACCCCAACGCCAGATGAGGTAATGGCGGGGGAAATCCGCAGCGATAAACCTCAGCACATAACTAGAAGTGCCCGGATCAAAAAACAAGTGAAGATGTCATCCGAGAACCCAAAATCTGAGCGCTGATAAGATGGAGAAATCGGAAGATGACACATTCACTGATGATTGGGCGACCGGTGAATGATAAGAAAGAGAGCGGGTGTCATAAAAGCTGAGTTGTTGAAACGATTATTTCATTTAATGACACAACCAACCACCAACGGATGAAAAAGTCAAATCACCAGTCAGGCGGAAGTAGTGGGAAATTCAAAAGCAAGTATCCCTGAAAATCGGTTCAAATTAGCCGGAGAAAACTAACGGCTAACCGGAATATCCAGGGGAAAAAATCAGGGCGTCCCACAGAGCCCCCCCTTCAAACCCAGGTCTCTCAGCACACAGGTCAGTCCGAAACAGACATGGCTGCTCGCTCAAAATGCACAGAGTCGGTGAGCTACATCATCCAAGCTTTGGAGATTCTCCCAAAACCATACAGCACGGAAGCACGCTGGACTCTTTCTCACAGCAGTCAATTCAATCCCGAGAACTTGCAGCTCGGAAGCTCCCTGGTCCCCTTATCTCAGCATTCAGATCGATCCCTCGTTACAATTCCTTGCCAACACGTTAATTGACCCATAAAGCCTGGTACCAGCGGACGCTTCAATCTCTTGAAAGGTGGAGAGCACAGCAACCACGTTCCACACGCCTCACATTGACATTGTGGGCAAATAAACGACCCACGATTCAATGAATCCCCACGCACCAAAAGACTGGCCAGAGATAAAAAAAACCCCCAAATCAAAAACCAGCGGAAGCCCTTACTACCCCGGCTCACATGCATCCATACCTAATGCATATCATTTAATATCCTTGCGCCAGTTCCTCTCTGGGGGGGGGGGGGGGGGGGGGGGGGGGGGGGGGGGGGGGGGGGGGGTGGTGGAAGAAGGTGGAAAGAAACATTAATCTATATCAAAACACACAATTAACAATATGAATATTGAACTGGATTTATACTCTTGGGTGGAACTATATTTATATATGAAATCTTGTTTATTAATTTTTGAAATTCAAAGGATTTTTCCATATGGTTAGAAAATTTTGTTAAAGGGTTTAATAGAATTTTCCACAAATCTATTTGACTTCTCCACTAAGAAATAGTTATTCCGTGCGATTAATTTATGCTCATTTATGCTGGGTTTTTGAATTTGAGCTTTTTAAATTCTTATTACTAACGCAGTCATGCCATTTGTGGATTAATGCATCGTTTTTCCTTTTCATTACTGATATATGAATTTGGAAATAAAAATTTCCCATTTCTCCATTGTACAAGTCCTTTAATGGCTAAAATCGATTTTTCTAATTGTATATCATTTTTCCCTCACTAGACATCATTTTTGTTGGATTGTGTTTAATTTTCGTTAACATATTTGTATAAAATCACGATAAGTGATTTTTCTTCGTACTGAAACTCATACTCATTTTAAAATAGTTATTAAATTTTCTATTTATTTATATTTTTGAATTATCGTTGTACTGATAGAGAAGAAATTTGGATCCAATCTTAATGTATTTCGTTCTCAAATTGAAATACTTTCCTTCGAAATTGTAAGGGTTTAATTTCTTTCGAGAGGTTATCCTCGGTTTATCATCGAGTGCTTCCTAGTTTTACCTCCATGTAAATTTGACAAAGGTTTATTATTAATTTTTTGAACATTAATTAAGAATTTCACTTTAATTGGAATTCCTATCTATGCATTGTCTGTACAATGATAGTTACCTTCTCATCCTTCAACATAATTTATTCGATTTCTGTCGAGCTTGGGTTTTTCTTTAATACAGAGGTACGACAACTTGTCTTTTTAATTTCATTGTGACTTCGGTTCATGTACGTATCCACTTTTTCTGTGGCTATAGTAAGACTCTCTCATTTCTTAGTTTAATAGTTTTATAATACAACTCTATAGAATATCGAGAGCATAAATTTCATTTTTGGTATATGAAATTAGTTTGATATACTCAAATTTTGACTTCTTATAAAAAGATAGTATTCTGAAATTGAATTTAGTTTTTGTTAATTCTCAGAATAAATTTTCCTTTTTATACCCTGATCCTCGAAAAAACCTCTTTTTCTTGATTCACATAATTTCCTGAATTATGTCTCGATACCCTGTACCAGGTTACACTCCTCCTCATAGGAAACTAATTACTCAACTCAATATTTTGATTAATTACATTTTTCATGTTCCTTCTGTTCTTTTAATTTTCTGAAATGAATACTTTACTACTGTCATGCGTAGTAGAAATTCCAATCATTCTGGTTCTTTAGAAAGGTATAATTTGAAATATTATTTTTTATATAACTTATCTATCTTTTACATTTTATTTTGTTTCTGCTTGATATTATTCTAACACAACTATCTATATTTCTGTACAGGTAGTTTCTATTTCCTTCAATTCCACTACAGTTACTTCTAATTACAATCAGAAGATCTCACACCATATCTCGTCTTCTTCCAGGTCGTTCATCCAAGTATAGAGATTCCAACCATCTTTATACAATGTTTACCAATTTCAACTCTGTTGGGAAAAATACTAAGAGGGGGGTGGGGGGGTGAAGCAATATTTTCAATAATCACAAAATTTTACTTTTCTCATACTGATTTCTATATGCTACTTTGATTAGCCCAACCAGCGTATGTACGCGGTCTGCAACCTTTCCGCTTCAATATATATATATATATATATATATATATATATATATATATATATATATATATATATATATATATATATATATATATATATATATATATATATATATATGTGGAATTAATACCATTCACATACAACAGACTTAATGTGTTTCATCACACCCTGACGAACCCTGACGAACACTATCTAACAGACATTCTGTTTTCTTTACTTTAGTCTAATTAGTTGTCGAATTGTCCTTCAATAATTATCATCAATTATATTTTATTCTCAATTACTGTCAGCGACATTTCTTCCTCCTTGTGTCATTAGACCATGATTGAGATGTGGGTGCATTTTCTAGTATAACACTACTATCATGATTTTTTTATTGCTATTGAAATACTCTTCTTAGGACCATAGTTCAAATACATATTTCTAATTAGTTTCCCTATCATTTATTTGACCAACTCTATTCCAATGGATAATTGCACCTTGTGGTTAAGGTTTCATCCTTAACTTTTACTATATAATTAATTTCCCAAGTTACCCCTTCCCTAAGTTATATCCATAAACAATATAATTGCCACACAATTCGTGATTTATTTATATTCCTCACATTTATTAAGATGTTATGTTACCCATCTACGTAACTATATTTATTCCCATTTGCCATATCTATATATATGTATGAACCTTAGATTCTAGTTTGCCTCTTTGCATTTATATGTTTGATTTAGAAATTTTCTTCCATGATCATTAGTATTTTATTTGTATCCCTTACCTTTATTAAGGTGTTATGTTACACCTCTATGGAATTACACTTATTCCTATTTGACACACACACACACACACACACACACACACACACACATATATATATATATACGAAACCTTAGTTTCGATTATGCCTCTTGCATTTAAATGTCTGCTTTGTTGTTTTTCCTTCCAAGATGTCATTATGGACCTACGAGAATAGATATTAATCCTATATGTACATGCATAACATAATTGTTCTCACGAGTTCTCCACATCATTCACTACGGGACATGTCAATAGATAGAAACCAAATTTGACATTTATGAATGGTTTAATGAAACTCAGGCTCCGTAAGGTATTACATTCAATTTCTGAATCGTATTATTGCCTCAGGATAATATTTCATTTACGCCACAATACTTAGTTATGACAGCCGTCACAAGGCTCAGTCCCTTATTGATTTAACCCTCCAGCTACAAGCTTAATCTCCATCGTCGGTTATGTTCTACGTGGACGATTGAGATTTGATTGTATCTAATGTTAGGGTTTCTTCCTCCATTACGTTTGTTGTATCTCTCTTTCCTATTATTCATTTATGGTTAAGCAACATCACTCGGCTTCAAGACTCTTTCGTTTACCGTGAGCGGAAAAACCCATTTCACGGCGTCGAGGTTAAGCTCCTCGATCTCTTTAGATTCATTAGGTAATAATTAAACTCCCACATAGTTTTTAACTTATATGATATCAAATTAAACTTGTAGGTCTCTGGATTTTTGTTTCTTTTTAATCTAAAAGGATTGTTTTTGCCGCATTATCTCTGAAATCGATTTGTCTCTCAAGGTTGCAGTGATGGGTTCATCCCCATCATGCTGCGTCCTTCACGGAGAGTCCCTTAGTCCATTTCTTCTACCGCTGTGACAACGCAATTGTTAGAATTATCCTACGGAATACAAAGACAGTGACTCCTCTGTTTGCGTATCTCTCAATTAGGATTATGCCTTTGGCTACCATCGTGCATGGGTTGAGAAATTCCATTCTCGTTTTTGAAAATCAATTTAAGTTTCGGGTTCATTTATGTCTTCTTTATAGTTCTATTTCCAATTAGAATGGTGACTGTCTAATGCATTTTAGTTAACTGCAAATGAAGGATTTACTCTGTGAGAATCATTCCTTCTCCCACGCGCGGAATTTCTCAACTGTTTACCTCCTTGTGACATTTCCAATCCTTCTAGGTAAGTGTTATGTCTCCATAGCTTTACCTCTTTCAATACTCACAGGCTTACGTAATCATTAGTTGACCTACCCAACTAAAATGTTTCACCGTTTAGAGTATATTTTTGAGAATGTAATTAAATAAGTAATTATACCTTATTTTGAGTTAAGGAATCTCGATTTGCATTATTGAAATCTCGCAGATTTCTACTATGCCATTTTTTCCGTATGCGTAGGAGCTTTATGAACTTGATTTGTTTGTACAATTATTCTCCTTATTAGAATTTCTCATTTGTCATGATTTAATTTTTATTGAGTTTCAATTATTTGTACAGACAATGCTAATAATTTGATTCCCTAAATTGTACAGGTCTCACAATTCCACATTTCCTCCAATTTTACTCGTTATGCCATCAAAGAATTTTAGGTCAGAATTTTCTTGATTTTAATTAAATTTTCTTTGATTCTTGGGTTCCTCATATTCTCCATTTTACTGACTTCAACATCTCTTTCTCTTACAAATTTATTTATCCTTGACGGTCAGTAAGGTAATTATTACCTACCCTTCTGTTGCTATATATACTTTCATTTGTTGCTATTTTTTAGAATCTATGCCTAGTACTAATTTCTTAACTTCCATTATGTGCAGGTAACCTCTACCATAATGCCTTGCTCTAAAAATTTTGTTAGCAGTATTTATATATCCAACAGTAACATAGTCACTTTGGATTTCCTTTTTCAGGTTGGTCTAGTAACCTCCTTGGGGACTTCTTTTATTATATATCTGCATAATTCTCAGAGAGATTATATACTTGTAATTTATGGGATTGTATCCCCAATTTTGTATAAATATTTGGACATAAATTTACTTGGATAGTATATGTATATGGATCTAACTCTCATGACTTAATCTAATTCAGTATTATTTAATATACTCTACTTTCAGTATTGAAGCTATGTTTACCATTCCTCATGTGATGTATTCTATAGGATATGTATTTCAATTCTATTAATAATTTATGAATTCCTTATTGTAATTCTGACAAAATATTATGTCTTAGCTATAGTATTCACATCTTCAAATTTTAGCACAATAGAAGATTTGTTTTGAATGTTCTAAATTGACATTCATTATCGGACATAATTTATTTCATTCTGTACTAGTTTATTTAAAAGATTTTCATGGTCACTAAAATAATTCTACTGTATTTACTTTATGCATAAACTAATTCATATAATTCACCTAACTTCATATTTAAACCTACTTCAAGGTTTAGAAATTCTGAGAGTTGGTACTCTTCCCATAATTATCTGTGTAACTCCGCAAATCTATGCTATTATTATTATAGAAGATTCTATTAAATGCACAGATCTAACAACTTACAACAGATAGAAATTTTCACATTATTGTCATACACAAAATATAATCCTAGACAGATTTAGCTAATTCCTTCACCACTATTTTAACTTCAATATAATAACACAAATACAAGATAAAATGAATTATTTTGTGCATACCGATTTTGGTAGAAAATTTTCCACCCAACCAATGAGCTCTTTCTCCATAGCTCCCCCTGAGCAGAGATCAATTCTTTCCAGCAGTAGACAACCTCTTGTCTACTCATAATTTTCTTATTTAAGCCCGATTTCCCATCAGCTTGTTTCCATAATTACGCCCAGTTAATCAGGATGCTGTTTTCCCTTTTGCCTAGGATTTCCTTTTGTTTTTCCACAAAATTACTTTAAAATTGGATTTTTCCTCTTTCTAGTTTTATTCCACCTCTTCTGAGTAACTTTCCTCTTTACTGGGGTATCTTTTTAGATTTTTATTTCCAATATAATTTTCAATATTTAATTTATTTTCTCCAAGGATTTTTGGAGAACTGGGAAAGTCTTGGGAACCTTATCCATCCTCATGGACTTGGATTCCCGATCTCTAATTATACTCTAGTCTTTGCACAATTAATTCCATTTTCATTTTACTAAATTAAAATAATAAAATATTTCCACAATAATTTTTTTCCCTTGGGTCCACTTGACCCTTTAGGATTGTTCAAATTCCTAATAAAAGAAGAAAAATTGGGGATATTACATATTCCCCCTCTAAAACAAAACACTGTCCTCGGTGTTGCAAAGACAAAATATAAATTCACTTTTCAAACAGGGATGGATATTTTTCCTTCATATCTTGCTCTCGCTCCCAAGTAGCTTCTTCGGGTGCAAAGTGCCTCTACTGCACTTTCACCCTGGCCACTGTTCTGTTCCGGAGCTAATTTCTTCCCATTCCAGGATGTGAAATGGCCCTGGAAGGAATTCCCCTTCTGGTTCCACCTGTGTCACATTCCAATCAATGACATGAGTAGGATCATGTACATACTTTTTTAATAATGAAACATGAAAAACATCATGAACCTTAACGTGACTAGGTAAAACCAATGTGTATGCTACTCGCCCCACTTTTTCTAGTGCTTCAAAAGGTCCACAATAGCGTGGTGCTAATTTTGCACAGCGACCCGTGTAAAAAGTACTATTTTTGGGCTTAATCCTCAAGTAGACATGATCGCCCACATTGAATTATTTATGAATTCTCTTTTTATCTGCATAGCTTTTTTGCCTGTCTTGTGCTGTCTTGATATTTTGCTGAGTTTTCTTTATAGTTATTTCAAATTATTGTAATGCATAAGGTCCAAGTATTAAATTATCCTCTGGTTGACTCCAACTTACAGGCGTATGGAACTTTTTGCCATATAATGCTTCAAAGGGACTCATCTTAATTGAGGCTTGGTAACTATTATTGTAGGCAAAATCTTCCAAGTGCATAAAGTATTCCCACTTTGTTGTTCTATCCATCACATACATTCTCAACATGTCTTCTAAAATTTGGTTTGTTCTTTCAGTTTGTCCGTCGGTTGGGGGATGGTATGCGGTACTAAAGTTCAATTTGGTACCCATTTCCCCAAACAGAGTCTTCCAAAAAAGCTGAAGTAAACTTTGCATATCTGTTTGATATGATCATTTTAGGAATACAATGTAACTTTACAATCTCTTTCATAAATACATTAGCTACTTGAGCTGTACCAAAAGTAGATTGTACTGGTAAGAAGTGTGCAATTTTTGTCAATGTGTCTACAATTACCATTATAGAATCATGTTGGTATTTAGTTCTTGGAAATCCAGTTATAAAGTCTATGGAAACTGTTTCCCACTTCCATTCTGGGATGGGTAAAGGATTCAACAATCCTGCTGGATGCTAATGCTCTACCTTTACTTGCTGACATTCCAAACATCTAGCTAAATAATTAGCTACATCCTTTTTCATACCTAGCCAGAACATATTCTTTCTCAAGGCTGAAATCAATTTCTGATACCCTGGATGTCCTACATATGGTCTTTTATGATACTCATCTAGAATCTCACTTTTTAAGGAGTTCACATTGGGGATGTATAATATGTTTTTATAACAAATCAATCCCTTTTGGTTTTGTGTATACCCCACTATCTCATTTTCCTGCAAATTTTCTTGGAGTTTTTCATAGTTTGGGTCTTGACTCATTACTTCTTGAATCAATCCTTCAATGTCAAAGTTTGCACTACTCCCAACACTATTCAAATTTAGTTAAGTTTCATACCCATTTAAAGAGCATGGACCAATCGAGTGTTAAGCCACGGATCAAGAGTCCTTAATACTGAGGAGAGAGTGAACCGTCGGATCACTACAAATTATGACCGTCGGATTATAAGTTACAAATGTACATAGTAAAGAAACACACTTTACCTAACTCTACAATAGGCTAAGTTATTCTTAACTATTTCCTATGTGTCGGAATATCCTAAAATTTAAATTTACAACAATATTTGGTAACTTATGGGTCACTTTTCTTTTTGTTCTTGTAGCTAACTGAACTAACCATGCTTGTTGAAATTTTTCTGACTTTAATTTGCACTTTTCCACCATCTGAGGACTTATATAACTTAAATTTGCACATGGATCTATTAAAAATGAAATAGGTTGTTCAAAAATCATACCTTCTATTTCGACCATGGTTGATTGATGTTCAACATGGCAATCTTCCAGTGTAGCACTGATTCTGGGGATGTTTCTTACCACGTCATTTACAATAGTTGCCTCTCTCAGCCTTTGTATGTTTGGAATGGTTCGATGAGGATAGTCTCGTAGCAGATGAGGTTCTCCACAACCCCAACACTTTAGTGGCTCCCTCATTTTTACAGTTCCATCTCTTTTATTATTTCCATCTATTTGTTTAGATCCTGTTTGCGATTGGGCTGGTTGATTTTCTCTAGTTTTGTTAAACTTCTTCCTTTAGATATTTTTCCCAAAGTTCTTTAAGTATGTTGTTTTTACTCTTTTTCCACTAGAGTCACCCTTTTCTTTGCTCTGCCAGTTTTTCGCTTCATTTCTGCCTTTGAACTACTGCTAAGATAGTCCTACCTTGCATACAACTTCATCCATTGTCTTGGGGTTATCATATTCTATCCTCTCCTTGTAGATAGTAGGTAGGCAATTTAAAAACTATTGTACTTTGGTCTTCTCTTATCTAATATAAGGTACATAGCGAAGCAGGTTGGTAAATATGGTAACAAACTCATCGATGGTAAGCTTTCCCAACCTAACCTCATGAAACTATTTGGCTTTGTCATCATAGTATCACTCATTCATATATCTAGATTTAAATTTGGTTTGGAGCTCTTCCCAAGTGACAATTTTCTCATCTAGCACATGCACCATTTTGGTTTCTTCCCACCACAAGGTAGCCTTACTTTGTAATTGGTAAATAACCAACCTAGCTTTCAAGTTACTTCCATATTCTTAAACTTGGAAGTATTTTACCATATTTAGAAGCCAAGCTTCTGCATCTTCTTCCTTCTCACCATCATAACAGGGAGGTTTGATTTTTCAGAATTCTCCTTGCAATTATTTTTTCCTTCTGGACTATTGTCTAAAGGCTTCACCATCCTTAGATTCTTCTGAGTGGTTTTCAATTTCCTTTCTCTTTCTGCCAGAACCTTCACCTTCGTGACTGGTCTTGGAGGTTAATTCTCTGATTAACCTTTCTTGCTCTTCGCTGGCTAGCGATAATATTTCATTGTGGGTTTTCAGTTGCATCATTTCTCTTTGCATCTGATGTATCATGGCCAACAACAGAGCATTTGGATCTGGTGGATTTTATGCACCACCCAGATCTACATACAACTCATCCCCTTCACTCATGGTTTCAACTGTACGGTTCTACACTAATTCACTGTACACAGAAGTAAATATTAGCGTATATTTGTTTTTAAAAAACAATTTACACCAACATAATTCTTGGATTTTATTTTCTGGTGCGAGCACACATTTAGGCCCAGTGTTTTAACATGGTATCTGATACCATTTGTAACAACTTTGCTTCAAATTTTTTATTTTTTATCTTCTATTTATGGAATTAATACCATTCACATACAACAGACTTAATGTGTTTCATCACACCCTGTCGAACACTATCTAACAGACATTTTGTTTGCTATAATTTAGTCTAATTAATTGTCGAACTATTGTTCAATACTGTCAATGACATTTCTTCCTCCTTGTGTCATTAGACCATGATTGAGATGTTGATGCATTTTCTAGTATAACACTACTATCATGATTTTTTTATTACTATTGAAATCTTCTTCTTAGGACCATAGTCCAAATACATATTTCTAATTAGTTTCCCTGTCATTTATTTGACCAAATCTATTCCAATGGATAATGACACCTTGTGGTTAAGGATTCATCCTTAAATTTTACTATATAATTAATTTCCCCAGTTACCCCTTCCCTAAGCTATATCCACAAACAATATAATTGCCACAAAATTCGTGCTTTATTCATATTCCTCACATTTATTAAGATGTTACGTAACCCATCTACGTAACTATATTTATTCCCATTTTCCATATCTATATATATGTATGAACCTTAGTTTCTAGTTTGCCTCTTTGCATTTATATGTTTGATTTATAATTTTCCTTCCACGATCATTAGTATTTTATTTGTATACCTTACCTTTATTAAGGTGTTACGTTACACCTCTATGGAATTACACTTATTCCTATTTGACATAGATATATATGCGAAACCTTAGTTTCAATTATGCCTCTTGAATTTAAATGTCTGCTTTGTCATTTTTCCTTCCACACTGTCATTATGGACCTATGGGAATAGATATTAATCCTATATGTATATGCATAACGTTAATTTTTCTCACGAGTTCTCCACGTCATTCACTATGGGACATGTCAATAGATGGAAACCAAATTGGACATTTATGAATGGTTTAATGAAACTCCAACTCCGTAAGGTATTACATTCAATTTCTAAATCATATTATTGCATCAAGAAAAGATTTAATTTATGCCACAGTACTTAGTTATGACAACCATCACAAGGCTTAGTCCCTTATTGATTTAACCCTCCAACTACGAGCTTAATCTCCATCATCGGTTATGTTCTACATGGACGATTGAGATTTGACCGTATCTATGGTTAGGGTTTATTCCTCCATTACATTTGCTGTATCTCTCTTTCCTATTATTCGTTTTTGGTTAAGCATCATCACTCGACTTCAAGACTCTTTCGTTTACCCTGAGCGGAAAAACCCATTTCACAGTGTTGAGGTTAAGCTCCTCGATCTCTTCAGATTCCTCAAGTAATAGTTAAACTCCCACATTGTTTTTAACTTATATGATGTCGAATTAAACTTGTAGGTCTCTGGCTTTTTGTTTCGTTTTAATCTGAAAGGATTATTGTTTAGAATATATGCCCTAGTACTAATTCCTTAACTTCTATTATGTGCAGGTAACCTCTACCATAATGCCTCGGTCTACAACTTTTGTTAGCAGTATGTATATATCCAACAGTAACATAGTCACTTTGGATTTCCTTTTTTAGGTTGGTCCAGTAACCTCCTTGGGGACTTATTTCATTACACATCTGCATAATTCTCAGAGAGATTACATACTTGTAATTTATGGGATTGAATCCCCAATTTTGTATAAATATTTGGACATAAATTTACTTGGAAAATATATGTATATGGATCCAAGTCTCCTGACTTATTCTAATTCAATATTATTTAATATACTCTACTTCCAGGGTTGAAGCTATGTTTACCATTCCTCATGTGATGTATTCTATAGGATTTGTATTTCAATTATGTTAATAATTTATGAATTCCTTATTGTAATTCTGACAGAATATTATGTCTTAGGTATAGTATTCAGATCTTCAAATTTTAGCACAGTAGAAGATTTTCTTTGAATGCTCTAAATTCACATTCATTATCAAACATAATTGATTTCATTCTGTACTAGTTTATTTAAGATATTTTCATGGTTAGTAAAATAATTCTATTGTATTTACTTTCTGCGTAAACTGATTCATATAATTCACCTAACCTCATATTTAAACATACTTCAAGGTTTAGACATCCTGAGAGTTGGTACTCTTCCCATAATTATCTGTGCAACACTGTAGATCTATGCTATATGTATTACAGAAGATTCTATTAAATGCATAGATCTAACAGTTTACAACAAATATAATTTTTCACATTATTGTCATACACATAATATAATTCTAGACAGATCTAGCTAATTTCTTCACCACTATTTTAAATTTAATATAATAACACATATACAAGATAAAATGAATTGAATTGTGTATACCAATTCTAGTAGACTATTTTCCACCCAACCTATGAGCTCTTTCTCCACAGCTCCCCTCGAGCAGAGATCAATTCCTTCCAGCAGTAGACAACCTCTTGTCTACCCAAAATTGTCTTATTTAAGCCTACTTTCCCATCAGATTGTTTCCATAACTGTGTCCAGTTAATCAAGATGTTTTTTTCCTTTTTGCCTAGGATTTCCTTTTGTTTTTCCACAAAATTACTTTAAAACTAGATTTTTTCTCTTTCTAGTTTTATTCCACCTCTTCCTAGTAACTTTCTGTTTTATTGGGGTATATTTTTAGATTTTTATCTTTAATCTAATTTTCAATATTTAATTTATTTTCTCCAAGGATTTTTGGAAAACTGGGAATGTCTTGGGAACCTTATCCATCCTCATGGACTTGGATTCCTGATCTCTAATTATACTCTAGTCTTTGCACAATTAATTCCATTTCCATTTTATTAAATTAAAATAATAAAATATCTCCACAATAATTTTTTTCCCTTGGGTCCACTTGACCCTTTAGGACTATTCAAGTATATAATAAAAGAAAAAAAAATGAGGATATTACAACGGATACACTAACAGAAACTTGCGTATACTGAGATAACTTTATTGTTAGATAAACTTTCAGAAACATTCTTTAACCCATCTTATCAGTTATGCATAAGAAAGTTAAGCAGTAAATATGTGCAGTTATAATAGAGTAAATCATCAAACAAGAGCATCACACATGAACACCAAGATTTAAGGTGGAAACCCAATTCGGGAGAAAACCACCGTTGCTGTCATCTCTGTCTTCGATATTTATTATATGGAAAACTGCTTACAATATTGTACTGATGCAGACTCATATCAATACGCAGACATCTACCTGCAGAAGGCTGTAACCTTCTCTCGTTCTCCAACTGCAACTGGAAGGGAGCTCCAACCCCCTGATCTTGTTTACTAGCCAATACTGGAAGGGAGCTTCAACCCCCTGATCAGAACACCAACTTCTACTGGAAGGAAGCTTCTACTTCCACACTGAAGGCTTCAACCTTCAGAACCATTGCAGACCACATTTCATCAATTTTCACACTAGATCTGACAACTTCAGCACAACTCATTATAAAGATCATCAATAATAAAATTAATTCAAAATTCAATCACAACAGTGAGATCACTGTAACCAGAACACAGTAATAAACCCAGATTTCAAAATTAGCATGCAGAATCAATCTCATTACTGATCATTCATTATCTTAAAATACATAAGCTACTTCACTTTATTGATCCCACATGTATACGTGCTTTCCTTCACACCAACCTGCCTATAGATATGAGAATACTTAATTTATAGAATATGATCAGTCTCAGAACCAGATCTGAGGCTTTCAATTAGATATATTTTCAGTGTTGCAGAACCCTTAATCAGTCAGTCATTATTAAACATATTTACTCACTCATTGATCAGATTTGTACATATTCAACTTAGCAGCATATACAGTATTCAAGCAACCCGGATCTACATGAAGACTTCATTGGCAGACAACAGAAATACAACAAAACAAATCAGAAATTTCCTTCCACACACTTCAATAAAACACTAGATCCCATATGTGATTTTTCTTAACTGAACCTGCGTATATACGCGCTTTTATAAGGACGAACATGCATATATATATATATATCTGCAAACATTTCAGGACTGTGCAATTCTTCAGAAAAAAATCAAATCAGATCTTACCCTTCACTTCAACAAACTTTCGCGAGATCACATATCTAAACATTTCATAAAAAGATCTAGCAAATGCATAGTCATTTCAGGTCTAGAGATCTTGATCCATCATTGTTTTCATAGTTACATTATTACTTTATATCTATCACTAAAACATAGTTCATCCCATGTAGATATACTTTAGAGAGAAGTATTCAATAAAAACCCTTACACATGCACCCCCTTTGCACTATGATATTATTATCCTTATATAGATTTAGCCTTTACTAATACCATGAGCCAAAACCACACAACTGCCGATGGTATTCTCGAACGGAATAAAATAGGTGACACAACGCTCAATACTGTGGGCTAATACCATGGTAATGCCCCATGTTATAATAATTTTAGAGCACAAAATGTATACTCCACTTGGATTCTTCATACCTGCATGTATACGTGACTTATCTTCATAAAAACTGTGTATATACTAATTCTGGATGTATACACGGGTTTCCTGTATACCAAGTAGCATATGTACGTGGGTTGCCTTCATCAAACCTACAAATACATTGATAAATATTTCCTATTTCATTTCTCTGGCACTTGTTGGAATTCATTTCTCTGTCACATCTGAACTGGCCTTTAGAAACATCTTTAACAAATAGTTTGCTATTAAAAGGAAAATCATCTAATAAGTTTCCATCAAGGACAACTTCATCAAGTAGGTTGCCATCAAGGACAACATATTACATCATAATGCCAACAATCTCCCCCTTTCAACTTGATGACAACCATGTTGGTGTTTGATCACAACAACCTGTAGATGCTTGATAGATACATCAATAAAAAACATTATTATTCAAACACCAAGTTACTCTCCCCCTTTGACATCAAGGGAAAAGGGCGGATCAAGACCAAACCAAGGTTTCTCTTTCCTTGTTGAAAGAAGAGCTCTGCAGAACTGATGGGCACCATAATTTTCAATGAAGTACTCAACCAAGTATGACCATTCCTATCACCAAGGACTCATACTTACATAAATTATTCAACCAAGTGGAATTACATATTTGACTCAACTACCCAACAAAGTGGGTTTAAAAATTTGAACAAGTATTTACATGATTGAATATAACAAATTTACATCATAGGTCTCAACATGACCTTTTCATCAAATAACATATATGACTTTGTATAACCAAGACCAAAGAATCTCAAACAGGAGATCATAACACAATAACCAATCAGACTACCAACATTGCATCATTTTCAGTCAAGGTAGGTGCTCCCCCTAAACTTGTGCATCTTGAACATCTTGAACAATCAATTCATAAAAGCATCTTCATCAAGGAGATAAATATCATAGAAAGGTACAGTAAGATGAATACTAGAACAATAACAAAGATTTACCCAACAACACCACAGACTGTTCTGAAAACCGAGCCATAGAAATTCTGTCAGCAAAAAAACCATATGCAGTTTTATGCTTAGAAAATCGCGTATATACGCGATTCGCCTTTATGAAACCAGCGTACCAAATTTAATCTTCTGAAATTAAGAATATTTGATAAGAGAGGCAGAGACAACTCCCAACTTCTGTCTGAGATATTCGAATGCTTCCATGGGAAGAGGTTTAGTGAATATATCTACAACTTGTTCTTTGGAGGGAACATACTCCAATTTGACCTTTTTTTCAAGCACTTGTTCACGTAAAAAGTGATACTAGATAGGAATGTGCTTGTCCTTTCAATGCATAACACGATTTTTCGAGATACTAATGGCACATGTATTGTCACATAGAATGGATATGGGAGGTGAAAATTTGATTTGATTATCTTGTAATGTCTGCATCATCCAAAGAAGTTGTGTGCAACATGATATGACAACCACATATTCTGCTTCCGCTGTAGATACGACAATAGAGCTTTGTTTCTTGTTGAACCAAGACACTAATCGGGGCCCCATATAGAATGCATCACCACTAGTGCTTTTTCGATCATCAACATTTCCAACCCAATCTGCATATGTGTAAGCATGAAGAGTGAGATAAACATTCTTTGGATACCATTGACCAAAGTCTTGAGTCCCTTGTAGATATTTGAATATTATTTTTTAAAGCTTGAAGGTGAGACTCTTTTGGATTAGCTTGGAATCGTCCAACAATCCCAACTACATGCATAATGTTTGGTCTTGTCCCGGTTAGATAAAGCAGAATTGCAATCATGGATCTATACTCTGATTGATACACCATGGGAGAATCATCATGAGAACTGAGGTTGCATCCAATTACCATGGGAGTACTCACAGGTTTGCAATATTCCATCCCATACTTCTTTAGAATTTGCTTGAAATATTTTGCTTCTGATAGAAATATGCGATTTGTTGCTTGTTGCACTTGTAATCTGTTATGAACCTAATTCATAACTAAAGTAATAAATATAGTCATTAATGGAATAAATACAAATAAATGTAATTACTAGCTAATCAATTAGGATTATGTTAAATAGTCATTAGGTTAATGAAAAGGCATGTCTAAAAGACATGCCCATTCGTGAAAAGGTACCTGCATAGGTATAAAAGCAGGGCCTTATTGTAATCATTCAATCATCTTATATCTTATATCATAGTAATAAATATTTATTATTATAAATACCTCGTGTATTTTTATAATTAAAGCTTTTTTGCTATTAAAGTCAACAAATCTACAAGTCTTGCTGCTATAGTAACCAAATCTACAACTTCCGCTGTTACAGTGGTATCAGAGCCATATTGAGGACAAGTTGAAGCAATGGCACATAACATCGTTTTACAAGCCTACGAACGTAGTTTACAAGCCTATGGACATAGTCTACCACACTATGTGTCATTACGTGAAGATCCCAAAAAAATTGAGCAGATTAGAAAAATTCAAGAAAAGCTCCAGCAATTAGAGAATTCATGTGCATAATTCACAAATTCATGTGCAGAAGTCACAAATAGTCTTAAAAAAATTTCTGAGTAATCCATAATAGAGAAGATGAAAAATGTTGTAATAATGAGAAGGCAGTTAGTTATGCAAAGGGAAAATCAGGTAAAACATCCATGGTAAATTCAAGTAAATACATTCCCCCACCAATGCGTAATAAAGGAAAACAACCAACTAATGTTGAAAGTAAAGAAGAAGGGAAATGTTGGAAGTGTGGAGATAAATATTTCACAGGACATAAGTGTGCAATCCAAAAAATTTATAACTGTGAAGCAGATTATAATGATGATGTAAATGTTAAATGTAAAAATGATTTTGCTAGTCGGAAAACTATTGAAGAAGCTGGAAAAAGTAATGAACAACAGAGTGTTTCATCCTCTGTTTTGAAAGAAACTTGTGAAGAAACAAAACAAGGTGAAGCAGGAATGGTGTCAGTAACACCAAAGCAACCGATTCATGAGAAAAGCCGAGACAACATCAATGCATGTAGTTCATCAAAGATACAAGGATTTGTCTCTAATGCTCACTCCTTATTTTGCCAAGATACTATTCATGACCAACTTGTTCAGATGAAGGTGTGTAGTGGTAACAAGAAAACAAAATGTGTTGACTGCGAACAGCTCAACATTACAAAAGGGGAGCACTCTAATCCTAATTCATCCAACAGTACAGAAGGGGAGCACTCTAATTCTAATCAATCCAACAATACAAGCACTATACCAACATATGGTTTCTCTCGTGAATCCGAAATGATCGCATTGCAATCATCTGAAAATTCCAATGTGCATGCAAGCAGCAAAAATCACACTTCTGGCCATGACGACCAAAATGACAAAAATCTCCATTCCACGGAAAATATAAATGGAAGAGAAAAACCAATATTTGATTATGATTTTGAGAGGGAGGAGGAGTGTCTCTCACCAGATGAACATGAATATGGAGCCAAATTGAAGGGGCATAGTTCGGGGAAAACTAATTGTACCGAGTGGCTAGTCAATGATATTTCAGATGAAACAGGCTGTAATAATAATGGAGTAGTTGCTCCTGGAGGGGGAAATCCAAATGACCAATATATAAATCACATTATACCTGAAACATGCGAGCAAAATAGACGATATTTGGTGTATGATTTGATGATGCTTAATTCACAATCTTAGATAAATCTACCTTTTCATGAGAGGCAAAAACTAATAGAGAATGAAATAATTAAACCTCGGACTCATGACATTGAAACGAATGCACTATATTGTTATGACATGGAAGCATTTCGGGTTAGAAGAAAAGATTTTTGGATGCTTTAAGCAGTCGGTAAAGTACTAAACGATTTCATCCCAAAGCTTTCACATGAAACAGATGGCCTTATATTTCAGGGTTGGGACGATCCATATGTTCCTCGCACACATGATGGACTTCTTAAATGGAAATATGCTCACATGAATTCAGTTGATTTCCATTTTGAGATAGGAGGTAAGAATCAACAATCATTGTATCTAATCGACAAGTCAAGGAAATGAAAGCTGGAAGGAGCTCGTGTCAATTTTCTAGATGGTGAAGACCCATCAAGCTTTTCTGGAAATTATGAAGTACTGCATGGCGAAGAACTACAGCAACCGCTGCATTTGTACATCTCAAGTGGAAATGCCAAGAGCCTTGAAAATGCAAAATCTCTGACCAAAAATTTACTTGAAAGCCTCTGTCAACGCAATTTGGCAAGCAACATGCCCCCTCCACTGGCAAGCAATATGGATGTCGACACTAGAAGGAAAAAACGTTTTGAAATCATCGGGGGAAATCCAATAGCCATCTGGTCCTTTTCAAAAAAGGCTGATCTCACAACAAACTACACCCTATGCCAAATCCCTATATATCCCGCAGTTCTTTTAGCATTAGATTCCTCTTTCAGGCCCACGGCCGAACATAAATCCAGAGAAGTAGGGAGTATATACATTGAATATATCTTGCATTTTTGACGTTTTCCAGAAATAACGAAACTTTCGACATCAATTCAAAGAATCACATTTTTCAGGGTTTCGGGCCACAGGGAAGATTTTAGTTCCTTTCAAATTCGACTTGAACGAATCCTGTTGAAGGTGTTTGGTCTTTAATCATGGTGGCTTGCATCAGCTCAGCCAGCAGGTTACTTGTAATGCTCAACGAACAACGTCCGATGCTGGCTTCTATTTCTCTCACATTTTCTGTTTCAGATAATGGCGTTGGTGATAAGAACGCCTAGAATTTACAGGCAGCGCAATTACAACGTCGTGACTTTCTGAAAATTAGGGTCGATTCAAACGGTGTAATCAACTTACGGCAGGTCGATTCAAATGGTGTAACTAAGTTACAGACGGAATTAAAAGTTATTTAAAATTTATATAATTTACAACTATATATTATATATAATTTGTAATTATATATTTTATATAAATTGTAATTATATATTTAAAAATAATAATAATAAATATTATTATTAAAAAAAAAAAAAAAAAAAAAAAAAAACATTGAAATTGGTTAATCAAAAAAAAAAGAAAAAGAAAAAAAAAGGGGGCAATAGAGAACCCAGTTCAAGACAACATTATTGAAGAATTATACATGCCAAGGTACTAGTGATGAATGACTAGTCTAGCAAATAGTTTCCAGTGAAGAAAATTGTCAGAAGTTAAGCTTTGAGGACAAAGCTTTTCGAGAAGGAGGCAATGTTATGAACCTAATTCATAACTAAAGTAATAAATATAGTCATTAATGGAATAAATACAAATAAATGTAATTACTAGCTAATCAATTAGGATTATGTTAAATAGTCATTAGGTTAATGAAAAGGCATGTCTAAAAGACATGCCCATTCGTGAAAAGGTACTTGCATAGGTATAAAAGCAGGGCCTTATTGTAATCATTCAATTGTCTTATATCTTATATCATATTAATAAATATTTATTATTATAAATACCTCGTGTATTTTTATAATTAAAGCTTTTTTGCTATTAAAGTCAACAAATCTACAAGTCTTGCTACTATAGTAACCAAATCTGCAACTTTCGCTACTACATAAGCCAAGAAAATATGTTAGTTCCCTAATTAAAGACATTTCAATTTCTTGCTGCATAACAAATGAAAATTTCTGACTCATGGACTCTTCATTACTTCCAAAAATGATGTCATCAACATACACAACAATAATCAATGGTTTATCATTCTCTATTTTTGTGTATAAGTTACTGTCAGTAGATCCCTTTGTGAAATCTTGTTGTTGAAGATATTTGTCAAGACGATAGTACCATGCCCGAGGAGCCTGCTTGAGACCATATAAATTTTTTTTAAGTTTGAAAACAATTTTTTCATCATTTCCTAGAATGAATCCTTCTAGTTGTTCTATATTAACTTCTTCTTCTAGATCACCAATGAGGAAAGTAGATTTTACATCCACCTAATAAACTTTGAATTGTTGAAAACTTGAAAAAGCAAGAAACATTATTATGGCTTCAAGTCTGGCTACAGGAGCAAATGTTTCTTCAAAGTATATACCTTCTTGTTGAGCATACCCTTTACAAACAAGTCTAGCTTTGTTTCTAATAACATCTCCATTTTCATTTAACTTGTTTTTGAATATCCATTTTGTTCCAATAACATTTTTATCGTGAGGTCTTGGAACCAATTCCCAAGTATGATTCTTTTCAATCTAATCAAGTTCTTCATTCATGGCTTGAATCCAACCTTCATCTTTACAAGCTTTATTTACATTCTTTGTTTCAACAGTGGATAATAATTCTAGATAGCTAGGGGATCCTACAAGAGTTCTTCTTGTTTGGACGCCTAATCCCTTTTCTACCATAATTTGAGATTCTGGATGATTCTTTTGAACATACCTGCATGAAGCCTTTTCAAATATATCTTCTTCTGGTGCTTCATTGGGTTCTCCTTCTATATTGTTGCTATTTGATGAGGGAAAATATACATCATCATCATCTTCATTTGCTGTTTTTATTTCCCTTTTAGGAGCTGTGAGAGACTCATCAATTACAACATCAATACATTCAACAATCTTCTGAAGTCTTTTATTGTAACATTTATATGCTTTACTTCTAAAAGAGTAACCAAGAAATATTCATTCATCTTCTCTAGGCTCAAACTTCCCAAGCTTTTCATCATTTTTCTTGATAAAACATTTGCTTCCAAAAACTCTAAAATGCTTTACAGTGGGAAGATTACCATACCAGAGGTCATAAGGAGTTTGATCACTGTTCACACAAACATGAGCCTTGTTAAGAATTTTTACTGCAATATGTGTTGCTTCTCCCCAAAAGGTATCAGGAATTCCAGATTCATCAAGCATAGCACGAGCCATATATTGAACTGTTCTATTCATTCTTTCCGCCACACCATTTTGTTGTGGGGTTCTAGCTACAAAAAACTACCTTTTTATGCCATGATGTTCACAAAAATCAAAGAATTCATCTGATATATATTCTCCTCCTCGATCAGATCTAAGACATTTGATTTTTAGATCTAATTCATTTTCAACCAAAGCTTTGAAGATCTTAAATTTTTCAAAATTTTCAAATGCTTCATCTTTATGTTTTAGTAAACCGATCCAACACATTCTAGAGAAGTCATCAATAAATAAAATATACCATTGTTCTCCACAAGGTAAATTTTTCCTTACAGGACAACATAGATCAGTATGTATAAGTTCAAGAGGCTTACTTGATGATATTTATTTGGCATTGAATTTTACCCTTGTTTGCTTACCAAATTGGCATGATTTGCATATGGTACTTTCAGGCAGAGTGATGCTGGGAAGATCACAAATAACTTTGAGTCTACTAGATTTGCTTATCTGAGAGAAGCTCAAATGTCCCAATATTCTATACCATAACCAATTTTCTGTAGATTTTCCTAAGTATCATTGCTATTGGCCACCTTTCAATATATACCGATTGCTTGGTGTTCTAGTTCCTTTTATTACTATTTTTCCTGTGTCAAGTTCACGTACTACACATTCTTTTGAACTAAAGACAACTTCATTTCCTTGATCACACATTTGGCTTACACTCAACAAGTTATGCTTTAACCCATCCACATAATAACATTGTTAGCTTTAACCATTTCTTTTAGAAAAACATAACCTTTACCCTTAATGATAGCATGAGAGTCATTTCCAAAAGTAACATTCTTTTCTTTCTCTAATGCATTGTATGTAAGAAGTTTATTTTTATCACCTGTCATGTGTTTTGAGAATTTGCTATCAATGTACCATTGATTTTCTTCTCCTTCTACAAATAACACTATGCCACAACTTTCAACCTGTGAGTCCTTCTTTCTCCATACCTTGGAATTTGTGGGTATATGTTCTTTTGGCTGAAGTTTTCTCCTGCATTCAGATTCTTCATGTCCAAAGTTACTGCAATAAGAACATTCAATTTTTACTTGAACAGGAGAAAATTTGTTGTAAGTATTCTTCTTTACTCCAGTCTCATTTCTTTGCTTTCTAGCTTCTCTAGTCATGATGGTTTTGTATGCAAAACATTGTACAAATTTATGACCAAAATTAGGACATGAGAAATATTTTCCATTAAAGAAGAAATTTTTGTGATCATGAAACCTTCTATTTATGTTTACTTGCTGATTGATATTTATGTTATTGTTCTTCCTTGAATTGAAGTGGTCATGCTTTACCTGGGTAGTCTCTTTGTTCTTTTGCTGAGTGACAAAATGTTGTTGGTTGGCTTTAGTTGCATTTAGATAGCTTGGTGCTAAAGACTGAGAGGATTCTCTGATATATCCAAGACCTGTCTTTACAAGAGGAGAGCGCTATAACTTGATAATTTCATCTAAGGTTTCAGATCCTTTAGCAAATATAAGATTTAAAGTTTTCACTTTCTTATTTTCCTTTCTTAGACTTACTATTTCACATTTTAATTTCTCATCGTGCTTATCCTTTTCTATAAGCTGATTTTTTAGAGTATCTATGGAAATTTTGTTTTCTTCCAAACATATTTTGAGTTGATTTATTTCTTCAAGAAAATTATTTTCTTCTAATGCATCCATAAAAGTATCTTTAGCCTCACTAGAGTCTTTTTCAAAAGCCATGAGCAACCTAATATCTTGATCAGGTTCTCCTTCTTCACTATTTGATAGACCATCACTATCTTCATGAGTATAATATATTTTTCTATTGATAAGCCATTTATTATTTCCTTTGCCACTTCCTTTCCCTTTTCATGATTATCTTTATGGGGACATTTAGCAGCATAATGACCAAATTTTCCACCAACAAACATTAAAAGGAAGCTTACCTCTGAACCTTCCAGTGCCAAGTTGTAGCTTCTTTACAAAATTTATCTCATCTTCTTCTAAAACATACCCTAATCCTTCTTGTTCTTCTACTTCCTTTCCTTTTGCAGCATCTCTAAAGACAACTTCTTTGACTTCAGATGGACCTCCTTTCCTCATTTCACATGCAGTCAGAATCCCATGAAGTTGAACAATAGTAAGAGTTTGTAGATCCTGCTTCTCTTCAATAAAAAACACTTTTGACTCGAATTTTGGAGTTAGAGATATTAAAACCTTTTCTACTACAGTAGTGTCGGTTATGGTTTCACCTAGATTCCTCATAAAATTTACAATATCATCTAGACGTAAAAGGGAACTAGCAATGCTTTCCTCATTATGCATTCTGAGTTTTTCATATTGAATTCTGAGAGTTTTAAGTTTAGCACTTTTTACCTTGGCATCACCTTCATAGCTCAGAATTATTTTGTCCCATATCTCCTTTGCTATATTCAACTGCATGACATTGACAAATTCTGATTCAGTCAAACTTCACAATAATGCATTGACCATCTTTGTATTGGTTTCATAGTTCTTTCTTGCTACTAGATCTACTGGAACTGAAGCTGGATATTGATAACCTCCTTCAACTATAGCCCATACATCTTCTCCAAGAGAGTGAAGATATGATCTTGTCCTTGTCTTCCAAAAGATTAAATTGTTTCTGTTGAAGAGAGGAGGCTTGATATATGCTGTCCCATCTTGATTGCTCATCTTAGTTGATCTTCCTTCTAGCGAGTAAGCTTCTTCAGAAGGACCTGATTTGATACCAATTGTTGGGAAAAATACTAAGAGGAGGGGGGGTTTGGGGGGGGGGGAGGGGGGCGGGGAATCGGTATTTTCAATAATCACAATCTTTTACTTTTCTCTTACTGATTTCTATACGCAACTTTGATTAGCCCAATTAGCGTATGTACGCAGGTACACTAACATAATTTTCATATACTGAGATAACTTTATTGTTAGATAAATTTTCAGAAACATTATTTAACACAATTTATCATTTATGCATCAGATATTTAAGCAGTAAATATGTGTGATTATAACAGAGTAAATCATCACATAAGAGCATCACACATGAACACCAAGATTTAAGGTGGAAACCCATTTCGAGATAAAACCACCACTGCTATTGTTTCTGTCTTCAATATTTATTATATAGAAAAATTCTTACAATATTGCACTGATGCAAACTCATATCAGTATGCAAACATCTACCTACAGAAGGCTGCAACCTTCTCTCGTTCTCTAGCTGCTACTGAAAGGGAGCCCCGACCCCCTGATCTCATTTACCAGCCACTACTAGAAGGGAGCTTCAACCCCCTGATCAAAATACCAGCTTCTACTTGCAGGAAGCTTCTACTTCCACATTGAGGGCTTCAACCCTCAGAACCATTGCAGACCATGTTTAATAAATCTTCACACTGGATCCCACAAATCAACACAATTCATCATAAAGATCATAAATAATAAACTTAACCCAAAATTCAATGAGAACAGTGAGATCACTGTAACTAAAACATAGTAATAAACCCATATTTTAGAATCGGCATGCAGAATCAATCTCAACCCTGATCATTTATTATCTTAAAATGCATACACTACTTCACTTTAATGATCCCGCTTGTATATGCGCTTTCCTTCACACCAACCTGCATATACATCTGAGAATACTGAATTTACAAAATAAGATCAGTCTCAGAACCAGATATGAGGCTTTCAGTCAGATATCTTTTCAGTATTGCAGAACCCTTAATCAGTTAGTCATTATTAAACATATTTACTCACTCATTGATTAGATTTGTACATATTCAACTTAGCAGCATATACAGTATTCAAGCAACCCATATCTACATGAAGAATTTATTAATAGACAACATAAATACAACAAAACAGATCAGAAATTTCCTTCTGAACACTTTAGCAAAAACCTTGATCCCATACACGCTTTTGCTTAACTGAACTTGTGTATATACGTGCTTTTATAGAGATGAACCTGCTTATATATATGCAACTATTTCATGACTTTGCAATTCTTTAGAATAACTAATCAGCTCAGATCTTACCCTTCACTTCAACAAACTTTCACGAGATCATAGATCTAAACATTTCATAAATAGATCTAGAAAATTCATAGTCATTTCAAGTCTAGAGATCCTGATCCATCATTGTATTCATAGGTGCATCATTAATTCATATCTATCAATAAAACATAGTTCATCCCATGCAGATATACTTCAGAGAGAAGTATTCAGTAACAACCCTTACACATGCACCCCCTTTGCACTATGATCCTCTTCTCCTTATATAGATTTAGCCTTTACTAATACCATGAGCCAAAACCACACAACTATCGATGGTATTCTTGGATGGAATCAAATAGACGACACAACGCTCAATACTGTGTGCTAATACCATGGTAATGCCCCTTGATATCATAATTTTAGAGCGCAAAAGGTATACGCGACTTGGATTCTTCATACCTGCGTGTATATGTGACTTATCTTCATAAAAATACGTATATACTAATTCTAGATGTTTACGCGGGTTACCTATAAACCAAGTAGCGTATGTGTTATGAAATCAACTCCAAAAATAGATGAAAAGAGAGATCGACACCTTAGAAATAAGCCACTTCGAGGGGGAAATCTCCTTTACATTACATATATGAACAATTTTTGGATGATACAAATGACACAACCTCCTTATATATATATGAGTCCATGGGGCCATAATATAATCTTAGCTGACCTAACAATAAGAATATAAGGGCACAATAATAACAATATTGGGGTTATAGGGGTACAATAATAACAATAAGGGGGATAAACTAATAACAATAAGGGAATAAACTAGTAATATAGGGACCTAACATGCCCCTCTCCTTCAAAAAAGTGTTGTCCTCAACGCTTGAGTAGCTCTAGGTGTTTCTGTATAAAATTCTTATCCTCATGTGTAGAATCTTCAGTGGGTAAGTTCTTCAATTTGATGAGATACTATGAAATTGATCGATTTCATAGCTATCGAGTTCTTATTTCTGAGACTGCTTCAGGTTCCAATATGATTTTTCCTTCCTCATCAAGTTCTTGAAATATTTTTTGAACTGGAAGTTTGTCCCCTATAACCTTCTTTAAGCATGAAACATAGAAAACTCGATGCACTCGTGAAGAAGCAGGAAGCTCCAATTTGTATGCCATAGTACCAATATTTTGCAACACCTTTTAAGGACCATAGTACTTTGGCGATAATTTATTATCCTTCTTAGCTTGCTTGAGGGACATTCTTTTGTATGGTTGTAGCCCTAAAAATACCGAGTATCCTACATTAGAACTTCTCTTGCTGCGATGTTGATCTGCCTGTTGTTTCATTCAATTTTGTGCCAAATTTCGGTTATCATTTAAGATTTGGAGAACTTCTTGTTGATGCTCGATGTGATCTTCCACTGCTTGAACCTTAGAATTTTCTCTTAAAGAAGATGTGATGGACGGTGGATGATATCCATAAAGTACCATAAACGGGGTCATTTTTGTAGCAGTATGGAAGGAAGTGTTATACCACCATTTAGCGAGAGGTAACCACTCGGACCATTGTGTTTTCTTATCAAATACAAAACAATGAAGATATCCTTCCAAACATTTATTCACTATCTCAGTTTGACCATCGGATTGAGGATGATAAAATGAGTTATGAGCTAGTTGAGTACCCAAACAAGAAAATAATTCCGTCCAAAAATTTCCAGTAAAAATGGGATCTCTGTCACTTACAATAATCTTTGGGTTTTTATGTAGCTTTTTAATTGTTTCCATAAATGCAGTGGCAAATGTACTAGCTTTAAATGGATGAGATAATTCACAAAAGTGTGCATACTTGGTAAATCTATCAACTACCACCATGATGAAATTATTTCCTTCGGACTTAGGTAAACCTATGATAAAATCCATTGAAATCTCCTCCCAACATTGAATTGGAATGGATAAAGGTTGTAGAAGACCTTGGGTCTTAATTTTCTCAACTTTATTTTGCTGGAAAACCAAACATTCCACCACAAAATTTTGAATATCAGATTTAAGGCCATCCCAAAAAAAATATTTCTTCACCCTGTGGTAAGTTTTTAGAAATCCCGAGTGTCCTCCTAAAGGAGATGTGTGTAATTCCAAAATAATATTTTGTTTTAGTTGGGAATTGTTGCAAATATATAAGCAATATTTGTACCATAAGGAATCATTTTTCCAACTAAATGTATAAGATGTACTAGGATCTTGCTGCAACTTTTGAATGAGTGTCCACACTTCTTCGTCCTTCTTCCATTCATCCCTTGCTTCGGTTATCCAATCTGGCTGGCTAATAGAAATGGCACAAAGAAATGCTCCCACCTCTTCATCCTTTCTTGAGAGTGCATCTGCAATAAAATTTAGCTTCCCTTTTTTGTAGATGATTTCAAGGTCATAACCCAACATATTTGTGACCCATTATGATGCTCTTCTGAAGATAGTCTTTGTTCCAAAAAGTTTTTAAGACCATCATGATCATTTTTTACCTTGAAATGTCTTCCCATTAGTTAAGGTCGCCATTTCTTTAGTGCATGTAGTATTTCCAACATTTAATTATAATAAATAGACTTTTGTAAATACTTTCCTTTTATTGGACGACTTTCAAAAGCAATAGGTCTTCCTTCTTGCATTTAAACAACACCAATTCCATTTCCCGAGGCATCACATTCCATAATAAATGTTTTTGTGAAGTCTAGCGTAGCTAAGAATAGTGCTAGGCACATTGCCTCTTTAAGATGTTCAAAGGCCTTAGTTGCTTCAGGAGTCCGTGAAAATGCATCTTTATTCAATGATGTTTTTAGAGGTGCCACTATTCTCCCATAATTCTTAACAAACTTGTGATAATACCCTGTTAACCCGAGAAATCCTCGCAGCTGCTTTATGGTTGTGGGGAATTTTCATTGCTTAATGGCTTTAATTTTGTTAGGGTCTACCTTAACACCCTCATGAGATACAATATGACCCAGATATTCCACCTCTTGTACTCCAAAGAAACATTTAGATGTTTTTGCATATAATTATTTCTCCTCCAATAGTTTGAGCACCCTGTCAACATGTTGAACCTGATCCTTCCAAGACATGCTGTAGATTAGTATGTCATCAAAAAATACTAGCATAAATTTTCTAAGTAAGGATTTGAAAATGGAATTCACCAACCCTTGAAATGTAGAAGGTGCATTGGTAAGGCCAAAAGGCATGACCAAAAATTCATAATGATCCTCATGAGTTCGAAATGCTATTTTCAGAATATCTCAAGTATTCATTCTAATTTGATGATATCCTAAACGAAGATCCAACTTGGTAAAATAAATTTCTCTACGTAATTCATCCAATAATTCATCAATCATAGGAATAGGAAATTTATCTTTAATAGTGAGCTTATTGAGCTCCCTATAATCCGGACACATGCGCCATGATCCATCCTTCTTGTGCACCAATACTACGGGAGCAGAGAAAGAACTTTGAATAGGTTGAGTTATACCAGCCTCTAACATTTCTAAAATCATACGTTCAATTTCTCTCTTTTGGACATAAGGATATCTGTAAGGCCTGATTTTTGGAGGAAAATTTCCTGGAATCAAATGAATAGCATGATCACGAATAGGTGGGAGTCCTTTGGGAGTTTCAAACACCATGGAATGATTGTCCAAGATTTTTTTGGAGATCTGGAGAAATATATTATTTTGATGTTGGAACTTCTAGTGAGCATAATTGTGTAATTATGCCTCATTGTTCTTTCTTCAGAATCTTTGTCATGAAATTAGATCTTATTGTATTTACCAGCTTCCCTACGATACCCCATAATTCAATTTCCTCTAATTCCGAAAAAAAATTTCAAGAAAATTTCTTGAGAATTAAAGCTACTATCCCCAAAGATTGTAACCATTGTACTCCTAGTACAACATCAACACCTCCCATTGGAATGGAAAGCATTTAACTATTCAATACATATTCCCCCATGGTTAGCTTGATATTTTTGCATTTTCCAGAGCAATTTATAGTTCCTCTTGCAACCATTACTTGAGATTCTGCTTTTGGGTATAGGAAACAATTCAATTCCTTGGCTACCTTACAATGAATAAAATTATGGGTACTACTCGAATCAATCAACACTATTACCTTTTTCTTTCTTGATATGTCCTTCTATCTTGAGAGTTTGAGGAGTTGTAATTCCTGCCAATGCATTACATGATATGGTAGGACTCATTTCTTCTTCTTCTAGGATTTGTTCCTGGTGTATATCCTCTTTTTTTGAAGTTTCTTGTTCATTTTCTTCCTCCTCTTCACAATCTAGGTAAAATAATTTCTTCTCAGCACACTTATGACCTTTAGTGTATTTGCTATCACAACTGTAGCAAATCGATTTTGCTCTTTTTTATTCCAATTGTTGTGGTTTCAACATTGTAGGTTGTGGAATTATAGGAGTAGCAACACTTCCATCTTTATAGATGTGAGTGTTAGGCTTCTTTGTCGCCATAATTTTACATTCAATTTTTCTTTCCAACCTGAATGCCTTCTCCAATGAATCAGGTTTCCAAATGAAAACTTCATGTTGGATGTTATCGTTTAAAGTTCCTATGAGACATCAATCCTACATTCCTATTGAATATCAATTACCCTTATATTCAATTTTTGGAAGTCCTCAATGTGCTCCACCACTGAACCCTTTTGTTTGAGATTTATCAATTGGCTAAAGAAGGTGTTTCTCTTTGTATCCTCATAATGTGCTATCATTTCCTTCGTAAAAATTGACCACAATTTTTATTGTTGGCGTTACCTCCATACTTATGGCCATTGGATTTGTCTTAAATGTAAAGCGTGCATACCTTTTGTGTGTTTTGCACATTATTGAGATCAAAATATTGCTCCATCTGTAGTATCCATGTTACGAGATCATTTCCATCAAACTTCCTCATATCCTTCTTTGTAATATGGTGGTTCTTCAATCCAACATTAGAGTTTATGAGATCACGATTAACATTTGTTTTGTTCTCATCATGAGTTTCCTCTACTATCTTTTCGCCTAATAACAAACATTTATTGTATCAACTTTGTCAACCCTGCCATGTCTGCTTTTAGATCATTCTTCATATTTTCCATTTTTTCATCGATCTTAGCTTCCATGCCAACTTCCATGCTAGCTTCCATGCCATCCATCTTAGCTTCCATGAAATTCTTCAAAATTTCCATGCCTTTCTTCAAACCATCCACCTTAGCTTCCACGCCTTTCTTCAAAACCTCCATTTCATTTTTTTTTGCTCTTTGCGAGAGTGAAATTTGGTGTAGTTGCTCGTGTAATTTTGATATGTCATGTTTCTCTTCTTCCTCTTCATGAGTCATAGTGGAGCCTTCTGAAGGCTTAATGGGTGTTGAATTATTTTTAGGTGGAATTTTAGAACCCAATACTAATATATATGCTTCAATATGCCCTTGGAATCACTTCAAACTTATTTTTCACAGAAGACTTATGCAATTCGAAAAAAAACAAAAAATACACACCTTTTTATTTCTTTTGAGGAGATCGATATTGAAACTGAATTATCTTTGTGATTTCAGATCTTCAATATTTGAAATTCGGCCCTATAGTAGCCCTTTAAATCTTCTTTTGAATGCCACAGGTCTAACCTAATTTGGATTCTTCAAGACAAAGGTATGCCCAATATCCCACAACAACCTAATTATGGACTGGTTCAGTAGAGTAAACTTGTAGGACGTGCCATGTGTCACTGTTTCCTATTTTGTCTCTGAAATTGATACACAAGAAACCACCGTCCATGTACTTGTGCCCACCTTTTTACAAAATTCCAATCCGACGCTCAGAGAGAGAGAGAGTTATGACGATGTTCCCACGGTCACCTCTTTGAGATGAAAACACCCTAACTTCCACAGATCATATGTATGAAAATATTGCGAACCAAGATCCAAAATTTTTATAGGACACTCCTCAGGATTTCGGCTTCACTCTGTAAAAATTTCATCTTCCGCACCTTCGTAAAACCAAATTTATAGCTCAATTTCCATGATGATGTCTTTTAGGTGAAATTCGAGAGCCTAAAAAAGCCTAACTTCCACAGATCATATCTCCGCAGATATTACGAACCAAGATATAAAATTCTTACTGAATTTCCTCATGATTTCAGCTCCACTATGTATAAATTTCAGCTTCTGAACCTTTGTATAAAAACGTTATAGCGAAAATTCCACGATGACCTATTTGGAGCAGTGAAACCTTAAAATCCAAAGCTCTGATACCAAATGTTATGAAACCAACTCCCAAAAATAGAAGAAAAGAGAGATCAATGCCTTAGAAATAAGCCACTTCAATAGGGAAACCTCCCTTACATTACATAAATGATAAATTCTTGGATGATACAAATGAAAAAACCTCCTTCTATATATAGTAGTCCATGGGGCCACAATATAATCCTAGCCAACCTAACAATAATAATGTAAGGGCACAATAATAACAATATTGGGGTTACAAGGGTACAAAAATAACAATAACGGGGCTACACTAATAAAAATAAGGGAATGAACTAGTAATATAGGGACCTAACAGTATGTACACGCGTTACCTTCATAAAACTTGCGTATACATTGTGAAATATTTCCTGTTTCATTTCTCTAGCACTTACTGGAATTCCTTTCTCTGTCACATCTGAACTGACCTGTAGAAACATCATATTTTCATCTTTAACAAATATGTGGCTATCAAAAGGAAAATCATCAAATAGGTTTCCATCAAGGACAACTTCATCGAGTAGGTTGCCATCAAGGACAACATATTACATCATAATGCCAACAAACTCTACACTCTATAGTTCAATTATTAAATGGATGAATTTAAGTCAAGATGTAAATAACTGTTGTAATTGATATTTTTAACTGAAGTGTACTTTGTTTTATATTCACCTCTATAAGAGGAAGTTCTTATATGTCACAAAAACTATATAACTTTGAAGATATTTCTTTTCAGTACATAGTTGTATCTATATGCCTGAATAATAATAGAATATTTATTCTAAATCAGAAGTATCTGTTTATTATACATGATTGTATTTTCACTATTCTAGTGACAGTTTACCTCTCAACTGTCTATACTTCATTCTAATATATGTTTATAAATATACATTTTGGTTAGATTTCTCTATATTTTCCCCTTACTTACAGTTATGATTATGGTTGATCTAAATTGTGTTCTCTATATTTGTAATAAAATTTATAAAGGGGACCTGACAACAGATTTAGACCCTTTTCTTTGGGTTTAAATATTCTGTATGTTGGTCAAAATATTTATGTCAGTCTATGTAACCATACCGAATAATTAACTATATGAGCTATAATTAAAATTATGTTAAATACATATGACCATTATTCATCTTTGAACACAATAGACAATTACACTTAATTTATAATTAAATGAATAAATATTTCAACTATAATTCATAAATCATAATCATATCTGACTACATCAAAATTTCATAAAAGATAACAAAATCATAAGATAAAATTTAACAGAATGTGCATACCAATTCTGGTAAGAATATTTGCCACCCAACCTCGAGCTTAATCCACAGCTCCCTCCGAGTAGAGACCAATTTCTTCCACAGTGTAGACAACCTCTTGTTTAACTATGAATAACTTATTTAAGCTTGCTTTCCATCGGCATGTTTTGATAAGTGCATCTAGTTAATTTGGGATATTGCTTTCCCTTAGCCTAAGCTTTACTTTTGTTTTTTCCACAAAAGCTCTTTAAAGCTAGATTTTTCCTCTTTCTAGTTTTATTCTCACCTCTTCTCAGTAAATTTCCACTTTAGTGGCATATTTATTAGATTCTTATCTCCCATCTAATATTTTTATTTTATTTTATTTTTCTCTAAGGATTTTTGGAGAATTTTGGGAAAGTCTTAGGATTTTATTCCATCCTCATGGATTTGAAATCCTCATCTCCAATTTACTCTAGTCTTTGCACATTAATTAAATTTCACATTTACTTAATTAAAAAATAATATGTCCACATATATTTTTCCTTTAGGTCCACTTAACCTTTAGGATTATTAACTGCCTATATAAAAGCAGAAAAATAGGGCTATTACATATTCCCCCTCTAAAATAAAACACCATCCTCGGTGTTGCAAATATTTCTATTTACTTCTCAAAAAGTGATGGATATTTCTATTTCATCTCATCGTCTCGCTCCCAAGTAGCTTCCTTATATGTAAAGTTCCACTGCACTTTCACTCTAGCTACTGTTCTATTTTGAAGCTCGATTTTTCCCGCTTTAGTATACGAAATGGCTCTGGAAGAAACTCCCCTTCTGTTTCCACTTGTATCATAATCCAATCAATTACATGAGTAGGGTCATGTACATAATTTTTCAATAAGGAAACATGAAAAACATTGTGAACCTTAATATGACTAGGTAGAGCCAATCTATATGCCATTGGCCCCACTCTCTCTAAAACTTGAAATGTTCCACAATAACATGGTGCTAACTTAGCACAAATACCAATATATAATGTACTTTTGTGAGGCTTAATCCTCAAATAAAAATTCTCTCCCACTTTGAATTCTCTGTGAACTCTTTTCTTGTCCACATAACTCTTTTGACGATCTTGAGATGTTTTAATATTTTGCTAAATCCTCTTCACAATTCATTCCATTTCCAGTAGTGCATTTGGTCCAATAATTAACTTGTCCTCTGGTTGACTCCAACTGAGCGGATTGTGGCATTTTATGCGATACAAAGCTTAAAAAAGACTCATCTTAATAGAATCTTGATAACTATTATTATAAGAAAATTCCGCAAGATGCAGAAAATCTTCCCACTTTGTGGGTATATCCATCACATACATGCAAAGCATGTCTTCTAAAATCTAATTGGTTCTTTTAGTCTATCCATCTGTTTGAGGATGTTAAGCGGTACTAAAATTCAGCATGGTACCCATTCTTCCAAAATGAGTTTTCAAAAATGCTGAAGTGAATTTTTCATCTCTCTCAGACATAATCATTTTTGGAATTCCATGTAATTTCACAATTTATTTCATAAATAAATTGGCCACTTGAGCTGTGCCAAAAGTAGATTGCACTGATAAAAACTGTGCTGCTTTAGTTAAAGTGTCTACTACGGCCATTATGGAGTCATGTTGGTACTTAGTTCATGGTTGTAATATCCCTATTTTTACTGCTTTTATTAGACAGTTGAACAGTCCTAAAGGTCAAGTGGACCCAAGGAAAAAAAATTATTGTGGACATATTTAATTAATTTAAATTGAATAAAAATGGAAATTGAATGATTGTGCAAGGACTAGAGTATAATTAGAGATCAGGAATCCAAGTCCATTTGGATGGATAAGGTTCTAAAGACTTTCCCAGTTTCTCCAAAAATCCTTGAAGAAAATAAATTGAAATTGATTATTAAATTGGAGATAAAAATATAAAAAGATACCCCAGTAAAAAGTAAAGTTACTAGGAAGAGGTGGAATAAAACTAGAAAGAGGAAAAAACTAGTTTTAAAGTACTTTTGTGGAAAAAACAAAAGGAAAGCCTAGGCAAAAAGGAAAACAACATCCTGATTAACTGAATGCAGTTGTGGAAACAAGCTGATGGGAAAGCATGCTTAAATAAGAAAATTCTATGTAGACAAGAGGTTGTCTACTCCTGGAAGGAGTTGATCTCTGCTCGGGGGGAGCTGTGGACATAGAGCTCAAGGTTGGGTGGAAAATAGTGTACCAGAATTGGTATGCACAATTTATTTAGTTCTGTTTATTTTTGTGTTATTATGAATAAGTTTATAATGGTGATGAAATTGATAGCAAGATCTGTGAACAAGTATATTCTATGTATTTAAATAGTATTACACTTTCTGTTAGTTGTAATTGATTCAGGTCTGTGCATTTAACATAACCTACTATAGTAAATATAATGTAGTCCTGTATTGTTGCACAGACAATTTTAGGAATTATACCAAATCTCAGAATGTCTAAACCTTTGAAATAGGTTTAAATCTGAGGTTAGGTAGAAAATATTATTTTATATATACAAAAAATTAAACACACGAGAAGGAGAGTAGATATAATGAAATTATCCAACTAACAATGACAACCTGTCAATTAAAGTTATACAAAAAGAGGGAACTTTGTTCTTTTATTATACATGAATTTAGAAAATTCAAATCCTATCTTCTGCTGTAACATATTTAGAATATTTTGAATTTCTACATGAGTCATAGTATTATTTCAAAAATAAAGCAAATGTTAGATATAATATAAAATTTGCAGAACAATAAACATATTTTCACTTCTAGAAATAAAGTGTACTGTATTATACTGAATCAAAATAATTCGGGATACTTATATATACATAAATGTCAAAGTAAATATCGTCCAATTTGTATATAGAGTTGGGATTCAGTCCCTTGAATTAAAACTACATTAGCATTTCAAAAATTGTTCAGATTTCAATTAGAGGAAGTCCTCAAGGAATTCTGGACCAACCTGTACAAATGAAATCCAATAATTTTGTCATTGCATGAGATACATAATGATAACGTTGCTGTATAATGGAACAAGAAGGTAGAAAGGGTACCTGCACATAAATAAATTTAGAGAAATTAATGATTGTTCTTAAATTCAGTAAAGTAGTGAATATTGGAAGAAGTGATATTGGTAATTTAACATGTAATTATTACCTTACTGGCTGGAATAGAGAAGGAAGGTAAATCTGCATGTAAAAGTATTTGGAAAACAATTTAAAATTGGAAAAAGAGTCATAAAATAGTAAGAAGGAATTTTTATATAGATAAGGAAGAAGGATAACCTGAAATTGGTAGCAGCAGAGGGTTGGATATATTCTAGAGATTGTGAAACAATTTGTATTCCTGTACAAATTAGATTACTGTGAAATTAATTATACGAACTTAAATCTTCTGGATCTATTTTGAGAGATTGTGAAACAATTTGTATTCTTGTACAAATTAGATTACTGTGAAATTAGTTATACAAACTTAAATCTTAGAAAATTTGACAAGATGTCTATTTTCAGTACAATGGTATTGATTTAATTAGAAATAAATAAATAGACATGGAAATTCATACAACAGAGAAAAAGTTGAACAATTCGAAAAAAAATGATATTCTCGATTTCTCACAATTAAAACGATGAGTTATATAGACTCAACAAATTGAAAATTATGAAGATAGAATAAAAGTTAATAGGAGATCTGAATCTGCTCCTAAATCAACATTAAGAATGGATGGCCAACGTGCTAGCACTGTAAGGATCCATCTAACGTAACCAGGGTAAAAAACCCTGAGGAATTTCATGTACATATTCCTAAAAAAACTTAAATACCAACCAGATGAAAATCTCAATGCAGAGATTTTGGGAATGGAATTGAGTAACGTAATATAAAATGATAAATCTAGTAACTGGATAACCTTTATGCTTATTATCATAAGTACTCATACTAAAAATTATAATGGCTCTCAGAGTAGAGTAAAGCGAGAACGAAAATCTAATTTTAACGAGAAACCATAAAAGTATATAACCACAGATGGTTAACACAAAATGAAAATAGACCGAGAGTAGGTTAAAATGAATACTCATACCGAGAGAGGTATTGCGATGTTGAAAAGAATCAATGATTGGTATGAGTTCCTGAGGTAAAGGAACTCATTAGTTTTGGCATAGTAGCAGGTGAGGTCTTCGTTTTCACGGAAGAAACCTCCAACCTGTATGCCAACCAAAACCAATGAATATTAGTTCAGAGATTTAAACTACGAATTACAATAGGTAACCATAAAAACAAGCAAAAATATGAATTAATGATCATGGGTATACATCGAACGATGGAGGAGGAATTATACACTAGTAGAAAATGATGAAATTAGTGACTAGGTGACTGAAAAATTTAGTCACCACAATTGTTTCAAGTGAATTACCACTAAATTTGAGAAATTTTAAATGACTAATTTAGTCTAGGGATAAAATATACGACTAGATAATAAGTGACTAAACTAAAAATGACTAATTTATTCAAGGATTAAAATATATGACTAGATAATAAGTGACAAAATTAATAATGATTAACGTAAATGACTATTATAGTCCAAGAATAAAAATATGACCAAATAACAAGTACAAAAAGTATATGAATTTGTCATTTATGCTAATAATTTTTATTTGTGTCACTCTAGAAATGGAAAATTGAAATTTTGATATTGAAGTGTTACATTTCACTACAGGGGTCTCTAAATCCATCTGCAATATTAATTTAGAGACAAAGGGGTCTCGGAATCGACCCATAGCATTAAAATTATGAATAACCTTTTTTCTCTAAAGTTTAACACTACATATGGATTCAGACACCCCCTTTTTTGAATCCGTCTGCAGTGTTAAATTTAGAGATAAAGGGGTCTTTAAGTCCATCTACAGTGTTAAAATTTAAAGACCCTCATCTGCAATGTTAAAATTTCAGTAGATGGATTCAACGACCCCCTTTAAGGGGTCTATGAATACATCTATAATGCTAAAATTATAACACTTTTATACAATCACTACTAAACTAACATAGAAGTTGCTATTAAAATAATTAACCACAACACATATTAACATAATCAATATCCTTGTCGTAAATATAAAACATAATATATATATATATATATATATATATATATATATATATATATATATATATATAAAGGTCCTTCTCAATGACTAACATGATTTATTAATACTACCTACATTGAAACTCTAATTTAGCTAATAACTATATATAAATATTCATAGAAAGAGAAAATGTGTGTATAAATGTGGGAAAAACTCTTGGACATAGGAAATTGGTCCTTTTTTTACTATTAACATATGGTGTTGGTGAAGCTATAACAAATCCTTCTTTGTTTCCTTCCCTCCATATTTTTTAGTGATCACAAGTTTGTTTTATTTTTCATTTTAAATTTCCCTCTAGACACTTACTTACTAATTTGGTGGGAGCTTCAACATCCAAAAGTTTCAATGTATGTTTTGATTGTTGCTTTCAATGTATGTTTCGATTGTTGTTGTTGCATTAGCGAACAAGTAGACATTCAAACTATGTCATACCAAACCATAAGGTAAATCTCATCCCAAATGTTGACTTCATTTATTACATTTTGATTCTAGTGTCATTATTTTGATTGTAGTGGAAATATACCTTTAGGGTCACATCATCTTGTTATGATAAATTTTGCATGATATTATCCAAGGATTTTATGTAATGTTGAGGTTAATTTTGAAGAAATTTGGAATGAAATTTTCCATATGTTTAAATACCCAACTATTATTATATCAAGGATTGGCTTTCAATTGTGTAAAATAACTTAACCGGTATGATGAATTCAATTTGTGGTTGGTAATGGCTTTCAATGAGGTTACAATAGGTGTTGTTGGTTTCATTGGAATTTGTGTAAGAATGAAACTAGATATATTGGGACTTTTTAAAATGCTGTTGTAAAAGGAATAAGATTAACCTACTCACCCATTAAGCCACTAGCTCATTCTTCATGCTGATGGGAAAAACTCATTCCCTCTTTGCCTTCAACAACAGGGAGGTGTGCAGCCTTATTATTTTCTTACTATTGGAGGGGTGAAAACCAACCAAGATTGTGCAATAATAACGTAGATAAAGAACACATCAAAAAGTTTTTTTTTATGAGGTTTAACCTTGCAGGATAGAGGCTTCCTTAAAAAATCAATCCTATTAGTAGCAAATTGATATCCTTGCTACCACTTCAAAAGACGAGCGTGGAGTAATCCTTCTTATGTTTTTATGCTATTTGGGAACTTGGTTCAGAACGTCTTGGAGGGGCTCTTTCATGCGACCTAAGTGGAGGAGTTTGAATGATTTCATTCTTAATTTTACTTTAACAAAGCACAATGTTAGTGTCAGTCTAGTCATACTGCCATCAGTGATCAAAATTGCTCTTTTGCATTTGCATATTAGGAGTCCCATACCAATAAATTTCACCATTCCGCTAGGTCATGGATTCATTGATGGTAGTGATTTTTTCATCAGTTTTCCCTCATGTGAAACTTGTTGATTCTCCTCTCTATGGTCTTTAGTCATGAGCTACTTTCACTTTGCGAGTCATGTCAGTAGGTTATAGGATGGGTCTCATTAGGTTCTAGGATCTCACCATGGTCAAATTAAAATGTCAAGTGTCAAAAAATATCAACAAGCTCATGAGGAAGTCAATTAAATCGAAGTCACAATACCTAGAAGATCAAAGAAATATCTTATTCAGTTTGATGTAATTTTCACCTCAAAACTATGTTTTGAGGTTAAAATATGATACTTTACTTTAAATTGTCATCATTATGTAATTTTATGTCAGCATATGTAATAAGTCACAATTCAGAAAGCTGTTTTCTCCACAAAGTCATCACCCTACCTTCAAAGAATTTGTCCATAGCATGTTTAGTGCCAAATCATCTTCCAAGTAGATCCATCAGAAAGAGACTGGAAAGAGCTTTCCAACGGTATACTACACTCTCAAAACTGACTTCTGGATTGAAATTTATGCCTAAGTGAAGTAAAAAGTCCCCTATACCCTTAAACTATCCCTTTTCCCACCTTTCCCTAAACTTTATTTTATTAAAGTTTAATATTTCTTTTATAAACCCCTTTTTCCACTTCCGATTACCCAATCACAATACAAATATCCGATGCGATTAACCACTTCTCCTCCATGTCCCTTTAAAACCTTATAATAACGTTATAAAGTTGTTATTATAAATCCCATTCGATTTAATAACCACTTCCCCTCCATAATTTGAAACATTATAATATAAATCAAAGTTATATTATAAAACCCCACCTATCCAAAGTCCCTTTCCCATCGCATTAGCACACTGTATAGGTGCACCCCGATTATCCCATCGTGAAACCTCTGATGCGATTTCCCCGATTGAATATCTCCGATGGCAAACCCGCTGATGAAATCCGATGGTCCATATGCGATTGAGCCCATCGCAATCGGTGCTTCCATAAAATGCAACTCCTGATTGAGCGCTCCCGATTGACATCCTCTGACTGCACTTTCACCGTCGATTTGTTTACCCAATCGAACGGATGACAAGCCATCGCGCTTATCGTAATCGGTGATTGTATATAAGACTTTGTCCCTGCCCTCCTCCACTCTCCGATGCCAATGGACCTACGAGTCCCACCACCTAAAGTCTTCCGCACGTTCATTATAAAAATCCCATTTTCCTTTGTAAATCTTAAACTATGTTTTATTCCGTTTTACATAAAGAACTCGACGCCATCGATTATCCCATCACATCGGCAAAGTTCAATGTGTAATATGCCCGCCACGATTTCCCTGATGCTGATTGCGATTATAATCCCTGGGTCCCACCATAATTAGCCCTTTGCTCTTACTTATAAATCACTTCACCCCTTTGTAAAAGTGCTGAAACCTTTTGTATTCATTTTTCACCTGTCATCCCTTTGGCCTATTCTATTACCCATCGGACCTATTCCAATCGCATCGGAGCTTTTGTGTGGTGTGTTCCAAACGCATCCAACCCCCGATCCCGATTGCGATTATTAAAACGCCCCCACAACATATCATAAAATTCTATTATATGTTGTATTCCCCTCCTACCCTTTCCGATTCCGATTGCACGCGGACCCCACCTCCATTCCCTTTTCCCATTCAAAATCAATTTTCTCCCTTCACTAAAGGCATAGTTATGTTTCAAAGCATTTTATTAAAAAGGTCAGTGTTCTTCAAAAAATAATGGAAAGAAAAGCGACAGTTAAAGGGCCGAGAGCTAATATGAGATAGATATGTCTACAGCAGCAGAAAAAATAGGATTTGATTGCTTATTTTATGTTCAACAGTGTAACAGTGAATCTGCCTACGTGGTCAAATGTAATGTTGTTCCTTCTTTAGGGCAGATTGTTGGTTCTCTTGTCTATCTTCAGATTTCAGTTCTTGAGCTGTCAGAACAACTCCCTTTTTCTGTGGATCTATGTTCCCACATTTCAACCTATTTAACGTAATTGTAAATCATTTGTAAAGCAGTCTGTAAATCAGAAGTAGGGGAATAGTGTGGAAGAAAGCTCTGCGCTCCATTATACAGTTTGACAGAGAATTAATAAGAGATGCAACTCTGATTTGTGGGATACATGTGGTATGAGATTTAGCGTTTGTTTCTCTCCTTTGTTTCATATGTAAATTTTTATGTTTCACCTCTCATCCATAAACATTTCCTTTTGAATGCTTTCAAGATAGAAAGGTAGAATTCATTTTATATGCTTTGCCTTGGGAAACCATTCATACTCTATGTTTTCTCTTCTGTTTGAAAGGGATCCATTTATTATGCCCCTTTCAGCTCCTCACCAGTCTTTCCATTCTATCCTTATTTAATTTTAATTGCTAAAATTTCCTGCCTATCTTGCCCCATGAAATACCATGTATCCTAATTTAATTCCCCAGTTTCATACTGTCCCATTTTGTCCCACACATCCCTGAAAATTCATTTCATTTATTAAAACTCTTTCCCATTTATATACCTAGCCTAATATCAGATCATTGTTGCAATTTATTGAATATCCTTTCACGGAGAGATTCCTCTCCTGACTTTGTAGGGCTAGCTACAAGGCTAAGCGTGGTTTAGTTGTTACCCTGTTTTTCCCTTTTCAGCCTGGGGTTCAGATTAGGTGCTAACACACAACACACTGTTACTTTGGAAGACTGTAACTACGAAAGGTAAGGTCAATCACTAAATTGAGTGCTTATTCCCCTATACGAATCTTTCCTTCCCTTCCCCACAACAGAGCTTATATGATTGGCTTCATGAAATAAGTCTATAACCATGGGCATGATTTTTCATTTTGGAAGAGCAAGTTTGTGAAGTGGAGCTGTATGGAAAATTGGAGGCATTGAAGACGATAATGGGTCCAGTTATGGCATGCATAAAACCTCAAGTCACTCAATATCCTTAGTCTCAAATTGTGAATGTTGCAAGGGAGTGAGAGATGTTGTAGGTGACAATGAGCACCCGAAGATGCCATTACCTTAGAATTCCAATGGAATAGTGGGTCACCATTCCATGGGACATCATTCAATGAGAAATAAATATAGTACTAGCCCTACTTCTACTTCTTCTCATCTTCCTGCCTCCTCCCTTTCATCCTCATTGCTTAGAATGTTTCAATGGAAGGATGCGTTGTTGTATGCAAATTACTACAATCGAGGAATGCATTGTTAGTCGGGAAACCATAATCTAGGAACGAAACTATAATGTGGTTTAATTCTTCCTTTTATTTTCATTTTAGTCTTCCTCACAGTCCTAGAATATTTGATGTATTCTCATTTTGGTTAACTTTGGAGTTTGGATATTAGTCTAAATTTTGTCATCATTTAAAAAATATTTTTCCAGGAAATGTGAAGCTTTTTGTTCAAAATGATGTTGTAGCAACACGGGCAAGTAAAACAATAGGGAAACTTCATGGTTACATGTTTATTGTTGGGACTGGAACAATAACATATGGATTTACATAAGATGGCAAAGAAGCCACAGCTACTGGTGTAGGACTAGTCTTAGGTGATTGGGGAAGGTTCTTTTTAGCATTGTTGATATTTAAATAACACATATATTTTAGCATTATGGTTTACCTGAATTCACAAAAGAAAATTGAAAATTTTGATTTTGAACATGTATATAATTGTTCATTTGTTAATGCAACGTAGAAGTGTGAATGCTGTCTAAAGTAAGAATCCTTTAAAGTTAGTTCCATTTTATGATTTGTTATTTTTTGTAAAATGTGAGGAATGAGTTTGGTTGATGTTATAAATAGAAGTGTGATTTACCTTATTGCTAGTTTTAATCCATGAAAATGCGTATGGATCTTGTGTGAAGAAGTGAAAACTTTAATGTAGATCACTAGGACATTCTTATTCAACTATGGCATGTAAGTTTTGAGATGTCATTCATTATATATGAAACTACGAGGCTTGTGCCTTTGGGAGAACACTAATCTCTTTCTATAAATGACTGACATTGGTTTATGCAAATCTTAATTATCTTGAACAAAAAATAACTCAACTAACTATCAACTGATGAATTGAAATTTTAGAACAACTAGGAGTTGCACTATGAATGCAAAAATTCAAATAAAGTGAATCATTCAAGAAATAATGTCACATAATCTTAATCGAATGAATGTTTCTATAGAAAGTGGAAATACACACACCAGCTCCGTATATCTCCTTACTGGTCTTCTGTGCAATGTAAGGGATAAAATGATCCTTCACTGAATCAAGGATAATTATATTTGGTCTGACCTTCTTCTTAATGTAAGTGGTCAACTTCACAAGATTGGTAAATGTAATTATCTCTTTTATAATATATTTCTCCCAAATCTTAGCCTCCTTGATAAACATTTCCAGCCTTGATTCTGCATCCATCTTTAATCATTCTTTGTAAGGAATTCTATGGTAGGTATTAATTCTACACAAAATGTTGATGAACATTGATAACTTTCAACATATCATAATTGCCGGGAATTATGATATTTCATTCATTAATTTGCAATGAATTTCTTATTTCTCAGAGCACGGGTTGCAAGAGTGTTAAGAACACCAATTTTTTGCGCTGGAAAATGTTGAGAACTAACATGAAGATATTGTTCCATGTGAGTTTTTTTGCGAAATACTTGGAGAGAAACGTGACCATCATTCATTCTAGAGAGGAGAATGTCAAGGAAGGGAAGACACCTATTCACCTCAACCTTAATCGTGAACTTGATGAAGTCTGATTGGGAATTAAGATGGCTAAGAAACAAATCTAATTTCTTGCATCCATGGGGCCAAATGATGCAAGTATCATCAACAAAATTCTTTCATATTTTAGGGTGAAATTGAGCTAAGGCTAAGGCCTTGGTCTCAAAATCCTCTATGAATAAATTAGAAACTATAGGAGAAAGAGGGGAACCCTTGACAACCCTACAAGTTTGTTCATAGAACTCACCTTGGAAACTAAAGAAAGCCAAGGTGAGGCAGAGGCTAACCAATTTGGCAGTCTCATTGTCAGTGATCAGATTTATGACATCGATTGCCTCTTAAATAGGGATTTTGGTATAAAGGGAAACAACTTCAAAACTTACTAACAAATCCCCAGGGTTGAGCCTGATATCTTTCCATTTATTAACAAAGGTACAAGAGTCCTTAATATAAGAATCAATGTGACCAACAAGAGGTTTAAGCTTTTGAGCCAAGAATTTAGAAAGAAGATAAGTAAACCCACCTATTTTTTTTAACAATAGGTCTCAAGGGGATCGTAGTTTTATGAATATTTTGGAGGCCATAAATTTTGTGGAAGAGGGGATTGCTTTCAATAAGCTTTTTAAAGAGAGGTTTAAGGGAATGATTCGATTTAATGGTAGCCATTACTTCTTTAGCAACAAACTTAATGGGATCCTTATTAAGCTTGATGTAACTACCTCTATTAGAAAGATGGCCAATCATTTTGTTAATGTAGTCAGATTTATTTAAAATGACGATGATCCCACCTTTTTCAACTTTAAGGATGAAAATGTTGGGGTTATCCCTAAGGGTTTTAAGAGCAAGAAATTCTTATTTTCTAAGGTTTCTTTTTTGGGGCTTAGCCTTCCTATGAACAATAGCACAATATTACCTAATAACCACCTTAAAATTATCAGGAAGGTCCTTAATACCATACTCAATGTTACAAATAATGTCATCGATAGGAATTTTTTTTGGGGCCAAGGCAAAATTAAACCCTTTATTCAGAAGGCTAAAAATAAAAAGGTCAAAAGTTTTACTAGAATAATTAATAATAATTTTAAAACGAGAAAAATTATTATTATTGGAAAAAATCTTATTATTATTGTAAATAATATTATTATTAATGAAATTTTTAAGAAAAAATAAATTATTATTATTATTATTTTGGTTAATAATAATAATAATAATAATTAAACATTCTTAATAATAATATTATTCTTACCAATAACAATTTTGGTTAATAATAATAATAATAATAATTAAACATTCTTAATAATAATATTATTCTTACCAATAACAATATAATAATAATAATAATAATAATTATTATTATTATTAACCATTATATGATTATTGGTAACGATAATACTATTATTAAGAATGTTTATATTCATATCATTATTATTTATATAAAAGTGTCTAGTTAAAGTTCCATGAGAAAATTTATTTTCATTAGGTCAAAATTTATTAGAGGTTAAATTATACTCCAACCCCACCCACTGGGAGATGAGGGATCCGCGGAATGGGTGCAAACGTGATAATTCTTTTCGGAAGAATGTTGGAGGCAGGGTTACAAGCAGAGGCCGGGTTTAGAGAAGGGGCTTTGCAAGAAGGGTTCAAATGGGATGGAGGTCCCATCACAGGGATGCAAAAAATGGCTCTAAGGTCGATGGGGAGAACTAAAGCACTGAGAAGAAGGTTTAGGTCACATTCGATAGAAAAAGGCTTGACGATTGAGGGAAGGAACACTCGAATCTGATATTTGAGGATGATGCGGAATATAGATAAACTCTGACATCAAATTCTTTGCAGCGATGTGAGGAATTAAGATCGACCAAGGCACAAAGAAAAACAACCCTGTGGAAATGAGAATTCGAGGAGCCAGATCCATGGCTCGAGCTTAGGGAGAGAAATTCATTGCTCAGACAAGGGATCGAGCTGGAGAATTCGAAGAACACTTCAGAGCATGGGCAAGATTTCTTGCTGGAGTGATCCAAATAAACCATAGCATAGCTACAAGAGCCTGATTGCTTCATGGGGAGGTAAGAATAGCTCTGAAAAATTCAATTCTAAGATTAAATTCAGCGGATCATGTTATGTTTTGGAAGTCGTGTTTGACTTATACTTTTAAGTTGTGTGAAACATTTATGAACTATGCCATACATGATTTCAAAACATTTTAACCAAATATGACAATTTTTGTTTAATCCATTGATGGTTAATTCATTGATAATTCGGTATTTATCAGTCATTATTACTATGTGCTAGTTTTTATAGACTCCAAATTTACTGTATTCAGATATGTATTGTCAACATTTCAGTTCATCAGGGAATGAGCTCATCCTTCTCACCACCATAATAATAATTGCAATCGTAATAATAAAAAATATGCCTCATGCATACACCGCTTAGATTTCAGACCCCATGGCCGTTTTTGGAGCTACAGGGAAAAACTAAAATGTCCTACGTACCTTCAAATACATCAAAGCCCACAAAAATTAAAAACAAATAAAAAAATTCCCGGATGGAAATGATTGCAGATTACCCCCAAGAATATCCAAAGGGTATCTAGCTGTATCTCTGTATATATGTACCGTAGTATATGTATTTATTATATCAATCTAAATACTTAAAGCCCAACTGAACCGAAAATATTGTCTATTAATCCGTATTGTGATCCAACGGCTCAGACTTATTCCTTGCCCACCGCCGGTTAGTGAGCCATCCTTATCCACCCCATCTGAAATGCGATAGAAAACCGTCGTGTCAACATTTCAGACTTACCTTATACAGTCCATCATCCAAACAAGAAATTAAAACGAAGAACAAATTCAAAAATTTTCCACATTCATTAATAATAATAACAAATTCAAAACATTTCCATGCACCCATCGGAGCATTTGCCTTTCTCGTGGAGTAAGGAAAGAATAAGATGGCATGTCCCACCACTTAATTTCAGTCACATTAAGTCCCCCTGATTCTACATTTAGACAATATTTGTTTGCATCAATGTAGAACTTTTTGTAAGTGGAGATGAATGGATAATGGCTCCAGTTTGTCTTCATTAGTATGCTTTGGGTAGCCTAGTCGTCTACATTCCATATTGAAGAGGATACTCTCATGTGAAACTTTTTCGGATATGAGATTCACAACTTGGTTGCGGTTCCACAAAAAATAATAGGAATGAAAATCCGTGGTGGGGTCAAACTAGAGGAAAATGCATTGTTCCCCATTGCAAGTGTCGTTGGAATAAATATTAGGTTGGACAATGTAAGGCTCACCCGAAGCATTTCCCAAGAATTCAAAATCAAATTCTTCATGCAAATTCCCCTCATAACACATATAAAATGCAATAACTATGCCTGCAGAGTCACATGGGACAAGCTTAATTTGTGTGCCTACTTTTCTAAACAGATATGTTGCCTTGGAAGCAAACCTGACTCCTAAAAGATAAGTGTAGAAACTTGTCTCTTTAATTTCTTCATCTTATTTCATCTCATGTTAGGGGAGCAAAGCACAATTATTTAACTCAAAGAAGGGAATAAACTAAGAGATGCCAGGCACACCATTTCCGAAGGAATGACACAAAACAAAACCCCAGCTTCCTTTCACCGCGTACTTATCCTCTAAATGCCTGATTGATTCTGTTACGAAAAATGGCATTGTCTTTGCACTTGCTATAGTAGTAGGACACAGATGGTTTGGTCGGGCCCATACAAAGCTCCTCACCTTCCTCCAGTTAGTGGCCACCACTCGCTCAAGTCATTTCCTAATTCCCAACATCTTTGGACATGTAAGATTCCATCTGGGTTTAATAAATATAATTTGTAAATAGCTACACCAAAAATTGATTAATTATTACTGGTCCCTCCATATTGGGCCTCGCTGAATGAATCAACTTCTAAATAGCTTAGGGGGGGTAATAATCTTGTCCATAATAAGTTTATGTTGCATATTCCACAAAAGGTGAGGCACTACGTGAAGTGTAGAGTGAAAATACTCCTAATCAAAGGTGAGTTTCCCAAGAAGTGGTCACGGGTCGATCACAAAAATCTTCTGAGATGAAATTTGATATATAAGACCCTGGGTTGTGGTGGTTCGAAGGCATTATCTCCATCGGCTTTGAAAAATTTCATTTTTCATAAGTCAAATAGATTAATTAATGCATTTAAGGGGATTCCATCAATTATCCCATCCAATCTCCATCTTCGGGGTCTGGCTGTAGTTCCTAAATAAAAGGAGGCAGTTCCAACGATCCAGCTTTTCCAACATAAATAGGGGTATGAGATTTCAACCTCCCAAATATGTAATTTGAAGAGATTTTACCTCCTTGGTTCAATTGACTTTGCCCCACACGGTCTCCCAACCTATGCTATGTTGAGCCTAATGCTATAATATTTTGAGGCATGCTCTTAGGATTCTATAGCAATGGTTTTCCTGGTCTTATTTTCTTCTTCCCCCTTTGCTATTTTCCTTTCCCTTTAAGAGAGCAAGAAAACTTATTTTTATGCATGGAAATATCTTCCTTCATAAGCAGAAGGATCCACAGGATGTACACTTTAAGGATTCTTCACATATTAATGAGGGTAATTCAAATTAATAAACTAGCTTAATTGGCATGCTATTAAGATGGAAATATCTAATTTTAAATCCACATAGCACAGTCTTAATAGTATTATATTCCATATAACATTCTGTTAGGTCCCTATATTACTAGTATAGTCCCTTATTGTTGTTAGTGTAACCCCCTTATTGTTATTATTGTACCCTTGTAACCCCCATTTTATTATTATTGTGCCCTTAAATTATTATTGTTAGGTCGGCTAGGATTACATTGTGGCCTACTAGGATTACATTATGGCCCCATGGACTCTTATATATAGAAAGGAGGTTTTGTAAATTGATCATCAAAGAATTGTTCATTTATGTATGGCTGAGGTTGCCCCTTGGGAAGTGGCTATTTCAAGGCGTTGATATTCTTTTCTTCTTTCCCCTTTACGGCTATGTTGCCCATTTGGCAACAAGAAAGCGATTCTAGGTTTCGCCCTCGCTCCAAACGGCCATCGTGGTATTTTCGTTTATAAACTTTTTTCGTCAAGCTCTTATTAAAATTTTTAGGGTGCGAAGCTGAAACTCGAGGAAGATAGTTCAAAATTTTTGTCGGTTTCGTAAATATTTTCAAGAGATATGTTTCAAAGTTAGGTCTTTTCGTTCCAACATGCTGCTGGAAACGGTACTATAAATTTTTTTCTACGAAGGTTAAGAATCTGAAATTCATATGGTGCGAAGCTGAAATCCTGAGGAAATTCATCAAAAAATTTCAGAGCTTGGTTCGCAATATTTTTGGAGATATGATCTGTGGAAGGTAGTGCTTTTTCAGGCTCCTGAATTTCATCTCAAAGAGCACATTCGGGGGAAAGCGCCCACAACTTTCTCCGGCATCATTGGGAGGCCAGAAAGCACGCAAATGCATGGAATGTAGTTTCTTGGCTATCAATTTCAGAGACAAAGGAAAAAACAGTGACACGTGGCAATTCGTACAAGTTCGCTCTACTGAACCAGTCCAGAATTAGGTCATTGTGGGAGATTGGACACACCTTGTCTCTGGGAATCCAAACGAATTAATAAATAGTAATAAAAAGAGAATTCAGGGCTAATTGCTACAAATTTTAGATATTGAAGAGTCGCAATCACAAAAATAATCCAATTTCAATATCAAGCTCCTCAAAAGCAAGAAAAAGGTGTGTATTGTTTTTCCAAATTGCATAAGTATTTTTTGAAGAATCAATTTGAATTGATTCCAAGGGCATATTGCAGAATATATATTTATCAGTTCTAAATAATGGCCCCAAAAACAATTCAACACCTATTAAGCCTTTAAAGGTTCTATTGCGACTGCGAAGACCAAGAACGGCGTATATGACATATCAAAATTACAAGAGCAAGTGCAACACCGTTCATATGAACAACAAACAGCTTAAGTTTTTTAACAAAATATGCGAACCAGATGACGCTAGTAAAGGTGTGGAAGCAGACAAAGAATGGTTGGGGTTAAGATGACGCAGGGCGAAGCGGCATGAACAAGATGAATGTTGCAAGCTAACGTATGAAAATGAAAGACAACATGAACAATGAAGAAGGATCTAAAAGTAGACAATTTAATAATGGCAAGGCGATACAAGAAATGTTTCATAATGGTGAAAAGATAGTAGAAGAAACTCATGATGAGAACAAAACAAATGTTAATCGTGATTTCATAAACTCTAATGTTGGCGGGAAGAACCACCATATTCCAAAAATGGAGATGAGGAAGTTTGATGGAAAGGATCTTATAACATGGATACTACAGATGGAGCAATATTTTGATCTCCATAACGTGCAAAACACACAAAAGGTACGCATTGCAACTTTACATTTAGAACAAAATACATTTGTATGGTATTGATGGCTTTGTTCCCGTAAAAAAATTGTCACTTGGTCAATTTTTACGGAGGAAATGATAGCACATTATGAGGATACAAAGAGCAACACCTTCTTTAGCCAATTGATAAATCTCAAACAAAAGGGCTTAGTGGGGGAGCACATTGAGGACTTTCAAAAATTAAATATAAGGTAAAACTTGTATCCAGTATAGGAACACAAGATTGATCTTCATAGCACTTAAAGGATAACATCCAACATGAAGTCTGCATTTTGGAACCTGATTCATTGGAGAAGGCATTCAGGTTGGCAAGAAAAATTGAATGTAAAATTATGGTGACAAGGAAGCTTACCACTCACTTCTATAAAGAGGGAAGTGTTGCTACTCCTAGATTTCCACAACCTACAAGGTTGACACCACAAAAATTGGAAGAAAAAAGAGCAAAAGGGTTTTGCTACAGTTGTGATAGCAAATACACTAAAGGTCATAAGTGTGCTGAGAAGAAATTATTTTACATAGATTGTGAAGAGGAAGAAGAAAATGAACAAGAAGAGGATATACACCAGGAACCAGCCCTAGAAGAGGAAGAAATGAATCCGACCATATCGTGTAATGCACTGCAGGAATTACCACTCCTCAAACTCTCAAGATAAAAGGACAAATCAAGAAGAAAAAGGTAATAGTGTTGATTGATTCAGGTAGCACCCATAATTTTATTCATTGTAAGGTAGCCAAGGAATTAAATTGTTTCCTATACCCAGCACCAGAATGTCAAGTGATGGTTGCAAATGGAGGAACTATAAATTTCTCTAGAAAATGCCACAATATCAAGCTAACCATGGGGGAATATGTATTGAATAGTCCAATGCTTTCCATTCCTATGGGAGGTGCTGATGTTGTACTAGGAGTACAATGGTTACAATCTTTGGGGACGGTAGCTTTTAATTTTTCAAGAACTTTTCTTGAAATTTTTTTCAGAAGGAAAGGAAGCCCACTATAACATTGAAGGAAGCTTAAGATAATAACAATGTCATGACAAAGCATCTGAAGAAATAACGAGGCGTAATTCCACAATTATGCTCACTAGAAGTTCCAACATCAAAATCATCTATTTCTGCAGATCTCCAACAAGTCTTGGACAATCATTCCAAGGTGTTTGAAACTCCCAAAGGACTCCCACCTATTCGTGATCATGATCGTGCTATTCATTTGATTCCAGGAAGTGTTCCTCCAAACATCAGGCCTTATAGATATCCTTACTTCCAAAAGAGCGAAATTGAACGTATGATTGCAGAAATGTTAGAGGCGGGTATAATCCAACCTAGTCAAAGTTCTTTCTCTGCTCCTGTAGTATTGGTACACAAGAAGGATGGATCATGGCGAATGTGTCCGGATTATAGGGAGCTCAATAAGCTCACCATTAAAGACAAATTTTCCATTCCTGTGATTTATGAATTATTGGATGAATTACATGGAGCAATTTATTTTACCAAGTTGGATCTTCGTTCAGGATATCATCAAATTAGAATGAAGACCGAAGATATTCCAAAAATAGCATTTCGAACTCATGAAGGTCATTATGAATTTTTGGTCATGCCTTTTGGCCTTACCAATGCACCTTCTACATTTCAAGGGTTGATGAATTCCATTTTCAAACCCTTCCTTAGAAAATTTGTGCTAGTATTTTTTGATGATATACTAATCTACAGCAGGTCTTGGAAGGATCATGTTGAATATGTTGATAGGGTGCTCAAACTATTGCAGGAGAAACAATTATATGCAAAAAAATCCAAATGTTTCTTTGGAGTACAAGAGGTGGAATATCTGGGTCATATTGTATCTCACGAGGGTGTTAAAGTAGACCCCAACAAAATTAAAGCCATTAAGGAATGGAAAGTCCCCACAACCATAAAGAAGTTGCGAGGATTTCTCGGGTTAACAGGGTATTATCGCAAGTTTGTTAAGAATTATGGGAGAATAGCAGCACCTCTAACAACATTATTGAAGAAAGATGCATTTTCATGGACTCCTGAAGCAACTAAGGCCTTCGAACGTCTTAAAGAGGCAATGTGCCTAGCACCGGTCTTAGCTACACCAGACTTTACAAAAACCTTTATTGTGGAATGTGATGCCTCAGGAAATGGAATTGGTGCAGTTTTAATGCAGGAAGGAAGACCCATTGCTTTTGAAAGTCGTCCAATCAAAGGAAAGTATTTACAGAAACCTATTTATGAGAAGGAAATGTTAGCAATACCGCATGCACTAAAGAAATGGAGAACTTACCTAATGGGAAGACACATCAAGGTAAAAACTGATCATGATAGTCTTAAACACTTTTTGGAACAAAGACTATCTTCAGAAGAGCAACAAAAATGGGTCACAAAGATGTTGGGTTATGACTTTGAAATAATCTACAAAAAAAGGAAAGCTTAATGTTGTTTCAGATGCACTCTCAAGAAAGAATGAAGAGGTGGAAGCATTGCTTTGTGCCATTTCTATTATCCAACCAGATTGGATAACCGAAGCAAGAGATGAATGAAGAAGGACAAAGATGTATGGACACTCATTCAAAAGTTGCAGCAAGATCCTAGTACATCTGATACATTTAGTTGGAAAAATGATTCCTTATGGTACAAAGATCGCTTATATCTTTGTAAGAATTCCCAACTAAAACAAAATATTTTTCTGGAATTGCACACTTCTCCTTTAGGAGGACACTCAGGATTTTTAAAAACTTACCACAGGGTGAAGAAAGAATTTTTTTGGGATGGCCTTAAATCTGATATTCGAAAGTTTGTGGCGGAATGTTTGGTTTGCCAGCAGAATAAAGTGGAAATAATTAAGACCCTGGGACTTCTACAACCTTTATCCATTCCAAGTCAACGTTAAGGAGATCAAGTCGATTTTACTTTGTGTTTACCTAAGTCCTACTTGAAAGAGGTCATCATGTAGCAGAATATATATTCTATTTATGCACACTTACTATCTCAATCCACTTAAAGAAAGCATAGTTCACATTATTTATGAGTTAATTCAAAACACAAGGTGGAAGCTCAAGGGAGATTGTGATGACAAAGAGATCCCATTTTTACCTGAAATTTTAGACTCAAGTTATTTTCTTTGTTTGGGTACCCAATTAGCTCATAGCCTATCTTATTCATCTTATCATTCCAATCCGATTGGTCAAACTAAGATAGCAATAAATGGTTAAGATATCTTCGGGATCTTCGTTGTTTTGGTATCTTTGGTATCCATAAATAAACAAAGCCAATAAACACATTTCTTGTCAATGGCAGACAGTTACTTTCCATACCGTACAAAAATGACCCCATTATGGCATTTTATGGACATTGGTCCACCATCCATCACATCATATTTATGAAAATTCGAAGGTTCAAGCAGTGGAAGATCACATCGATCATCAGCAAGAAGTTCTCCAACTCTTAAAGGATAACCTGAATTTGGCACAAAATCGAATGAAACAACAGGCAGATAAACATCGCAGCGAGAGAAGTTTTTATGTAGGAGATTGGGTATTTTTACGGCTACAACCATACAAAAAAATGTCCCTCAAGCAAGCAAATAAGGATAATAAATTATCGCCAAAGTACTATGGTCCTTACATGGTGTTGCAAAAGATTGGTACTATGGCATACAAATTGGAGCTTCCTGCTTCTTCGCGAGTACATCCAATTTTCCATGTTTCATGCTTAAAGAAGGTTATCGATGAAAATCTTCCAGTTCAAACAATATTACCAGAACTTGATGAGGAAGGAAAAATCATATTGGAACCTGAAGCGGTCATGAAAAAAAGAACTCGACAACTACAAAATCGATCTATTTCAGAGTATCTCATCAAGTGTAATAACTTACCCACTGAAGATTCTACATGGGAGGATGAGAATTTTATACAGAAGCACCCAGAGCTACTCAAGTGTTGAGGACAACACTTTTTTGAAGGAGAGGGGCATGTTAGGTCCCTATATTACTAGTATAGTCCCTTGTTGTTATTAGTGTAACCCCCTTATTGTTATTATTGTACCCTTGTAACCCCCATTTTGTTATTATTGTGCCCTTAAATTATTATTGTTAGGTCGGCTAGGATTACATTGTAGCCCACTAGGATTACATTATGGCCACATGGACTCCTATATATAGAAAGGAGGTTTTGTAAATTGTATCATCAAGAATTGTTCATTTATGTAATGTATTGGAGGTTGCCCCCTCGAAGTGGCTTATTTCTAAGGCGTTGATATCTCTTTTCTTCTATTTTTGGAGCTGGTTACACAACACATTCTTCTTTTTGATGGAAAGATCTAATTTTAAATCCACGTCCTTCTCATATGAAAGTAGCCTCGTACTAGGGTGAATCATTGAGTGGTTTTCCCTTGTTATGGTGTCAGCACATATTGAAAATTTTTGTAGAGGTTGAGACTCGTTCTATGATAAGATGTAGAATTTGTATATAACAAGGTGTATTGTAATTCACTTCGTGGGCACCACCCCATCCCATCCCCCCAAAGAAGGAAAAGCACCCCTTGCTCCTAACCATTCCATATTTATTAGTGACCTCATTTTAGTGACAACTTTTGGGGTTGTTCTCTTTCCAATATGGAAATGGTCCATAATCTAAGATGTACAAGTTTATAGAATGAGGGAATGTTAGAGACATTGGAATGAGTATATGGAATATCTAGAGGCTTTACCTAAATGTCAAGGGAATATAAGGTTTGAAGTGCCTATATATATATATGTTCTTGTTTGAGGTGTCAATATCAACTTTTATCATCTTTCCAATATTTTTTTACTTTAATTCCAAATTCTGGACAACCAGAAATGTCTCTCATAGTTCATCTTCATACAAACATCAATGACATGATTGCATTCTTCAGCTACTTCTCCATAGCCTCTAAGAAGGGCCCTACATCTCTGCAATCTACCCATAAATTTTTTTATTCCTTTAACTGATCCAACATTACAGTAGGTTGGTTCTGCTATTTACCACTGTGAAGGTGCTCAGAGGAAGTTTTCATCATTCTCCTGGAGGTCATACTTAGATAGAAGAATGAGGGTGGATCAAAGTTCCCCATGAAATGATACCTATTTCGTATAGACTTAGGTAATAAATTATGGCTCATGAGAATACATAGGGTGGTATGGATTTTTTTCCTTGCAAACCCCTCAATTCTTTTACATTGGATCTCCCACTAATGCCTCTTGAATGATTTTTATCAACTATAATAATTTTAAGGTTCTCCCTCTCACTATCTTTGTTAAGTATCCAATCTACAATTTTATTGGTTGACATTCTACTATGTCCCAAAGAGATGTTCATCCTAGCCTTAGCTTGTTCAAGTTAGGTTATATTATTTTTTATAAACTAATCAGTTTAGTTTCTCATGGGTTTTATTATTAGAATGTCAATGAGTAATTTGGAGCCCCATTCAACCTCTACTGAATATATCTTATTCATCATGAAAAGTTGGATCCTTTTTGTTGAAGCTCCAACATTTTTACATATATATGTTTATGCCACAACATCCCTCGTAGTCTATCCTTTCAGGGATAGCAGTAAATATTATTTGAAGTAATGCTTACTTTGTACTTTTGGAGAGATGCAAATTCGATCACATCCACCTTAGTTGCACTAAGAAAGATCAAAGGTCCATGCTAATAGCCTGGAAATGGGTGGGCATTATAGTGTTTGTATGTCCATGTGATGGGACATTAAATATAGACAATGCATTGACTGCATGAATATGGCAATTGCACACACCCATCTAGATTATGGTTTGATATTGACCCGGGCATTCCTAAGCTTTAGGATCGATCAAATGCACACAAATCACTCAGTTCTAAAATATAGAAATAGGAGATATGCAACTTCAAGCTTCACAAACTAGGAAGTGCATCTCAGACCCGAGTCTATATAGATTTGTGCCCGATGCAGGGATAGTAGAGCATGACACATATTCAAATTATTGACCTGTTTGTGGGATTTGTTAGGTTTTCTAATCATGACGAGATAGAAATGGATTTTGGAACCAAATGGAAAGAAGAGAAATTATAGCAATAACAGGAAGCAAGATTCCTATGTGTTATGTAGTGGGTCTCTAACACTGACAAAAGTGGCAGCATTGTTGTTTGGGGGTTTAGATGTATTTATTTCAGGAAATTTAGGATATAATGATTGCAATATTTGTGTATAAGGGGACAAGTTTGCCTCTATGTAACAAAGACAAAGAGATAATGTTCTTAAAGGAGCCTTAGTATGCCTGTGGAATTAATCATTGGTAGGAAACCATGGTTTGTACCTGTGTGATGCATTAAAGATTAAAAGAGGAGATAATAAATAATGAGGTTGTGTATTCATGTTCATTTCTGATCTACTAGAATTAGGTGTTAATATCTCTTTATTCCTCCAATTATAATGCTGTGTGGAAGAATGTATTTCTTAGTATATAATAACACTATTTCAGATCTTGAGAAGTATTATTGGACTTACCTGTGGGCTTAAACAGTGTGTGTAAATCTACACATGTGCTGACCAAAGGAGTCTTCATTAGTTTTGCAGATTTGTGCCAGTAGAAGCCAAAGGATCCACACCCATTTGGAGTCAGTTCCAGATTTGTGTAGTGTACATTCAAAAAAACTGCATCAGTTTCGATATTAGAGCAACCCCAAAAACATCCCAAAGGGGAATCCATTTGAACTGGGAAAGGAGAAGCATGAGGAACATTGGAATTAGAAAGATTCAGATGAATCACTATGAAGATGAGTGGAAATCAAAGTATGATTCCAATAGGATGAGTCAAAAGATGAACAAGAGAATGTTAGAATCCTTGTTGGAGGTGTTGATCCCAAAGAAAGTTAGCATCCTTGGGTTCATGTAATTAGTATCAAAATATTATCTTCCTATTTTCATTTCTTTTTGTTTAGTTAATTTTCTTAGTAGGAGTAATAAAGAAGTTGCCACTAATACAATTTTTTTTTGGATCCATGCATTGCCACAAAATTCACACGTTGGTATAGAATTGGCGCAATGCTACATAATTTCTAAAGACAAATGCATGTGAATTAATTGGGACAGTCAAAGGGAGATTCACCATGCACTACCATAGGAATCAATTGAGAGAACTCATGAGGAGGTGAAGTGCCACTAAGATTGTTCGACTACCATGTAAAATAATAGTTTGAGGGTGAGTTGTAAATCTAGTGAATTAATTGAAGAGAGTTTAGTTCCAACAAATTTCAATGAGAGAAGAGAAGGTTCAGCTCCAATTCTGAAACATGAGAGAAGGTTCAACTCCAATCTACAATAGAATAAGGGGTTCAGCTCCAACAAACTAAAAGAAGAATAATATAGTGAATACCAACTCATGTTTAGGGATGTTTAAGAGTGATTGGAAATTTGATCATGCTAGTCTAAAACAATATGAATTATTGAGAGACTACGACCTCCAGATTTAATTTCACAAACCAAAATCGACATATTTATATTAAATAAGGGGTTAGGTTGTCCTTTTGTTTTTATGTTATTTCCATTATTAATTATATCATATTTAGTTTTGTAGCATTTGTATATTGTGACTGCTTAAGTACACTACTTTTGTGGTCATTTCAATTCGCGAGTGCCAATCTAGCTTTGTCACCGTATTAGGGAATTATAGAACCATATCATGCATCAGGTGGTATTAGAGAAAGGTTTAACTCTGGTGAAAAATTTGCAGAATTATTAGAACTAATTCTCTCTTGAAAGTTGGTTTCCACAAGATCAATTCTTATGCAACTGTGGTAGAAAGGAAATAGGTAGAGGGTTGTTTCAACTTGAATTTACTAGAAGAAGAGTGGTGGGAGGTAGTGTAGAAAGAAAATGAGTTCCTAACAATTATAACGATTCTTATCTCTTTATATTTAGGGACTCCACCAGCCCTTGCCAACCCAAGGTTACATTTGGTTGCTATATTAAAGTGAATTTTAATCATCTCATCCTTAGGATATGATGAAGTTACATGGGGTGTCACATGTAGTGATATGCAGGTAAGTAGTGTCATAACAATCCCTAAGTTTGGTAGTGCACAAAAGGCACCCAAAAGAGTGGTATGAATATGAGAATGGAGCAGCTGGAATGTTTTGGATACTCTCAAATCCATTAGTGGGAATTTCAAAATATTTCATTACTGCTCCAAATCCCATGAGTATGGGTCACCTGAAGCCTGTATGTAGTTCCAATGTAATCATGGTTGTAAATTTGTAATCCACAATTTGCTTGCATTTTGTAGGAAGTACAATATATATATCCAATTATAAGTTTTATTTTCCATTTTTCATTAATTTAAACCCTCCAATTGTAGGGATGCTAGTATTAAAATTTAATTATATATGATAGACGTTATCTTCCATGCATGTGTGGAACAATTTCATAATTTCCTTACATTCATTCTACTTGTGGATATACAGGTCAATTTCTACACTTGTTCGTGAGCTCATATGTTAGTGTGTAACTCTCTTAGCTCACTTTATAGTGTATCATGTGGATTATTCATTGAGGACAATGTTGCATAGCAGGACTTGTCCCTACTTATGGGATGCATCCTCTAGATTTTCCCCTCGGTGATTACGAGGGGAAAGTCCGTATTTTGAGCTAAACATCTCTAAGGATGTGTGATCCTCTCCCATTTTCCCTAAATGTTTCTTTATAGAAAATGGGATGTTTGGGAGATGTCTTATGATGGTTTTGGGGACTTATCCTAGATCCTCTATATGGTTCTTGCCAAAAATAGGGAGTTTTGGTAGATCTGTTGGGATGGTTTTGAGAAAATTTGACTGCCCACTATCGAAACTAGTGCCAATTTGGTTCAAATTCTAAAATAAAAATATTCACCAAGTGGTTTTACATTCAAACTTGGACAAAAATTATCTATGCATTACATGCGTGAATACTATGTAGCATGTTTTTGTAATGAGGGCTAATTGCCTTCATAATTTTGACTCCCATGTTTGGTAGGTTTGCGTATCATATATCAACTCTTTCTTTTGGGAGGGTTATAATATCTATGTAGACAAGATCTTTATGATCTATTATATAAGAATTGCTACTTCTATTGAGTTGCATTAGATCTATTATCTATGGCATATACTTTTATTGAATTATATTATAGCACTATGTTCTAGAATATTTGTTTTTAAATTTTATATTTCTTTAAAATTTTAGTTTTTAAAAATATTTTTGGCTGTCCCATTGAAATTTTGGGTTAACTTCTAGCCATTCGTGAAATCCTTCCCCTCGCCCCCATCCCTAAAACACCATGCAAAATAGACCAAGTTGTTCACAAGTTGTAGTATTTTGTATGAAGTGTACTAATTTCTTCAAAAATTAGAGATTTGCCCCTTTTTCCTACTTATCATTTGAAATTTGACATCATTTGACTTTCCTCCCTGGATTTTCTCCTTGGGTTCACCATGCAAAATTTCTCTAGTTACTAGTTTACCTCACATCTTCCTTACCCCTTTATTTTCATTCATTCATTTTTTCAAAGTTATAAAGTATAATAAAATGGATATGGAATTGTATATCAGGTTTTATTAAAAATTCCATCTTATTTTCTGATTTTTCCATTTTCACTGAAGGCCTTCAATAAATGGAAGCACACCTCAATACAATATGTAGAATCAAACTTTGAGGCTTTGTGAAAATCAACCAATTATTTATTCTTTATATTTATTGGAGTTTGATGGATTGGGACAGTGGTGGACCACGTTTCTATGCTTTTCCATTTAAGTTGTTTGTTTGTTTCGTTGTTACCATGCATTTAGTTTTCCAAATTTATAAAGGTTATTAAAATTTTATCTTAGGTGATATTATAACAACCATCTTATTTTGTGAGTTTTCAATTTTCACATAAGACCTTCAATAAATGGAAGCACATATCAATAAAGTATGTAGGATCAATCTTTGATGCTTTGTGAAAATTTTCGAATTATTTATTCATTATATTTCTTGAAGTTTAATGAATTGGGTCATAATGGTGGAGCATGTTTCGATGATTTCCTATTTGTATTTTTGGCCAGTTGTGGTATAATGCTGAAACTACAAATTTTTATATGGTTTATAGATAATTAGCTCAGGATTTAATTTTTCAATCAAATTACTTAATATGGTAGTTATATTGTTCAAAATAAAACTTATTCATATGGTGTTTATGTATAGGGAGATGTTCTGTACCTATTCCTTTAGACAAATAATTCTATCACAATGTCAGGAGACATTGGTGTGGAAAAAAAAAATAATCAAGAGCCACCTGGAAACATTTAGGAATTACTTTAGATGAAGAGTTTCATATTTCTTATCCTTATGTTTTTCACTATGATAGGTAGGGGAGGGAATATATATCTTATTAATGTGATTTCAGAAACATATGTTTGTAATTGAAGGATGTTTAATTGTGGTTCTTGTTTAATTAGAACTCAAAGTTGACTTCTTGAAATATAGGTAACTTCTATACAATTATGATCTCACTTTAAGTATAATATTATTATTGATACATGCATTTCTTACGACCTTTTTCCGCATTTTCTCTTCTATGTTATTGATATTTACACGCTCAACAAGCCAATACCTAAATGGGTAGGACCTATAATCTCCTGAGGGTATGTATAGGTCAGCTAATGGGGTTTTACCATTCACCCTCCCCTTTGTGATCATGGAAAAGTCCCAGGTCACGGTGATTGCAATATAGAGTTCTCAAAGAGGTTGGTGTGAACCTCATAAGAAATTATTAGAACATGGGTGTGAAATAAGCACAAAAATATGTTCAAGCTCGGAGTCTCACCAACTCCAAATAAAAATCAATTTTCACTTTACTTTATCTTGTCAAATTTAAATGAGAAAATTTGTTTAGTAAATGGCTTTGTGAAAATTGAGAGACAATAGGATTAATTTGTAAACTTTTATAGCATAGAATTATGATGCGGTGAAATAACAAATGCATTCGTTGGGATTTTGGTTAATGCATCTTTGTTTTGTAAAGAAGGTTGTTAATATTGAACGAATGTTTATGTAATCTAGACTCAGATCAACATTATTTGTTTTCTTGTTTTAAATTTGCTAGTTTGAAATCATGTGCATTGGCCCCTTTATCATCCTCTTCAGGGTAGACTTTAAAATAACAACACTTTTTATGATGTTTAAGAGCACTAGTCCAAACAAAATGGTAATAAATGTGGCATTTTTCTTGTGTCAATATTGAGATTTGTTTCTGACTTCTACCTGAATTTTTCCTTATGCAATTAAATCAAGTTTCTTAACTTTCATTCCTTTTTCTTATTATGTCAATATCGTTGTCATCTATTTCAATTTTGTATATATTTTTTATGCACACTTTTTCCTTACACTGTTGTTTTTTATATGCAGTTATACATGATTCCTGAGAGTAGCCAGAAAGGGGATCTTCATCTTTACTAGGCATTGAATTTTCCTCTTGAGTGGAGAATGGAGAAGGTTCTTAAGAAGTTGCTTGTAGAAACTTTCTTGACCCACTATAATGAAAATTATTGCCTTTTTGGATTTGATGTTAGTCAATTTGGTACAACAAAAATTGGAGAGTTGGAAATTTGGTATGCTAATTCACCTCTTGGCTCTTAAATCATGTAACTTAGTTTTCATAATTATTCCTAAGATTTTTCCTGAAGGTTGAATACTAAGTTCCTAAGGTGTTCTTAGCTATGGTGACGTTTTATTTTCTTTCTTTATACAGGTCATATAGCCACATGGTGGCCACTGTCTCCCAACTAAAGAAAACTTGTTCAAGTTTCTAGTAAGGATTCCTATGGTTTTTAATTTTGTGATTCTTTCACCTCATGGTTATTTTGGGCAAGAAAATGTTTTAAGAATGACAGAAAAGACACCAGTGGATAGGTAAACAATTTTTTTATGATTGCAACGACTATTCCATGATATCCTCTCTTTATTGTTTGATTGTATTTTGAATGTTTCTTTTGATTTTGTCTTGTATTTTAACTATAAAATTGAAAATACTTGGTATCATGTCCACTTAAACAAAAACCAAAGCTTGAAGATGAAATTAGTATTACACTTAATTGATTGAAATCCTTTTAGTTGTTTTGTATTAAAATATTTTCATTACTATTATAAAATTTTAATTTCATGTTGTTATTTGAGCACATGTTGTTTATATACTTGACCAAGTTCATGTGTTAGAGAATGAAATGTTGTTGTGAATAAAATGAAAAGGATTAGACATCACACCTCAGATTTTTTTTTTTCATAAGTTATTTACAACATGAGATTTTAATATTGTAACTTAGTTAACATGATTGTGCCTAAGCTTTCCTTGAAGGTTGAATACTAAGTTACTAAAGTGTTTTTTTCTACGGTGACGTTTTATTTTCTTTGTTTATACAGGTCATTAGGCCACATAGTGGCCATTATCACCCAATTGAAGAAAACTTGCTCAAGTTTCTTTGTTTTATGGGGGAAAATAGTTTTGACATTGTTGATGTTCAGGTATATGTCATACAAATCCTTTATGGTCTACTTTAGTTTATATTCTAGTGTTCATCATCTTTCATGTCTTATAATTTGCATTGCATCTTCTTTTGTTTTCAGAAAAGGAGCTCGGTATTGATGGTAAGAAGTAGGAATTGAAGAAAGAGGAGACCAATAACACTGGAGCGACAAATGCAAAAAGAGAGAGAGAGAGAGGAGAATCAATCTAGTGATACCCTTAGAGCCAGTATCCCGCATAAGGTGCACACATAAAGACTAATGGAAAAGCCTTCAAAGTTGGTGAATTCACCTGCAATGCCTTGGAAACAGAATGATAATGTTTTGAAGTGATGAAACAATATTTCATGTGTAAATTGTAGTCCAACTGATATTAAGTTGGAAACTCATATTGCAATGCTTGACATTTCATATAATATAATTTTTGTGGTTAAAATTATTTATAGTTGCACTGATATTATTTAGTATTGTAATTAACACATGTAACTTTTTGTTTTCATATTAGATGAACATGCACATTCAATGACATTTTTTTAATTTAGTCGCAAAATCATACTAATTAATTTATGTTGATTAATAATGACCACATAAAATTAATCTAAAACTACTATATTAGTAGTTTATATTGATTAATGATGAACACAAGTAAAATGAATATATGACTAAATTAGTCGTTTATAATGATTATTAATGAAAGTAAATGAAATGAATATAAACAACTAAATTAGTTGTTTATGTAATGAATATGAAACTACAAAGAAAAGATAAATGAATACTGGAAATTATAAATTTGTGATTACAAATGATGAATACATTTTGCATATATATGACTCTTAGTAGCTAATTTATAGTATCTTATAACGCGATGGAAATTTAGTCATATTTATTTAGTCATTAATTGGTTTCAAGTGATGACAAAATTTTGCACATATATGACTATTAGTAGCTAATTTACAGTATCTTATAACACGACCAACATTTTGGTAATTAATTGGTTTTATAGAGTGATCATATAGTAATATATTTCGTTGTATATTTAGTCATTAATTGTGGTAATTAATGACTAAATTAATGACCAAGTTTGTGATTAAATATACTACTAGACGATAAAATTGGTACAACCAATTAATGACTAAGAAAAAAATGACTAAAAGTTGGTCGCATTATAAGATACTGTAAATTAGCTACTACTGGTCACCCACTGAAAAATGGTCATTTATATCGAAAATTTAGTCGTTTTTTAGTAACTAATTAGCCATTTTGTACTAGTGATACCAGAACAACTCTAAACTGAAAACTCCATAAATTCTAAGGTATGAAGTGACTGGGGGAAAACTTCTCACTTCGTATATACTCAGGATGATTACATTTAGGATTTTGTGCATCTAGAAGGAGATTTACCAGGACAACCTTTAAAAATGTAATATCCCTAAAGAAAAATGAACGATGCAACCACAATAAGGAAATAAGCATCACTTGCAGAGATAAATGGTTAAGGAAAATTAAATTCAGAAACAACATACACAACAAAGACCTTCGAGTCATAAACGTTGCATCGAAATGGAAATATTACCTAAAATTCATCCTGAAAACGAATAAAATTAACCATTAAACTTCTACATCATGGGTTTGGCTCTGCGTCATGAGTTTAGCATGAAATTCTTCGAAGCCAAAGTTCTGCGGAAGAACTAGAGTCGAAATTCCAAATGACAATGCCAAAAGGCTGGAAAGACCAAAAGTAGGACAGAGGAAGAGTTAACCCTAATCAAGGATATGACACAATCGTGAATGTCCACTTGTAACACATGAACGAGGGAAATTAAATGTGTAGACAAGAGGTCAAGTTGCTAGGCCAAAGCCATGTGATGGATTTAATGAGCATGGTACTAATCGTAAATGAGAAAAATCCTGATGGAATATTAGTATTAAAAACATTTGACTGTAAACATTATGGATAGTGATTGCAATCCAAAAATTATAAATGCATAAGTATCATATGAAACTGTGACATGTTAATACATAGCGTAGGTGAGTTACGTGGCAAGCTTCGAGGGACATGAAATCCATGTTAATTCCAGAGTAGATGTACATGTAACGTACCTGTTTGAGTGTTATACTATGAATACAATCCCACGTAGGGTTAGAAAGAACTAATACACAGTTTAGATTTGAATGGTCCATACTATATGGACATAACAATGTTAACATTTACATATATCATAAACTGAATGATGTAATTAAGGGTTGTAAAGTAAGGATATACATATATCCATTCGTATATTACACACAGTGGCATGGTTTTAACGATAGCCATGATAACATATAATATAGAATTTTCAACTAGGGAGAGTTGATAATGCCTGATCAAGTAGCTATAATATATTGAATTAGAACAAAAGAAATATATATTTCGCAATTGTAATTAGAATGGAATTTAATTGATTAGAACATAATATAATAATTATATTATGCTAGAAATTGCATAAGAAGCATAGAATATATATATGAAAACAAAGTGGTAAAGAGATGTAATTAATATCAAGCTTCCAAGAAAATTTATTGATGATAATTCTTGGAATTAAATGCATCAATAGTAAGGTAAACATAAAACTATTAGATGATTTCGTCGAAGAGCGACGAAATATATTAATGCAGTTGTCTACAGTTAATCTTTAGACTATAAAAAGAAAAAGAAAATTACGTGGAAGTGGAGTTGTTACAAATGGTATCAGTGCCCATGTTGAAACACTGAGCCTATATGTGTCCTCACACCAGAAATTAAAAATCCAAGAATTATACTACTGTAAATTTTTTTTTTATTTGAAAAAAATTACACTAATGTTATTTTTGTGTATAGTGAATTAGTGCAGAAAAGTACTGCTGAAACTATGAATGAAGGGGATGAGATGTATGTAGATTTGGGTGGTGCAGAAAATATGCTAGATCCAAGTGCTCTGTTGCTAGCTATATTCCAACAGATTCAAAGACAAATGATGCAGCTGCGAACCAACAATGAAATATTGTCGCTATCTAGTGAAGAGCAAGAAAGGTTGATCAAGGAATTAACCTCCAGAACCAGTCAAGAAGGTGAAGGATCTGGAAGAAAGAGAAAGGAAGATGAAACCCACTCAGAAGGTTCTAAGGAAGGTGAAGCCTTTGGACAACAGTCCAGAAGGAAGAAGGAATTACTTGGACAACAGTCCAGAAGGAAGAAGGAATTACAAGGAGAATTCTGAAAACTCAAACCTCCCACTTATGATGGTGAGAAGGAGGAAGATACAAAAGCTTGGCTTCTAAACATGGTGAAATACTTCCAAGTTTATGAATATGGAAGTAACTTGAAAGCCAGGTTGGATATTTACCAACTACAAGGTAAGGCTACATTGTGGTGGGAAGAAACCAAAATGGTGCATGTACTAGATGAGAAAACTATCACTTGGGAAGATTTCCAAACTAAATTTAAATCTAGATGTCTGAATGAAAGATACTATGATGAAAAAGCCAAAGAGTTTCATGAGTCGAGATTGGTACAACTTACCATAGATGATTTTCTTACCAAATTCACAATTCTGCTTCGATATGTACCTTGTATTAGAGAAGAGAAGGATAAGGTACAATGATTTTTAAACTATTTGCCTACTATCTACAGACAAGATAGAATTTGATAATCCCAAGATAATGGATGAAGCTCTGCGCAAGGAAAGACTGTGTTATCAACAGTTCAAAGGAAAAAACAATCAACTAAAAAGCTGGCAGAACAAAGAAAAAGGAAAAGGTGACTCTAGTGGAAAAAGAGTAAAACCAGCCAACTTGAAAAACTTTGGGAAAAATCATCAAAGGAAGAAATTTAATAAAACTAGAGAAAATCAACCAACCCAATCACAAACTGGATCTAAACAGATGGATGTAAACAACAAGAGATATGGAACTATAAAAATGAAGGAACCATTAAAGTGTTGGGGTTGTGGAGAACCTCATATTTTACGAGACTATCCTCATAAAACCATCCATAATATTCAAATGTTGAGAGAGGAAACTACTGTAAATGATGTGGCAAGAAACATTCCAAGAATCAGTGCTGCCCTAGAAGATCGCCAAGCTAAACACCAATCAACCGTGGTCGAAATTGAAGTTATGATTGCTGAACAACTTGTTTCTGTTTTGAAAGATCCAGGAGAAAATTTGAGTTACATAAGTTCTCAGATGGTGGAAAAGTGAAAAGTGAGATAAGAAAAATTTCAGAAAACATGGTTAGTTCAGTTAGCTAAAGGAACAAAAAGAAAAGTAATCCATAAATTACCAAAGATGGCTATAAAATTAAATGGGTACGAAGTTGAACTAAATTTAAATATTTTGCCCCTAGGTTCCTATGATGTATTAGTGGGAATGGACTGGTTAGAAAAATAAAAAGAAATAGTTAATTTCTTATATAAAACAATACACTGTATAGATGGTGAGGGACAACCAGTGATAGTGAAAGGAAAACCCAAACCAATATCAGTCAGATAGATTTCAACACTACAGTTAAAAAGGAAAACAAGGAAAGGCTGTCAAGTGTATGTTGTACAAGTGGAAGAATTGGGACAACAAATGAAAAAGAAACTGTATAAAATTTACCAGTAATCAGAGAATTCAAATATGTGTTTCCCGAGGAGATTCCTCAACAACCCCTAAAAATGGAAATAGTTTTCTCAATTGAATTAATACCGGGAGCCACACCTGTCTCTAGAGCACCATAGAGAATGAGTCCCCCATAGCTGTTAGAATTAAAAATGCAGCTACAGGAACTACTGGACAGAGTCCGGCCAAGTGTGTCCCCATGGGGATCACCGGTACTGTTTGTTAAAAGAAATATGGTACATTCAGAATGTGTATATACTACAGACAACTGAATAAAATAACTATAAATAATAGATATCCACTATCCAGGATAGATGATTTATTTGATCAAGTGGGAGGAGCCACTATTTTTTTCAAAAATTGATTTAAGGAATGGTTATCATCAACTGAGAATAAAGGATGACGACATAAATAAGACTGCATTCAAAACTAGATATAGACACTATGAGTTTGTAGTTCTACCTTTTGGATTGACTAATGCACCTACTACCTTTATGTGTCTAATGAAAAGTGTCTTAAGTAAGTATCTAGACAAATTTATTCTGGTGTTTATTGATGACATTCTATTGTAATGCAACTATGAATCTCATGGAGAGTTTGATCCTGGCTCAGGATGAACGCTGGCGACATGCTTAACACATGCAATTCGGACGGGAAGTGGTGTTTCCAGTGGCGAAGAAGAACATAAAGAACATCTTAAAATTGTCTTACAAACACTTAGAGAACATAAGTTATATGCCAAAATTAGCAAATGTGAAATTTATAAAGATAAAATTCAGTACTTGGGTCATGTAATTTCAGAAAGAGGACTAGAAGTGGACCCAGAAAAGATACAAGCTATCATGGGTTGGCATGTGCCTAATGATTTTTCATCCATAAGATCATTCATGGGGATTGAGGGATACTACAGGAGATTTGTAGAGGGATTTTTAGCCTTAACATATCCTATTACCTTTCTACAGAAAAAGGGAGTGAAGTTTGAATGGACAACAAAGTGTCAACATAGTTTTGAATAGTTAAAATTGAAACTAAAAACTGCTTCTATTTTGAAAATTGTTGATGTAGACCAAGAATTTGTAGTATGTAAAGATGCTTGTGCAAAAGGATTAGGAGCGGTATTATTGCAAGAAAACTCATTCATATGATATGAGTCAAGAAAATTAAAGAAACATGAATAGAATTACACTATGTATTACTTAGAGTGCTATTGTAATACATGCTTTGAAGATGTGGAGACATTATCTGTTAGGGAAGAAATTTGTATTGATGACAGATCACATAAGTTTGAAATAATTTTTCACACAACCTGATTTAAATGCTAGATAAGCTAGATGGTTGTCTTTCCTTAGTGAGTTCGACATGGAAATAAAACATATAAAATGAAAGGAAATAATATTGTAGATGATTTAAGTAGGAATGCTCATCAAAATTTGAATAATATTGATCCAAGAAGTAATGAGTCAAGATACAAACTATGAAAAATTCAAGAAAAATTGCATAGTACTGAGATAGTGGGATATACTCAAAATAATAAAGGATTGGTTTGTTATAAAAACATATTGTACATTCCCAATGTGAGCTCATTAAAAGGTGAAATTTTAGATGAGTATTATAAACGACCCTATGCAGGACATCCAGGGTATCAAAAATTGATTTTAGCCTTGAGAAAGAATATGTTTTGGCCAGGTATTAAAAAAGATGTGGCTAACTATTTCGCTAGATGTTTGGAATATCAATAGGTAAAAGTAGAGCATCAACATCTAGCAGGATTGATGAATCGTTTACCTATCCTAGAATGGAAGTGGGAAACCGTTTCCATAGATTTTTTTGTAGCTCCTAGAGATGGACTTGAGTTGAAAAAGACCAATGCCTAAGACATCTTAAAATCATAGGTAAAATGTGGAAAAATGTATAAATACCTCTGACGAAATGTGGAATAAGAGAAAAATGGTTTTGGTGGTTCATGAATTGAGAAAACCTTGGAGTCGATTCATGTGAATTACTTATACTGTGATAGGGCTCGAGAGGATGCGAGGTTTGGTGGATTTTAAGTGGGCCAATTATAAAACAATGAGCATAAATCTTGAAAATATGTAGAGGCGTTGAGAGAGAACGGAGAAGGAACCCACGAGAGACATGCTTAAGAGATTTAAGAATGTGTCCCCTATGAACTCAGAGGAAACATATAGAAATGAAATATGAACAATAACAGAGGCTTGTGGAGCGCGAATTAAGGGAATGCAGCAAGCGTAATACATAAGCGTTAACACTTGAGCGTTATAAATATACGAATTCATGAATAAAATTGCAGATCACCGACAATTACATTACACGAACCATCAAAGCAGAATAGCATGAAAGATGATTACACATGAAGAGGAGATTACTGATAACAAAAGAAAACAAATACATACTGCTCATTTCTCCATATGGAATCCAAATATAAGCTCTGTATTATATTGAGTTAAAAAAACTCTCCCAAATATGTATCTCAGAGCACAAGGAGCATAGTCATACAAAACTACAAAAAAATTCTTCAAAATTACAGAACCCTTGTTTCATATTAGAACTCACTACATATAGAGTCCCCAGAGGGTCTACGGTCTTAATCATTTATGATCGACCCATACCTATTAAATCAAAATATCCTACCTAACTTGCAGATCATACATCTAGTAATTACTTATGTATGGAGAGAATTAAAACAGGAATGGGTGAAATTGAGATTCACCATAAAAACATCAAAATCAAATAGTAAACATTACAAACATGGTTGATCATTGAGGCCAATTATGGGAGCCTTCAGATGGTATGGTGAGGAGTGGTCATAGGTGGGCAAGTTGGCTGTCATCGTACGATTCCATATGTTACTTGAAAGCCTCCACTCCCTCAGTCTTACAATTTCCACTCAGTCCATTGTGAAGTGGTTAGTTGTACTGCACACTCCTGACTCTTTAATGGAGTACTCCTGAGAAAACTGAATAAACCACCACTACATGTTCCACGTAGAAGCCCATGCTGTAGTTGAACTGCGAACTAGAAACCGAATTTCAGAGGGGGTTTCAAGTGGTAAGCGGTATCAAAGAGGGGGGTTGCGAAATGATGAGAGGAAGGCATGTGCAGGAGTGGGTGGTAATGAAAACTTCCCTTTTCGGACCCTCCCCTACGATAAATTTTGAATGCTGTGGGGGGGGGGGGGCAGAACTAAATAAGGGCCGTCGGATGCATTGGGGTGGAGCGGAAGTGATAGAGAGATGCAAAAGGCTTTGTGGTAATGGCATACGTGCCAATGGATGGGAATGGCGGGGGTAATGGAATGGTAACGGTAGTGAAGGAATGGCGTAATAGCGATGAGCAGAGTATTATGGTGGGGCCAAACTGCATTGCAATCGCAATTCTATACCACAGAGTAGTAGAGATAGGCCTTAAACGGTGCAAAGTGTAAAGCGCGGGGAGAAAGGAAGTGATGTGGAGGGAGGTGGTACTGGACTGCAAATCCCACATCACAAAGTTTATGTGGGAGTAGGTAGAGGTTAAGCATTAAAACTTGTGTTGGGTGAAGTGCGGGGAGGAGGTGAGGTGGCATGGACAGTGGTGGGACTACGCCCGCAGATCACAAGTCGCAAGAGTTAGCTGGGAGTAGCGGGTGGTAACTGTTAAAAGCTGCAGGGAGCGATGTGTGATGGCAGGGAGGTGACGTGGAGGGAAAGTGGGACCCAACCGCATCGCATATTAAATAACAACTTTGTGGGTGCTTTAAAAGGTAAGTCGTAAATTGTGCCATATGCGATATGCGACGTGCTAATCTCTGCAAAGTGCGAAAAGGCGACAGGTAAGGAAAGTGCAGAATATGAGGGTTTGTATGTGGATTTGGGTGATGTATCAAGGTTGGATGGGTCCCACCAAGTCACATCGACGAAAATATAAGTTTCGGTAAGTCCTTAAGACTTGTGGGGAGTGGTGGTGAAAAATGAAGAAATGTAGCACGAGACTTTAGAAAAGGGAAAATGAAGGGAAAGAGAGGGTAAATGAAGGTAAAGAGGGTAAATGAGATGAATGAGGGAGGGAATGAAGTTTTCTCACCATTATACCTTATCAGCTACACTTTCTCCTTTCTAGTTAACTGAAATGCAGATTGGTTCCTCTGAAGCTCTTTGACAGTCAGGATTATCCTTCCTTTCACCTTTTCCACTTGGTGTGTGGTCACATGCCAACATAGGCTCCATCTGGGGACAACATGTTGTTCTTCAGTATGTTGAGAACCTACAGACCTAAATTCCTGTGCCTTATTGGGCTCATGGAGTCGCAAATGCATACTGTAAGCATGAAGTGAAGCTACAATTGAGTTGTGCACTACCAACTATATAAAATAGAAATCACTACCGCACCTTGAAAATTTTGAATGCTCAAATCTGAACTATGCTGAAACTGGAAAATGAAGCACACTTGAACTGAAAACTGCAAAGCAATCTGAAACTAAACTGAAAAGATGCTCATAACACTGAGCTTATTTGTGCACCTACCTACCCTAATCTGTTGGAATTAATATTGTTCTAAATGATACAATAATGCCAGTGTAACCAGACAAGCAACTACTCTAATAATTTTGTTCTTTCATTGTTTTCCACTAGACTTAGGAACAAACTTGTTACTGGTATTTGATAGGAACTCCCAGCTTGGTCGTCATCGCTAAGGGCTTGGTAAACCTGAACAACAACAGAAATGCTGAAAATGTTAGGTGGCTTTTTGATGAATAATTTCTCAATATAGATAGCCATTGGATCAAGATGCACTTGACCTGTTTATGAATATTCTGACCCAATCGATTCAACCTCACAACTTGGTACAAGACATGTGTTATCCATGTTTTCAAACAACTCGGAACATGTTTGCATTTTATATGAGGAATTAAGGCATAAGGGTAGAGGAGAATCAAACTGAGTCAATTCTTCCTCTATTTTAAGCTTCGCCTCTCTATTCAATAGGTTCACATCCACATCAACTACAATATTTGGTATTTATTTAAGGATTTCAGTGTCTCTTTCTTTTACTTGGAATGCCACCTCTGGATTTAAGGCATTTGGTTATTGCAAGAGAGATACTCCTAGGGGTGGTCTTATATCAACAGGCATTGAATGATACTTCTTATTTACCTTGGCTAAAAAATATTGTACTATCTCCCCAGGCTGTCTTTTTAGATGTTCATACTCTTCTATGATAAGAAAGACATTTCCCATGATTACCCATCGACTTAGGAAAACTTGCATGAATTGATGAAAATTGGTCATGCTAACAGCTGGAAGATTCTCAAATGAATTTTTAACTTTATCTTGTACTAAAAGAGAATTTGAGAGATGGTATTCATCATGCAAATCTGATTGATATTTAATCTCTGAAGGAAACGTTGCTTGCTGAGGATGTTCTTTTGGATCTAGATAATTAAGCTCTGCTGCCCCTTCTTCCAGATCACTAGAATGTTGTTGATTTTTAGTGTTGTCCCCTCATAAACACTCAAGCTCTTCCCCTTCTTCATGGAGGGTAAGCTCACCTCCCTCTTCTTCAGGATAGGTGAGAAGCTGGTTTTCTACACTCGGTCCAAAAACCACCATGGATTTTTCTTCTTGGAGATTAAAGGGTGTGAGCCCTTTTTCTGTAATGGCTTCTTCAAAATGCTCTTTAGGGCGGTTTGGAAGTTTCAAGGGTATAGATGAAGGCTTCTTATCTTTGGGAGGATCAACTTCTTGCTTTGTGGAAGAGGATGTAGTGGCCTTAAGAGGGACTGATTCTTCTAATGGCTTCTTCCCTTTACTAAGAGGACTAGGAGGGATTTTTTCTCTTGATATCGATTCTTCATTTTTTTTCTGCCCTCGGGTTATCTTTCTGGAGGTCCTAAAGTCATATTTTTCATGGAGTTGAGCTTGCATGAAATCCATGAACTGCCTGTAGTAACTGTCAATCTCTTGATCCTCTATAGGTAATTCCTCTTCTTCTTGTTCCCCTTGTAGGATGGGGTCACCCTCTTCATCATTAGAGTAGGCATGGAATTGATCCTCCTGGCTTTTTGTGACTTCCTCGGCCTTTTGCAATAGCTGCAGTGGGGGCCTCCGATATTGAGGATTAAACCCCTGGTTAGGAATCATTTGGTTGGAATGAGAAGGGGAATTATTGGCCTCTGATTCAACCTTAACCAACTTATTTGAGAGGATCTTTATCAACTTGTCCATTTTCTAAAGTCTATACTCCTATGATTCCCTCTCCTGATTTGAGGTAGAAGCCTCCTCCCCCTTCTTTCTTCTAGCTTTATGTTCTGTCTTCCCCTTGAACTTACCCATAGAATCAAAGTTTTCTTCTACCTCCATTGCATCAATCTCGATCTAATCCATAGATGTGGATATTCTTTCTCTTAAGGTGAACCCAAACTCTGGCTCAAAAGCTCCTGTGAAGGCCACCTTACCAGCTACTTGGGGAGACTTTATTTTAGCAGGAATATTATTATAGAGCTTATTGAACCTCTTTATAAATTCTATTACATCCTCATTTTTTCCCTTTTTAAGAGAGTTTAACTCTATGAGTACATATCCATGGTCCCTCTTCTCTCCCCATTTTAGTGTGAAGAAATTCTCCATTTCTTCCCAGGTGGTGACTGCATTATTAGTAAGATATTTGAACAACTTTCAAGCCTCTCCATCCAAGGATTGGGCGAAAATCATCAAAACCACATCTAGGTGCTCTACATTTACATTCTCAGCAAAAGCGCAAAAGTTTTCAATATGTTTCTACGCATAATTACTATCTTCCTGGGTGAACCAAGGGAACCTCTCTAGATAGTCTTGTGGCATATCATTTAGAGGCTGAGGGAGGGCCAAGGGGGGAATACTTGTTCAAAAGGAAACTTGGGACAACCATATTATTTAGAGGTGGAGGTAGATGGTAGATCTGAATTTGGTGTGAGGCCTATTGAAAGCCAGTATTACTTCTGATTGGGACTATTTTATAGTGGAGTTTCCAAGGTGAGGAATATGCAACTCTCAACCCTTTGTGCTCACCTGATTGAAGGGTGAGGATAATGTCATATCCTAGGGAAAATATTTCTTCATTCGTATCCTTGGAAATGGTGCCAAGAAGATTTTTTAGCTCCTAGAAACAACCTTGAGTTGCAAAATACCAGTGCCACTAGGACATATTAAAATCATAGGTTAAATGTGGACAATTGTATACATACCTCTAACAGAATGTGGAATAAGAGAACAATGGTTTTTGTGGTTCATGGATTGAGAAGACCTTGGAGTCAATTCACGTGAATTCCTTATACTATGAGAGGGCTCAAGAGGCTGCGAGGCTTTGTGGATTTTAAGTGGGCAAAGTATAAAACAATGAGCATAAATATTGAAAACATGCAAAGGCATTGAGAGAGAACGGACAAGGAACCCATGAGAGACAATATTAAGAGAGTAAGAATTTGTCCCCTATGAACTCAGAGGAAACGTATATAAATGAAATATGAACAACAGTAGAGGCTCGTGGAGCACGAATTAAGGGAATGAAACAAGCTTAATACATGAATGTTAACACCTAAGCGTTATACAGATACAAATTCATGAATAAAATTGCAGATCAACGACAACTACATTAAACGAACCATCAAAGCATAATAACATGAAATATGATTACACATGAAGAGGATATTACTGATAAAAAAATAAAACAAATACATACTGCTCATTGCTCCATCTGGAATCCAAATATCAGCTCTGTATTATATTGAGTTCAAACAACTCTCCCAAATATGTATCTCAGAGCACAAGGAGCACAGTCATACAAAACTACAACAAAATTCTTCAAAATTCCAAAATCCTTGTTTCATCTTAGAACTCACTACATATAGAGTCCCCATAGGGTCTACGGTCTTAATAATTTATGATTGAACCATACCTATGAAATCAAAATATCCTACCTAACTTGCAGAGCATACATCTAGAAATTACTTATGTATGGAGAGAACTACAATAGGAATGGGTGAAATTGAGATTTCACCATCAAAACATCAAAATCAAACAGTAAACAACATAGATGCGGTTGATCAAGGAGGCCAATTACGGGAGCCTTCAGATGGTATGGCGAGGAGTGGTTGTAGGTGGGTAGGCTGGCTGTCATCATACGATTCCATATGTAACTTGAAAGCCTCCACTCCCCCAGTCTTATGATTTCCACCCAGTACATTGTGAATTGGTCAGTTGTACTACGTGCGCCTGACTCTTTAGTGGAGGACTCTTGAGCAAACTGAATAAACCACCACTCCATGTTCCATGCAGAAGCCTGTGCTATATTTGAGCTGTGAATTGGAAACCAAATTTCGAAGGGGGTCTCAAGTGGTAAGTGGTATCGGAGAGGGGAGGTGGGTGCGAAATGATGAGAGGAAGGCACGTGGAGGAGTGGGTGTTAATAAAAACTGCACTTTTCAAACCACCCCCCAATGATAAATTTTGAATGCTATGGGGGTGGGGGGGGGGGGTGGGGACTAGATAAGGGCCTTCAGATGCATAGGGGTGGAGCAGAAGTGACAGAGAGATGTGAAAGGCTTTGCCGTAATGGGACGCGTGCCAAGGGATGGGAATGGCGAGGGTAATGAAATGGTAACAGTAGTGAAGGAATGTCATAATAGTGGTTAGCGGAGTATTATGGTGGGTCCAAACCGCATCGCAACTGCAAGTATTTACCATGGAGCAGTAGAGATAGGCCTTAAATGGTGCAAAGTGTGAAGCGCGGGGAGAAAGGAAGTGACGTGGAGGGAGGTGGGACCTGATTGAAAATCGCACATTGCAAAGTTTATGTGCGAGCAGGTGGAGGTTAAGAATTAAAATCTACGATGGGAAAAGTGCAGGGAGGAGGTGATATGGCATGGATAGTGGCAGGACTGCGCCTATAGATCGCAAGTCACAAGGGTTAGCTGGGAGCAGCGGGTGATAACTATTAAAAGTTATGGGGAGCAATATGCGATGGTAGGGAGGTGATGTGGAGGGAAAGTGGGACCCAACCGCATCACATCTTAAACAAAAACCTTGCGAGCACTTTAAAAGGTAAGTCGTAAATTGTGCGATATGCAATACGCGATGCACTAATAACTACAAACTGCGAAAAGGCAACATGTAAGGAAAGTGCGGAATATGAGGGTTTGCATGTGGATTTGGGTGATGTATCAAGGTTGGATGGGTCCCACCAAGTTGCATCGATGGTAAGATAAGTTTTGGTAAGTCCTCAAGATGTAAAGGTTAATACTTGCGGGGAGCAGTGGTGTAAAATAAAGAAATGTAGCGCGGGACTTTAGAAAAGGGAAAATGAAGGGTAAGAGAGGTTAAATGAAGGTAAAGAAGATAAAGGAGATGAATTAGGAAGGGAATGAAGTTTGCTCACCATTATACCTTATCAGCTACACATTCTCCTTTCTGTTGAACTGAAATGAAGATTGGTTCCTTTGAAGCTCTTTGAGAGTCAGGATTTTCCTTCCTTTCACCTTTTCCAATTGGTGTGTAGTCACAGGCCAACAGATTTTATAACTGGGTTGCCAAGAACTAAACACCAACATGATTCTATAATGGTAGTTGTAGACACATTGAAAAAAACTACACACTTCTTACCAGTACCATCTACTTTTGGTATAGCTCCAGTAGCTAATGTGTTTATGAAAGAGATTTTAAAGTTACATGGTATTCCAAAAATGATCATATTAGATAGATATGCAAAAAAAACTTCAGCTTTTTGGAAGACTCTGTTTGGGGGAATGGGTACCAAGTTGAAATTTAGTACCACATACCATCCCCAAATAGATGGACAAACTAAAAGAACAAACTAGAATTAGAAGACATGTTGAGAATGTATGTTGTGGAGAGACCTACAAGGTGGTTAGACTTTATGCATCTGGCATAATTTGCATACAATAATAGCTATAAAGCCTCAATAAAGATGATTCATTTTGAAGCATTGTATGACAAAAAGTGCCACATGCCTCTTAGTTGGAGCCAACCAGAGGATAAGTTAATACTTGGACCAGATGCATTACAGGAAATGGAAAGAACTGTGAAGAAAATTCAGCAAAACATTAAGACAACACAAGATAGGCAAAAGAGCTATGCAGAAAAAAAGAGAATTCATAGAGAATTCAATGGGAGATCATGTTTACTTGAGGATTAAGCCTAAATATAATACCTTATACACGGGTAGTTGTGCTAAATTAGCACCATGCTACTGTGGACCTTTTGAAGTGCTAGAAAGAGTGGGACCAGTAGCTTACAAGTTGGCTTTACCTAGTCACATTAAGGTTCACAGTGTTTTTCATGTTTCATTATTAAAAAAGTATGTACATGATCCTACTCATGTCATTGATTGGAATGTGATACAAGTGGAACCAGAAGGGGAATTTCTTCCAGAGCCACTTCACATCCTGACACAGGAAGAAATTGAGCTCCGAAATAGGACAATAGCTAGGGTGAAAGTGCAGTGGAAGAAATTTTCACCCAAGAAGCTACTCAGGAGCAAGAAGAAGATATGAAGGAAAAATATCCATCACTGTTTGAAAAGGTGAATTTATATTTTGCAACACTAAGGATGGTGTTTTGTTTTAGAGGGGGAATATGTAATATCCCTATTTTTACTACTTTTATTACATAGTTGCACAAACAATTTTAGGAATTATACCAACTCTCAGAATGTCTAAACCTTTGAAATAGGTTTAAATCTGAGGTTAGGTAGAAAATATTATTTTATATATACATAAAGTAAACACATGAGAAGGAGAGTAGATATAATGAAATTATCCAACTAGCTATGACAACATGTCAATTAAAGTTATATAGAATGAGGGAACTCTGTTTTTTTATTATACATGAAATTAGAAAATTCAAATCCTATCTTCTACTGTAACATATTTAGAAGATTTTGAATTTCTACATGAGTCATAGTATTATCTCAGAAATGAAGCAAAGGTTACATAAAATATAAAAAATGCAGAACAGTAAACATATTTTCACTTCTCGAAATAAAGTATACTGTATTATACTAAATCAAAATAAGTCGGGAGACTTAAATATACATAAATGTCAAAGTAAATATTGTCTGATTTTTATATAGAGTTGGGATTCAGTCCCTTGAAGTAAAACTACATTATCATTTCAAAAATTGTTCAGATTTCAATTAGAGGAAGTCCTCAAGGAATTCTAGACCAACATGTACAAATGTAATCCAATAATTTTTTCACTTTATGACATACATAATAATAACCTTGCTGTATAATGGAACAGGAAGGTAGAAAGGGTACTTGCACATAAACAAATTTAGAGAAATTATTGAATGTTCTTAAATTCAGTAAAGTAGTGAATATTGGAAGAAGTGATATTGGTAATTTAACATGTAATTATTACCTTACTGGCTAGAATAGAGCATGAAGGTAAATTTTCATGTAAAAGAATTTTGAAAACAATTTAAAATTGGAAAAAGAGTAATAAAATAGTAAGAAGGAATTATTATATAGATAAGGAATAATGATAACATAAAATTGGTAGCAGTAGAGCGCTGGATCTATTTGAGATATTGCGAAACAATTTGTATTCCTGTACATCTTAGAAACAAATGTAATTAGACCCTATATAGTGAAATTAATTATATGAAATTAAATCTTAGAGAATTTGACAAGATGTCTATTTTCAGTACAGTGGTATTTAGTTAGTTAGAAACAAATAAATAGACATGGAAATTCATACATCGGAGAAAAATTTGAACAATTCGAAAAAATAGATATTCTCGATTTCTCACAATTAAAATGAAGACTCATCAAATCAAAAATTATGAAGATAGAATAAAAATTAATAGGAGTTCTGAATATACTCCTAAATCAACATTAAGAATGGATGGCCAATGTGCTAGCACTGTAAGGATCCATCTAACGTAACTAGGATCAACAACTCTGAGGAATTTCATGTACATATTCCTAAAAGCACTTAAATACCGACCAGATGAAAATCTCAGCATAGAGATTTTGGGAATGGAATTGAGTAACGTAATACAAAATGATAAATCCAATAACTGGATAACCTCTATGCCTATTATCATAAGTACTCATACTAAAAATTATAATGACTCTCAGAGTAGAGTAAAGCTAGAATGAAAATCTAATTTTAACGAGAAACCATAAAAATACATAACACATATGGTTAACATGGAATGAAAAGAGACTGAGAGCAGGTTAAAATGAATACTGATACCGGGAGAGGTATTGCATTGCCGAGAAGAATCAACGATTGGTATGAATTCCTGAGGTGAAGGAACTCATTAGTTTCGACATAGTAGCAGGTGAGGTCTTCGTTTTCACGGAAGAAACCTCCAACCTGTATGCCAACAAAAACCAATGAATATTAACTAAAATATTTAAACTACAAATTACAATAGGTAACCATAAAACCAAGGAAAAAGATAAATTAATTATCGTGGGTATACATCAAAACGATGGAGGAGGAATTATATCAGAATAAATCTAAAATGAAATATCCATAAATTATAAGGTATGAAGTGATTGGGGGACAAATGATCACTTCGTATATGCTCAGGATGATTACTTTTAGGATTTCATGCATCTGGAAGGAGATTTACCAGTACAACCTTAAAAAATGTAACATCCTTGAAGAAAAATGAAAGCTGCAACCACAATAAGGAAATAAGCATCAGTTGCAGAGATAAATGGTTAATAAAAATTAAATTCATAAACACCATACACAATAGATACCTTTGAGTCATAACGTTGCATCGAAAGGGAAATATTACCTGAAATTCATCCTAAAAATGAAAAAAATTAACCATTAGCCTTCTGCATCATGGGTTTGGCTCCGCGTCATGAGTTTAGCATGAACTTATTCGAAGCCAAAGGTATGCGGAAGAACCAAAGCCGAAATGCCAAATGACAGTGCCAAAAGGTTGAACAAACCAAAAGTAGGACAAAGGAAGAGTTAACCCTAATCAAGGATACGACACAATCGTGATCATTTTATTGTAATACATTGAATGAGGGAAATTAACCGTGTAAACAAGAGGTCAAGTCGCCAGGCTAGAGCCATGTGATGGCTTTAATGAGCATGGTACTAAACGTAAATGATAAAATCCTGATTGGATATCGGTATTAAAAACATCTCACTGTAAACGCTACAGATAGTGATTGCAATCCAAAACTTATAAATGCGTAAGTACCATATGAAAATGTGACATGTTAATACATAGCGTAGGTGAGTTATGTGGCAAGCTACGAGGGACATGAAAGTCATGTTAATTCCAGAGTATATGTACATGTAACCTACCCGTTTGAGTGTTATACTATGACTACAATCCCACGTAGTGTTAGAAAGAACTAATACATAGTTGAGATTTGAATGGTCCATACGATATGGACATAACAAAGTTAACGTTTACATATATCATAAAGTGAAAGATGTAATTAAGGGTTGTAAAGTAAGGATATACATATATCCATTCGTATATTATGCACAGTGTCATGGTTTTAACGATATCCATGATAACATATAATATAGAATTTTCAACTATGGAGAGTTGATAATGCATAATCAAGTAGCTATAATATATTGAATTAGAACAAAAGAAATATATATTTCGCAATTGTAATCAGAATGGAATTTAATTGATTAGAACATAATATTAGAATTATATTATGCTATAAATTGCATAAGAAGCATAGAATATATATATGAAAACAAAGAGGTAAAGATATGTAATTTATATCAAGCTTCCAAGAAAATTTATTGATGAAAATTCTTGGAATTAAATGTGTCAATAGTAAGGTAAACATAAAACTATTAGACGATTTTGTCAAAGAGCAATGAAATACATTAATGCAGTTGTCTATAGTTAATATTTAGACTATAAAAAGAAAAAGAAAAAGAATTCTATGGAAGTGGAGTTGTTATAGTGGCAATCGTGTAATGAAATATTTTGAAACCAGTTCCCATTTCCATTCTGGAATAGGGAGAGGATTCAATAGTTCTACAGGACGTCGATGTTCTACTTTTACCTGCTGAAATTCCAAACACCTTGCCAAATAATCAGCTACATATTTTTCATACCTGAAAAAAATATGTTCTTCCTCAATGTTGAAATCAGTTTTTGATAACCAGGATGACCTGCATAAGGTCTCATATGGTATTCATAAAATTTTTTCCATTTTAAAGATGTTACATTAGGAATATAAAACCTTTGATTATAATAAATCATTCCTTATTGGTTTATGGTATATCATACAACTTCAGTTTGCTGTAATTTCCCTTGCAATTTTACATATTGCCGATCTTGAATCAACACTCCATGAATCTATTCTTATACATCAAAATTTACACTACTCCCTGCATAGGAAAAAAATTGATGAGGATTCCTACTCAAAGCATCAAAAATTATGTTTTCCTTTCCTTTAATGTGCTTGATTTCCATATCAAACACACTAAGGAAAGCTAACCATCTAGCTTTTCTGACATTTAAATCTGGTTGGGTAAAGAATTATTTCAAACTTATGTGATGTATCATTAATATGAACTTATTTCCCAACAAATAATGTCTCCATATCTTTAATGCATGTATAACAACAACTAGTTCTAAATCATACACACCATAATTCTATTCATGCTTCTTCAGTTTTCTTGACTCATAAGCTATTACAGAATTATCTTGCATTAATACTCCTCCTAGCCATTCTATACAAGAATATGTACACATTAAAAATTCTTTGTTTGGATCAGAAATTTTCAATATGGGGGCAATAGGTAATTTCAGTTTTAGTTGCTCAAAACTACTTTGACACTTTTCTCTCCACTCAAACATTATTACTTTTTTATGCAATGAAGTGATATGATAGGCTAATGTAGAAAATCCTTCAAAAAACCTATGGTAGTATCCGATGATACCCATTAATGATCATATTGCTAGTACATCTATGGTACAAGCCAATTCATGATTGCTTGTACTTTTTGTGGATCTATTGCTAATCCATCCTTTGAAGTCACATGACCCAAATATTGAATTTTATTTTTTTAAAATTCACATTTGCTGAGTTTTGCATATAACTGATGTTCTCTAAGTGTTTGTAGTACTATCCTTAGGTGTTCTTGGTGTTCTTCTTCATTTTTGGAGTACACTAAAATTTCATCAATGAACACTAATACAAACTTGTATACATATTTATGCAGAACACTATTCATCAAACACATGAATGTAGAGGGTAGGACTACAAATTCATAGTGTCCATATCTAGTTTTGAATGTTGTTTTTTTGATCTCTTCATCTTTGATTCTGAGTTGGTGATATCTAGTTCTCAAGTCAATTTTAGAGAAGATGGTAGCTCCTCTTACTTGATCAAATAGATCATCTATCCTTGGGAGAGGATATTTGTTCTTAATAGTTAACTTATTGAGCTGTCTATAATCTATACACATTCTGAATGTGCATATTTCTTTTTGAAAAAAAGCACAAGTGCTCCCCAAGGAGACACACTTGGTCTGATGTACCCGCTGTCTGACAATTCTTGCAATCGAAGTTTCAATTCTAGTTGTTCAGGAATAATCATTTTATAAGGTGCCTTGGAAACTAGGGTAGCTCCTCATACTAGTTCAATTGAAAAATCAATGTCTCTTTTATAGGGTAGATGGGGGATTTCTTCTGGGAATACATCCATGAACACTCTGATCACTGGTAAGTTTTCTACAACCTTTTTTTCTGCTTTCTGTCCCAATTCTTCCACTTGTGCAACATACACTTGATAGCCTTTCCTTGATGTTATTTTTAATTGTAATGTAGAAATTTGTTTGACATATATTGGTTTTGGTTTTCCTTTGACTATTACAACTTTTCCTACTTCATCTATACAATGAACTATTTTTTCTAAGAAATTTACTGTTGCTTTATGTTTTTATAGACAATCCATTCCTACTAATAAATCATAGGATCCTAGAGGCAAAATGTTTAAATGGATTTCAATTTCATATCAATTTAATTTTACAGCAGCTTTTGGAAGTTTATGGGTGACTTTTCTCTTCGTTCTTGTAGCTAACTGTACTAATCATGCTTGCTGAAATTTTTCTAATTTTAGCTTACACATTTCCACTATATGTGGATTGATATAACTTAAATTTTCTTCTAGATCTATTAAAACATAAATAGGTTGTTCAATAATCATACCTTCAATTTCTTTCATGGTTGATTGGTGCTCAACCTGTTGATATTCTAACGCAGCGCTAATCCTAGGAATGTTGCGAGCAATGTCGTTTACTATAGTTGCCTCTCGTACTACGTGAATTTTCTTTATTGTTCTTGTATTGTGTGGGCAGTCACGTAACATGTGAGGTTCTCCACAAACCCAACACTTTAATGGTTCTTTCTATTTTACAATACTTTTCCTTTTGCTGTTCATCTCCATTTGTTTGGAACTAGTATGTGATTGTGCTCGTTGGTTTTATCTACTCTTGTTAAATTTATTTCTCTCGTGGTTTTTGCCAAAGTATTTCAGATATGCTGGTTTTGATCTATTTATGCTTAACTCTGATCCTTTCCCTGATATAAGGTACATAGTGAAGAAAATTCGTAAATTTTGTAACAAATTCATCAATTGTGAGCTGTCCTAATCTTAGTTCATGAAATTCCTTCGTTTTATCATCATAATACCTCTCATTTAGGTATCTAGATTTGAACTTTTCTTGAAAGTCTTCCCAAGTAACCGTTTTTTCATCCAACACATGTCCCATTTTTATCTCTTCCCACCAAAGTTTGGCTTTACCCTACAGCTGGTAAATTTCCAATCTGGCTTTCAAATTACTTCCATATTCATATACCTAGAAATATTTGACCGTGTTCAGGAGCAAAGCTTCTGCATCCTCCTCCTTTTCACCGTCAAAAGTTGGAGGTTTGATTTTGCGGAATTCCCCTTGCAACTCCTTTTTCTTTCTAGATTTTGATCCAGATTCTTCCCCACTCTGAGACCCTTCTAAGTTGTGTTCAAATTATTTTATCTTTTTTTTGCATGGTCTTCACTTTCATGACTAGACCTGGAGTTTAATTCTCTGATTAACCTCTCTAGTCATTTGTGGCCTGCAACAATCGTTCATTGCTAGTCCTTAGCTGAATAATTTCATGTTGCATATTCCTTATCATTTCCACTATTTGAGAATTTTGATCTGGTGGGTGTCTCACACCCCTCAGTTCCCTGTATAAATCTCCTTCGTTATTCATAAAAGTAGCTGTAACATTTTTTTCACTTCAATCACTATACACAAAATTTAATTAGTATGCAAAATTCTGAAAAAAAATATATTTACTTAGTTTTCACAGCAATTTTTTTTTTCTTTTGTGTTGGCACACATAGGCCTAGTGTTTTCAACATGGGCTCTGATACCATTTGTAAAAACTCCACTAATTTTTTTTTTATTTTTTTTAATTTTTTTTTATTTTTTTTTATTTTTTAGAAGTTCATACTTATTTTCCAACACTTACATCCTTTAATATTGTCGCAATAGTACAATCTTACAGATTGTTACTAGTGAACTTTATTTTTGTTCTTATATTTGTTTGATCCTTTATTTATCAGTAATTTCATTCGTACACTTGAATGTGTTTAAGTACATTTATTACCTTTAATTCACCAAGGAATCATACTTAATTTGTTTTGTATAAATTCCATTTAATTTCAATGTCAATTAATGTATACATCTCTAATAGTACTTCATACCCTTATAGCATTATAAATTAATATGTATATATATATATTACCACAATCCTATATATATTTATAATTCTGTACATAGTGATATTACAATATAATACAACTACACACTACCCATTATCAAATTTTCAACCCTTATGATATATATACATATATCTTAAACATTTGTTGTAATTCCCATAACTATCTATGTTTGGTCTAACGTGATCTACTCTTTCTTCATACATTATAAACCATAATTTAGAATGGTTTTGAACACATATATATCATATTTCATTAATATATGTTTCACCCTTTTATTTAATCCATCCTATACACAATTCCACACATATTAATAATTCACTGAAATATGGATAACCATAATCCTAATATATTCAAGTTGGAAATTATGAATGGTATTACCCAGTTCGTATATTGAACATATACGCATTCTCATATTCGAATGACATATCCATTTTACAAACCTTAAACGTATCTATAATATTGGTGATTGACAACTATGGTCTGTGGATTTTGACATATCCATGGTTTGTATTAACATAATGTATGATTCGTTTATAAGGTTGGATAATATCTATGTGCATTAAACTCAAATTACAGAACAACTGTAACTCATTTAATTCTTATTGTTTCGATTTTCCCACACATTTAATCTTCGTACCTCTGGAACCTCAACACCACATGGGATTGTTTGCGATTGAGATAGTTGTAGGGTTTATCTATTTCAGTTTCAATGATGTAGATTAATTCATATTCCCTCGAGGTTGAATTGACTATGGCTAGGGTTTACAATGTAGTTTATTTCATTTTTCGTTTGTGAGAATTCTGGTAGAGAGCTCTCTCCTCTATTTTTTTTCATTTCTCTGGTTCTCAGCAGGGATATCGACTATGATACGAATTGCATAATCTCATTTGAATTACACCTATGCTCATCAATTGCTCAGGTAAACGTCTGGTTCTTCATCGTGTTTTCTCTTCAACGTTTTAGGATTTGGTATGTATTTTTTATCAATATGATCCAAAGAAATTGTTTTGGCCTTTTATTTTAATTATTATGTAACTATGCATTCATCTCATTTAGGCTCGTATACTTAATTTTCCTCCTTGTTGCAGGTTTCAAAACTTCCTTAACCTTAACCACGTAATTGCTGGTGCTGCTCAGGCATTTCCTTACGGTCAGATTGAGGTAAGATACCGATCTCTGTTCCTACGCAAATTGTCAATTCGTCTCAGCGTTTTGAACTAGGTAGTTTGTCCATATTTGTAGATGGAACTCTAATCTAGTCACTATCCAGAGATTCTCCTCACTGAACCATGTTTCTTCGAATACAGATATACCTAGTTTTCTATAATATTTTAATTCCAGTTCTCATGAATACATCAGAACTTGTTCAAATTTAATTATTTTTATGTTTTTCATTTCTGAATTTGGGTTAACTCAAGCACTTATCCTCATGTATGTAGGTGGGTATTCATACCCTCATAATTTCTAATGTGTTTTTGTAACCTTTGTTATGGTGCAGGTTAGTATGCTTCCTTCTCAATTTCAGACAGTCTTCAACATATAACGTAAGTCCCTCTACATTTCCTTCTGGAATGCTATCTACCCTTAAGGTAATTTCCATAGAGGTTTTTCCCCTATTTCATTGTAAATAGATTTCATTAAATTCGAATCTCTATCATGACACAAAAACCCCAATTTTTACATTATGGTTTTTTTTTTCTATGAGACGGAAGATGGTTTTCAGTTGTTTGATAAAATAAAATTTAGTTTACAGTTATGTTTTCAATCTACTTCTATGAATTTCATAATAGAACTGAGCCTCTATAGTTTAATAGGGCATACTTTTCCTTACTGTGTAATGGGAAATCATAGATATATGTCTATATGTCCTAAACTATGTAAATCTTCGTCATGAATTTTCTGCATATGTTTCTATCTCTATGCGAGGGTTTTCAATTTGTTAGAGTTTTGTCATTATGTATATGTCACACTAATTTAAATCAAATTGATTCCATAATTTAGAACTGGCTACCTTTAGTTTTGAAGGAGTGATGTATCATGCAAAATGTAAATTATATGAATACTGCATTTTATTTAATTTCACAGTGTTTGACTTCTTGTTGTAGAAATTAGTATTGAGACTTGAAATTATATCTTTTATGTTCAACCCTTTGATAGTTTAATTACCTCGGTATACAAGTGAGAATTAAAGGATAATTTCTCTAATTTCATTTCTACAACTCTATGAAATTGACATACATTAGTAGAAATATATTTCATATCATGAAATATGGAATTCACGTTTTAATTTTATGGAATTATTTATCTTTTCCAGATTTATTATTATTTTAACATTTGTCCAATTTTAATTTATATAAGTCCTATAATAATCAGTATCTTTTTTTTTTTTTTTCTAAATTAGTTTAAATCTACTATAGAGGAAGAGTAATATACATCGTGGCTAAAGCCTTAGCTTTGCCCCAAAAATGTGGCATGTTCAGCAAAAGAAACTGAAAATTGACTGCCCACTAGGGGAAACCAATCCAGACATTGTGCTAGTGTGCTGCCCACGTAGGGGTATCAGCCTTGGATTCCACTGTTCTTTGCACATATTATAGACTATTAGACAAAAAATACTTGATAACATTGCTAAAAATTTAAGATCTATCCTATAGAGTTGGGCCTCGAAAAGCAAAAACCAAACACATTTTGAATGATTAAAAATCATGATGAGGAGGTGGTTCTTCAATAATGAGGCACCCGTAGGCCCCCATGTCGTCATCCTCATTTCGCTTGTCCACACTAGAGGCTATGCTCTGCTTGGAGTGCCCAAACCCACGAAGATCCTTCTCCTCATCACTAGAAGCTTTCTCTTTGTCCTTATCTACCTGCCGCTTCTTCTCGTCCACATCTTGAGCCGTTGAAGTAGTCTTCCATCTCGAATGCGTGCTCATGTCAGCCAACTTTGGTTCCTCCTTGAACACAACCGAGATGGATGCAATGATACGGGGGCAATTCAGGGAGCAGTTGAAGTAGAATTGAGTTGTCTGGGACATATTTGAAGCAAGGGTAGATGGGGTGGTAGGGCGGGAGAATCCATCCTAAAACTGGTAGAGTGGGATATCCCCCTTCCACTTCTTGTGTTCAGGTACCTGCCCACAAAATGTTCAGAGGAGGGAGATGAAGAATCAGAATTGGAAGAGGAGGGGGTGTGCTGAGGACGAATTTTGGTGCTGCCCCTTCTACACCTCATGCAGTGGCGCAATATCGGCATGGTGTTTGGCTCAGAGTTTGGCAAATGAGGATGCGTGGAAGCAGAGCGAGGAGTGAACGTAGTGAATAGGAGGTCCAAGGTGGCAGTGTTCATATTGCAGAGGCTATTTTGAGATAGGTGAAGCCCATTTCCCATCTCAATGCAGCAAGATATAAGACATCGTCTTCTCGTTGCAGTGCGAGAGCAGGGTCTCACAGCGGTAGGGGAGCAGAAGCTCTGTAGCGGAGGAGGAGCGACTGAATTTCCTCTACCTTCATCCATCTTAAAAACCAGGGTGTAATTTCCTCGATGCTCACCCGGCTTAATTAGCCCATTAATGTGATCAGAGTGCTGATGCAGAGAAATCCTTATGGAGGCGCAAGTGAGAATGATGGCTGGTTCTCGGCCTTCGTTCGGCTTAAATGCAACCTTGATGACAGCAACACATTGGAGACGTTCGCACATGGCGATGGAATGGGTGGCCAAGTGTCCCAGCCACTTGCCAACCCAAAGTCCCATCAACTTAATCCACTAGCTAGACACCCGCATCCGGGAGTAGCCTCTTTAAATTTAACGAATATTTTTCATTGATATAAGTATATGTACATAGTAAATTTTCAATTTCAGTTCTCTATAAAAGTTATGAAAATGATTTTATTCTTGGGCTATTTAGATTTTATTAATTTTTTCTGATTCATATACTTGAGTATTCTACTTTCTGTGCATCTCGGTGAACTTGGCATATATGAAATTCTTTAATTGAACTTATAATACTTTGTAAATCTGAGTAGTCAATATTCATATTTTCATTTTATGTATTACTTCAGGCATATTAAGTATTGTTATCAAAACTTATACACATTATTAAAATAGCCTCCCATATACCGAGGTTGGATATCTACCTATTATCTTTATATTAAATAGTGCTTAAATTGAGATACTCTGTTCTTAACTTTATCTTTAAATTTTCTAAAATTAACATGGGTGACTCTTACCCACGTTGTTATCATTTTTTGAAGATTATTCAACATTTCTTCAAATATGTATACTTCTTTAATAATTTAATGCATTTATTTATGTTATTAGCTTTAGTTATTCTTACAGTTTGTCTTACGGTAGGTACAAGGAGAAAATCACAAATTAAAAATAAATTTCAAGGTAGTCTTTCTCACCTCATGTACTCTTTAATATTAGGAATTATTTCCAAATTTTATTTTATGACCTCGTCAATAAATCTCTACTTTGTTTGTTTCAGGTTGGTTAAGATATATTCTACAATTTTTGATATTCATTTCTCTCATCACTCATAGCCTCTAACATACAATAATTCAAATTTTCAGGTCGGTTATTAAAAACAATTACAAATAAGTTATTAAACAAATTTATTTTAAACTTTGATTTTTGATTTTTATTTTCAAAGAATATAAAATTTAAACCTAGAAACTTTTCCATGCCTAGTAATAAATTGAACACAATAAATATATATTACAATCAAAATAAAAAATATAAGTAGGATAAATACACACACTTAAGAAAAGAAATGTAACATCCTAATAAATAGACACTAACACAACGGACATAACTATGATGCAATGATCTGTTGGCCATAAAATATGAGGTTACTGAATCTAGGCCATCCTAGATTATTTCAAATCCCTACAAATCCCTACTTACCTTGAGTTAGGTTATTGCACCATAAATTGGGTCATCTTCCCTACTTTTCCAACCTAGCATTCTTGGATTTTATTACCATTTCAACTCTTAATGGAATTTGGTGCATAATCTCCATTCTCAAAATTCACAATTCAAAACATTTTTAATTTATTAACATCCATAATCACTTGCTACGGCATTGTTAGTTGTTCCATACTCACCAAAATAATTCCCGAAAACCTCATAGTTCGTTGACTGCAATATTTTCTTCGGAAAAGTGAAAGATTATTAAACTTGGATTTTCCATTTGGTAATTTTTCATAAACTAGAAACATAAACCCACATTTGTAAATTGATGAACACAACATTCACATATTCTAATATTTTTCTCTCACTCAAAACACAAATCAATTGCAATCATAAAATAAAGAATGGTTCAGAAAATCTATAATAGAGAGTATTATCATCTAATGATTTCCCAATATTATTAAAAATCGCTTTTCCATTTTCTCCTTCTCCAAAAACTAGAAATATAAACCCTTTTCTCATCGATAAACACAACATCCATACATTTTATGTCATTTTTTAAAACTCCTTCTTGCTCAAAATAAACACATCTATACAAAATTTATCATTGCCTCATTCTCTAATATTAGGGCATTCATGTAATGGGGACCTTTTTCCATATGGTGACCTATGTACATCTCATTTAGATTCCATATACAATATTATTCCTTGTGATTAAAAAAAAAATATTCATAACATAATATTTCTTCCCCTCATATTAGTAGCATGTATCCATGAGCTTTATGTATTAATTGAAGCCTTTAAGTGAATATCACATCTAAGTACTAAATTAGAAGTAACATATCCAAAGATGAATACCAAGCTAAGAGGTCACCCACTATTACCTTGTTAAATTTATCTATATCAAAATAAAATATTTACTTGAATGGAAAAATGATTGAACATTTCATAAAAATGATATTATAATAAAAAGTTACAATAAGGTTCAATGAAAGAAATAAACATTAAACCTCTATTAAAATAAAACAATTAGTATTTTTATAAACTAGTTGGCATAATAATTTTTGAAGTATTTTGAGTAACTATATGATCAATTAACATGGTAAGTTAATTTCAAATATTTTAAGTAACTTTTATAAATATATAAATAAAATTTAAGGATTTTTGTTTATAACCCAAAGGGTAAAATTTATCTTTCAATGCAAAAACAAAATTTGACCATGAAGAAATAAGGTTACAGGGTCTATTGAGCTGAAAGGAAAAAATTGCAACAATTTAAATAATGCTAATTTAAAGAAGGAAAGAGACCAAAATTAATTGAATGACTTCACACAATAATTAATAAGTTGAATGATATTTAATCTTAAGATATGGAGAGTGGCGTTGAGCCGGTATGGTAGCCAACCCAGCTAGCTCACACCCTCTATGAGTGACCTGGTTTACACAGAAATAAAAATTATTAGATGCAACAATTAAATAAATAGAGCATGCATGAAAATACTTTAATTAATTCCTGAAAACTCAGTCTTTTACATCATGAGCAAAACACTCAAATCCAGCAAGATTAGAGGAGCGATCCACTAGTTATGAACTGCGTGAGGCTACATTGGAACATTTCCTCTTCCCTTCCACGTATTCCCTTCATGCGCACTGTCACTGACTCCCTTGATCGATTTCCTAATTCCATATCTGTCTAATTAATTAACTAATTGAATGTTCTTGCTCCCGAAAATCTTTTATATAGCATCGAATTACACATTGGAGATTTAAATTAGCCAACTGAGATTTAGGAGGGTGTATTAGTGATTTTAGCCATTTGTAAGAAATGAAATTAGTTTACAACAGAATTTCAAAATAGGGAACGATTATGGTGAATCATTCCTCTTTCCCTAGAATGATGATATTGTTGGACCAACTGCCTCCTCGAATTTAAAAGAAAAAAGGTAGAAATTGTTTTAGCTTATAGGTGCCATTACAACTCATTTGCTCTGGAACAATCAAAGTCAAATTCACGTGGCATTGAACATATGCAATTCTACTCGGGTCACTTGTTCTTTTATGAAATCTCCCATCTCTTCAGCAATAACGATAAGTCATGCTCATCTATATCTTGGGAAAAGTAGACAATCTCGAATTCGCCTTTGTCTAATAGATTTTTATAGACTTTGGAAAAAAAAAGAGTGAAAATCCTCATTTCAGAGTAATATTGGGCAGCAAAGAACATACCCACAATATTACCTTCTAGTGCTTCAATTTTTACTCTCTCCCCATTGTTTCTTATCAAGAAATCACGTTCCTCATTGAAGAGAAAATAGATCAAATGCTCGTGTGTTTCTTTTGCGTAGGTGACTACTTTCTCCTACTCAACCATAGTATTCAGCTGACACACGATCCCTGGGCCTTGCTTCACCATAGACTGTAGAAGCTTGAGAATGTCCCGTGAAAAACCAAGAAGATTAAGATCAAGTTCGATGTCATGGCCCCTTGAAATGTCTACACTTTTAGGTCCATCGCGATGATTTCTCACCATCATTTCATAAACTGAGATACCCAAGGTGAATATATCAACCTTAGTTGGGAAACCAAGGTCGGTGTTGCACGACGCATATTTCCAATGCCTTCATGCAATTTCTAGTTCACACTTTGCGCATAGGTGGAAGCGTTACCTGTTGCATTGATGTTAGTCCATAACAATAGATGAGGCCAACAGCTGCAACCATCTGAGTCAAGGCAGAAATACCCTCGTATGATTTTTCTAAGAGAACTTCTCGGATTCTTCAAGGACTTCCCTATCAACATGGGTACGTTACCTAGCATTGGAAGCATCACTTCCTTATGAAAAATCAATAATTGACCACATGGTTTAGTGCTTCACAAACCACAATCGAGTCCTCAGAGTCAAGTTGGTGCGTAGTAATATTAATGTCTGCATCTACAAGGTCCTTCAAGTTCTTAACTGTATGTGCATCATTTCTACCCGCTCTGGTGCAGGAATCCATTGCATTTTGGAAGCAGGTAAATGCATGATCGAACCAATTTTAAACCTACAAACGACATGATTTTATTAATGATATTTTAATCCTGTTAAAAAAAATAAGTAATAAATACTTGCACAATAATCATTTAACCAGTCGAAAGCATGAGAGAAATGGATAAAAATAAGACAAAACAGAGGCCCAACATCCCCCCATGCTAACCATCTTGCATTTCCTCATGAAAGGAAATATGGTACTGTCACTTCCTCGAAAAAAAGAAAATTAGAAACATTTATAGGCATTCAAAATGATGTTCGTGCAATTTTACGTGATCACACTTCTTGTGCTAGTTAAAGCTTGCTCTTAAAACAAAGTGTCTACTGGACTCTTTATTTTCTCAGACTGATTTCAAGAAAATCTAAAACAAAATTTGCCATGGAAAAATTAAATTGCAACGATGTTGTTATTATCTGAATAAAATAGACAAATTTTTAAAAATTCTAAAAGAATATCTTAGAGGCATCCCTGATCAAAAGTTTCACTTTAATATCCTCGTTATAAATATGAGTGACATGATTTAAAAAACCATAGTGTTAAAAGTAGACATAGTAATACTTTCTCGTGGTGATTATTTTACCATTATCCATGTATAGTTGAAGCTTCTCTTGTCTGGGCACAATGAGCTACCTGCACTAAGGGTCCCATGCTCAGAAGGAAATCCAAGGTATAACAACAAAAGGATTTTAAATCCATTCTCAAAGAGATTGATAGTGAGTTCAGGGAAAGAAAAAACAACCAAGTAAATCATAGTGTAACATTAACTTTAATACCATAGGCATGGACCTGCTACCAAAAGATGTCTATAGCCTCGACAGGGGTACCTTTTAACCTCATGAAATTCTTTTGTACCACCTACTAGATATAGATTCAAAGACATTTAAGAGCATTTAATTTTTCTCTTTTTATAAGTTAATTGAAGGTCATTGTCTTGGCTTGGTAACCAGCTAATGATAGTGCCACTCACGAGAACTAACAAGAATGAACAAGTTGGCTCGTGATGATACCTCTTGTCTTCCAGCTTTTCAACTGGAAGCCATTACCCTAGCTTGGTGACTAGTGCGGTAATGTCATTCTCCTTAGGACCCATGATCATAATAGGTCGGCTCGCAATGCGACCTCCTATCCCTCAATTAATTTATTTATGTTTTTTTTTGAAAAAATATGATTATAATTAACCTCAAATGGGTTACTTAGTAGGTGGGGAAGAAAATATATTCCTTAAGAATGCAGGATGGCGTGAATTTTTTTAATTACCATTCTTTACTGGTTGGTCATGCTACCCTAAGAACTTGTTTAAAGACATATAAGATAATGACCAAAATGATTCCTTGAGTTGATCATGCCAAGATTCTTTATGAAAGCTTATTAGAGTTTTGTAGGCATGGTCCACCATAGGAGATTTTTCATTGATTCCTTTGAAGAGAACTTAAAAAAATATTTCTTGGATGATAGTTTATTGGAATAGGAGAAAAGTATCATATGTAACTTATAACAATATCCTTTACTGACATGTTAGTCCATAATAAAAGTCACTTTAAAATATGAGGTATTAAGTGTAAATTTTTTCTGACAAGTCTTACCATGACAGTGCATAATAATAGAAATTTCAAAAGTTTTTCTTTGAACGAATCACAAGTTAAAGAGTATTGTTATACATTATTATTATCGTATTACCCTACCCTAGTTTTAAAGAAAGAAATATCACTGTTAAGTGTAGGCATACTTCCAATGAAGCCATGTGTGTAACAAAATGCTGATTATACTCACACTTAGTTTTAAAGAATTAGAATTAAAGACATACCAAATAATGAGAAACCATTTTCTTCAATTGATATGGTACCAAGATATGTCGAATGATGAGGGAATAATGTGTGTTTATGGATGCTTGAAACTAGGATTCAATGGAATCCACATATTTATGATTCTCCAATTGATGTAAGTCTTCCACAGTTTGATATTCACTTTCCTAGAGGCACAAAGGATCTGGTGAAAGACAAAAGATAAATCCCTCAATTCTGGGCTCAAATATTTGATTTGATTGACAAGAATGGTGAGAGAGTTTCCAGGGTTTTTAGTTTCAACAACATTTTCATAACAAGTTCCAATGAATGGTTGCTCCTCTAGTGGTATTTGAATTATATCTTCACAGGGTGAATGTTCTGTGGTAATGGGGGAAGCTTCCAAATTCATTCCCTTTCCAAACATGGAAGATGTAGCATTTTTTTAATAGGGGAATCAACAAAAATAATAGGCGGTTCAAACTGCTATGCAACATGATGGTTTAGATTATGGTTTAGAAGATGGTTTGGGGTAGGGTTTGGGTTAGGGCTTGGACTATGATTTGGATTTGGATTGGGTTTAGGCATTGAACTAGTGTTAGATCTAGGTTTGAAATTAGAATTAGGGTTAGTTATAAGGTGTGGATTAAGATATGGACTAGGGTTAGGGTATGGATTAGGATTTGGAATAGGACTAGGGTATGGATTAAGATATGGATTAAGGTTTGAATGAGAGATAGGTTATGGGTAAGGATTAGGATAAGGGGTAGGGTATGGATTAAGGCTAGGATAAGTTTGTGCATGTGGCCGAGAACATATAGGAGGATAAATTAATGGTGCATTGGAAAGAAATTTTGGTTTTTGTTTGTTCTCATATGATCGAATTTGCATGGGATATTTCCCTATAGATAAGGATCCAAACAATTCTTGAGGCCATGGAGATATCTGGATTGAGGATGAGAGCCAATGAGAGGGCCACTGTGGCCATGAAGTAGGATATTCAATTGGAGGAGGATTAAAATTTGTCCATGAAATTGCATGATTATAAACATGTTGGGAAACCTACTCAGGAAAATAGGCATTATTCCAAGTATCAAATGATAATGGTTTTTGAGTTATACCTGGTAGTCGATTCGATTCCTTACTTGATTCCCTGAGTGTCTGCAGTAATATTGGTAGTGATTGGAAATGTTATGTTGGATGATTGTCTTCACAAATTTTGCAAATTTTCAGGCTAGTAAATGGACACTTTCTAACGAAGTGTTTATTTCTACATTTGGCACAAAAGATAAGCGGTGGGTTTTCATCCTACTTCCACTCTTCCTGCAAATCATCCAATTTAGAAATAAAATATTTAATAGTATAATTTTTATGTTTAAGAAAAATGTTAAATTCTCCACTTGTTAATTCCTCATTGGATGAGTTGTATGTCTCTGTAGTAGCATAAAAAATCCCCATTGAATGATTCCTCGAAATACCATTTTCTTCTTTTAAACAAGCCCACTGGAACATTTTTTAGCACATGAATAGTGTGTATATATATGCATAGGGTGGGGGATTATAACAACAATAAATAAAATGAGAAACCTTAAAATAACCAAGATGTGCAGGAAATAAATAAATTCAAAGAACATAAATTTGCAAGAGAAACTAAGTGAAAATTAAAAAATGCGGCAGATCACCAAGGTCATTCCCCTGAGTGCCTCCCTGGCAACAACGCCAAAATTTTGGGTGCAATATAGGGTCTATAAATGTACCAAAATTTAATTTGTGAATCCGGACAGTTCGTGAACTTCAAGATGAAGCACTAGAAATTCCAGAGAAAGCCCCTAGAAACCTGCAAATGAAACTCTTTTCTATCTTGCACATTAATCTCGTCAATAAATGAAATCCTGTAGTAAAAGAGAATTCGAGAAACACCAATCTAAACAATTAAAATCATGCGATAAATAAAGGTAAACATTGCGAAAGGAAATTCTAAGTATGAGCAAAAAGGAGGAAAATCATGACTAGAAACCAATGAGTGTCGACACAATATCAAAAGACTGTAAATGCTAGAATAAACTCAAAAGCAATTAAAAACCATTCTGCCTGCACTAGTTCTGCGTGAAATCAACTTGAAAGCATTAGAAACACGAATTTACTGTGGAAATAAACTATAAATAAATTGACTTAATATGAACCTCTCGCCTTCCTTGTCCCCATAGATTAATCTTGTGAAACTGTATAGAAGCCTAAGGGTAATTACAATGAAAAATAAACATTATCAATTTCAAGCATAGAGTAATTCCATTTTATAAATGTCGACTCTTCAATGCAGCAAATCAAATTAATTTTAGAGCTGAAAGGAAAACATTGTAGCAAATTAAATAATGCCAATTTAAAGAAGGAAAGAGACCGAAATTAATTGAATGACTTCACACAATAATTAATAAGTTGAATGCTATTTAATCTTAAGAGATGGAGAGTGGCGTCGAGCTAGTCTAGTAGCCAACTGGGCCAACTCGCACCCTCTATGAGTGACCTGGTTTACATAGAAATCAAATTCATTAGATGGAGTAATTAAATAAACAGAGCATGGGTGAAAATACTTTAATTAATTCCTGAAAACTCATTATTTTACATCATGAAGAAAACACTCAACTCCAGCAAGACGAGAGGAGTGATCCGTTGGTTATGAACTGCGTGAGGCTACATTGGAACTTCTCCTCTTCCCTTTTGCGTATTCCCTTCGTCCGCACCGTCACCGACTCCCTTGATTGATTTCCTAATTCCCTATCTATCTAATTAATTAACTAATTGTCTGTTCTTGCTCCCGACAATCTTTTATATGGCATAGAGTTAAAAATTGGAGATTTAAATGAGCCAACTCAGATTCAGGAGGGATAATTACCGATTTTAACAATTTTTCAGAAATGAAATTAGTTTACAATAGAATTTCAAAATAGGGAATGATTCTAGTGAATTATTCCGCTTTCCATGGAATGATGGTATTGCTGGAACAACTGCCTCCTTCAATTGCCAAGAACAAAGGTAGAAACTATTTTAGCTTATAGGTGGCATTACTACTTGTTTTCTTTGGAAAAATCAAAGTCAAATTCACGTAGCGCTGAACATATGCAATTTCACTCGGGTCACTTGTTCTTTTACAAAATCTCCCTTCTCTTCAACAATAACAATAAGTCGTGCTCATTTATATCTTAGGAAAGGTAGACGATCTCGAAGTCACCTTTTTCCAATAGCTTTTTATATGCTTTGGACAAAACATGAGTGAAAATCCTCATTTAAGAGTAATATTGCGCAGCAAAGAACAAACCCACAATCTTCTCTTCTAGTGCTTCAATTTTCACCTTCTCCCCATTGTTTCTGATCAATAAATCGCATTCCTCATTGAAGAGCAAAGAGATCAAATGCTTGTTGGACATTAGGTTCAATGCTCCCTGTGTGTTTCGCAAAATGGATTAACTGCCTCTCGTGGATCCTAACTCTGGAGATTGTAGCGGAGACTAACGCCTGTGGGTTTTGGTCTAATGATAATCATGATTCCAACAAGTGGTATCAGAGTGACAGGTCTCGAGTTTGAAACTCACCCGAATGGCGTTGTTGGGGGGGGGGATATTGTTGGACATTGGGTTCAACGCTCCTTGTGTGTTTCACAGCATGGAATAACCACCTCTCGTGGATCCTAACTCTTGCAATTGTAGCAGAGACTAATGCCTACGAGTTTTGGTCTAACGACAATCCTGATTCCAACAATTCTCATGAGTTTCTTCTACATAGGTGACTGCTTTCTCTTACTCAACCATAGTAGTCAACTGACACACAATCGCTGGGTCTTGCTCCAACATGAACGACAGAAGCTTGAGAACATTCCGTGGAAAAATAGGGGGATTAAGATCAAGTTCTATGTCATGGCCCCTCAAAATGTCTACACTTTTAGGTCCACCGTGATGCTTTCTCACCATCATTTCGTAAACTGACATACCCAAGGAGAATATATCAACCTTAGTTGGGAAACCAAGGTAAGTGTTTTAGGGCACATATTTCCAATTCATTCACGTAATTTCTAGTTCACACTCTGCGAATAGGTGGAAGCACTTCCCATTGCATCGATGTTAGTCCAGAACAACAGACGAGGCCATCAGCTGCAACCATATGGCCAAGGCAGAAATGCCCTCGTATGGTTTTTTTGAGAGCACTTCTCGGATTATTCAAGGAATTCACCATCAACATGGTTACATTACCTAGCATTGGAAGCATCGCTTCCTTATGGAAAATCGATAATTGACCACATGGTTTAGTGCTTCACAAACCACAATCCAATCCTTAGAGTCAAGCCTATGCGTAGTAAGATTAATGTCTTCATCTGCAAGGTCCTTCAAGTTCTTAACAGTAAGTGCATCAGTTCTACCTACTCTGGTGCAAGAATCTGTTGCATGGTGCAGGCAGGTAAATGCATGTCAATCGAACTAGTTTTAAATCTGCAATAAAGAGGCTTTTATTAATAATATTTTAATCCTGTTAAACCAAACAAGTAACATATACTTGCACAATAATAATTTAACCAGTCGGCAACATGAGAGAAATGGATAAAAATAAGACAAAACGGAGGCCCAACAGTCCTAAAGTAGAAGGAAAATATCCAAAGATAAAAAAGAAGCTTAGAGGCTGCCCACGATTACCCTTTTAACTCTATCTGTAACTAAATAAAATATTTACTTGAATGGAAAAATGATGGAACCTTCCATAAAAGGATATTATAATAAAAATATACAAGAAGGTTTCATGAAAGAAAGAACATGAAACCTCTATTAAAAGGGGAAAATTGGAAGTTTTATCAACTGTTTCGCACAATCAATTTGGGTGTATTTATAGTAAATTGTATGATTAATTAACATGATAAGTTAATTTCAAATATTTTGGGAAACTTTTATAACCATAGAAATATAGTGTAATATGAGTTAAATTTCTCAATTATGATGTATTTCTAGTAACTTTATGAGTAATTAACATGATAAGTTAATTTCAAATCTTTTGAGTAACTTTTATAACCATATAAATCCAATGTAATATGAGTTAACTTTCCATATGTTTATATTTTATTTGGAATTGAATATTTATGTAGGATATGATATGAATCATATAGAGATCAGGATAGAGGATTACATGTAAGTATGTAAGGGCCCTAAAAGAGTCAATGAGGATGTCTTTAAGTGTAAACAAGACTTTGTTACATAAAAAGAAAAGCTAATGATAACAATAATAGATGAAACAAATTTTTGTATTGAGTTATTTTAATATATATTGTAACTTGTAGTGTGCAGTGAGATGCAAAAAATAAAATATATATAGAAATATCATAGTTTCCATAATCCATGCAATATGATGTGTTTAATCATTCCAACTAGTGAGTAGAGGAATTGGTATTGATATGGAATAATATAGAAAAAATGATTTTGGATGAATGAAACTACATACATGAGATGCTATCATTACATTGTTAGGTTGTAGTTAGGGTAATCAAGGGTGTTGAATATATTTCTACTTTATTGAGATATGAAAATGGAAATGGGGAAAAGACATATAAGGAAAAAGCATGCACCCTTCATTTGACTAAAATTGTGAATATGGGCATTTTTTTGATAACATGGAAAATAATTTTTATAATTTTTTTGGGGATAAATTGTATTTATAAATTGTGACATTGTATAGAATTTTATATGTAAAATATAGCATCAGAGGTAATGAGAGGTTAGAATTCAAGAGTATTGAACTAGCAAACATTGCTCTTGGTTGGACCAAGAAAGTTGTCATTATGGGTGATGCACATGACCTATATGAACTTGAAATACATGAAATGATTGAAAATATAGTAGTTAGAAATGTAGAGATACATTCTAATGAAAATAGGAATATAATGACTCTTCTTGAGAAGGTAGAGGCCATGTGAAGTGAGTGGAGATACAAGCCTATGAATTTGAAAATAAAAGTGTAATTAAGCCTTGAGATGGGACATATACAACATTAGAATTTTCTTCTTTCTAGAAGTTTCCTCTAAAAATATGTAAATGAAAAAAAAACTAATAGTTAATGAATTTTTTAGTTATTGAAACATTTATAGTTATAATGGAAATTTATATTATTAAAACAAGCTACAATTAAGCATAAATAATATATTAACTATCTCAAATTTAATATAATTTAGATTTTTTTTTTAATTATTAAATTTATATTTTAATAATTTTTCCGCACTTCTTAATAAATTTGCACTCAAAATAATATATAGTGCAACTAAAAAATAACTACACACTAATTGTAATATCCCTATTTTTAGGGCTTTTATTAGACAATTGAAAAATCCTAAATGTTAAGTGGACCTAAAGGAAAACAATTGTTGATGACATATTTTATTATTTTAAATTTAATAAATGTGGAAATTCAATTATTGTGCAACGGCTAGAGTATAAATGGAGACTAGTATTTCAAGTCCATGAGGATGGATAAGATTCCAAAGACTTTCCCAGATTCTCCAAAAATCCTTGGAGAAAATAAATAAAAATTTAAATATTAGATTGGAGACAAAAATCTAAAAAAGATACCTTGGTAAAGTGGAAAGTTACTGGGAAGAGGTGGAATAAAACTAGAAAGAGGAAAAAGCTAGTTTTAAAGCACGTTTGTGGAAAAAACAAAAGGAAAGCCTACAAAAAAAGGAAAACAACATCCTGATTAACTAGACGCAGTTATGGAAACATGTTGAAGGTAAATAAGGCTTAAATAAGCCATTCTTGGGTAGACAAGAGGTTGTTTACACTGGGAGGAATTGGTCTCTACTCGGGGGGAGCTGTGGAGAGAAAGCTCAAGGTTGGGTGGAAAATAGTCTTACCAGAATTGGTATGCACAATTTATTTAATTCTGTCTTAACATTTTTCTATTATGGTGACAATTAGAGAAGTGATGGTCTATGTATAAAGATATGTGGGAAATTATATTTTCTGTATTATAACTTTCCGTTAGTTGTAAGTTATAGATTCTGATGTATTTAATAGAACTTACTATAACAGATATAGTGTAGTTCTGTATAGTTACATAGACATTTATAAGAAATAAACCAACTCTCAGAATGTCTAATCCTCCATAACAGGTTTAAATTTGAGGTCAGGTTCTAAATATTATTATTATATATATAGAAACATAGATAAATACATGATAAAGAAATTAAATTTAGTGTATTTATCATGTGTTCCATAATAACATAAATTGAAAATTTATATAGTATGGGGAAATTCCTTTCTCTTATTAAACATGAAATTGTGAATTTCAAATAATATCTTCTACCGTTACATATTTAGAAGATTTTTGGATATATATACATAAACCATAGCATTATCTAAGAAAGGTATCAAAGGTAAAACATAACCTAGTACATGCAGAGAAGTAAACAGAGTTTAACTTTTTGAAAATAAAGTATACTGTATTATAATGAAACAAATTAAGTCTAGACATTGTTATATACACATATGTCAATTAAATACTGTCATAAAATTTAGAGAGAGTTCAAGATTCAATCCCATGGTTACAACGAAATTATCCATTTTAAATTTGTTCAGAATACAAGAGGAGGAAGTCCTTAAAGAATTATGGACCAACTTGTGAAGATGAAACCAATGTTTATGGTCAATGAATGACTTACAGAATTATAAATTACCTGTGTAAGTGATCAGGAAAGGAAAGGGAGTGACTGCACATAAAATTTAAGGATGAATTAATAAATGTCTTTAAATTCAAGTAAAGCAATGAATACAAATAAGTGACATTGGTAATTAAACATGGAAATATTACCTTACTCGTTGTAATAGACAGTGATAGTAAACTTGCATATAAAAATGAGGAAAATGATTAAGTTGATAATGAGAGGAACATAAGAGCAAGAATAAAATTAATACAACGAGAGGGAAAAATATTACCTGAAATCTCGACAACTGACTGCTTGTCAAACTCTGAGGAATAGTGTAAAAATTATTGTTCCTGCATAAAGTGTGAATTTATTAAATTGATAAATGTCATAAGATCCTATTCTTTGCAATTAAATATATAAAAGTAAATATGAGAAATTCATACAGATTATCAATTTGTAATACCGTGGTGTTAAATTGATTTAAAATAAATAAAAAGGAAAGATATATTCCTGAACCTGAGAAAATTTGGATAATTCTAAAACAACAAAATTTGAAAGTCTTCATGAGGAAAAGAGGAGTTCCGAGTCAATTCAGAAATCAAAATTCTGAAGATAAATAGAGCATTTGAGAGCTATAAGGACTTATACAAGTTAACTCGGTTCAGTTACAAATGAGGACTTATATCCAAATTCCTAAAAATTGAAATGCCAAACTAATGAAATCTCAATGCAGAACCCTTAGATTAAATTTGGGTAAAAATCTACTTTTTATAATGAAGTTTTATATTCATTGGGAAAAACCCAAAATTGTAAAATAAAAAAGCGATGTCAAGTTAACCGTATGGAAAGATATTAGAAGCAATTTTAATTTCACAAATTTAAGGTAAAGGGTCACATTCATCTATGCGTGAAGAAATTACAGAAAAATATCACAAATTGGAAATGAAATTACAGAGAATGCTATGTGATGGTTAAATCACTACTATACTTAAATTATGGCTATAATAACGCAAACAAAATGTATTAATTAAATTTCAGAGGAAAATTTATTAAGAGGGAGAATAGATATATCAAAATCCTGTACGACTATAAAATGAGAATAATGAGTTAATTATGTTACAAGTATTGTAATTATAGTAATTATGAAAGGCAATAATCCACCATATATTTTGTAAAAGGATGAAAACCCTTACCTCGATGTTGGCTGAAATTTTAATGGAGGATAGCTCCTCACCTTGGATAAAAATGAAAATACTGCAATCAAAACAAAAATAAATATATAAGTTGGAGAGAATAAAAATTCGAAGAAATGAATTTAAGGTTAACTAAAATCCATATAACAGAGACATAATGTCGAAAACATTACCAACCAAATCAAAATATTACCTGAAGCAGACGTGAAGGTATTCGATAATGAAACCTTACTCAGGAACCAAATATTATCTGCGTTGTGATTCTAGCAAGGCTGAGTGGACGACTTGGAAAAATTTCTAAACTGAGGGTTTGAGAAAGAACCAGAGACGAAGAGCCACAATGACAAAATGACAATGAAAAAAAATTTATGGTTTATTCTATGAGTTAATATGAGACTGAAATACAAACCCATCATAACCATCCACATGGTGTGGATCTAAGGTGTGTGAGTACTCAGGCAGACGATAGGTAAGTCTCAGGAGCCATGTGATCACATTAATCAACATAGTATGATTCATAAATGATAGAAAGCTCGAAAGGATACAAATTTAAAAACATTTGACTTGTAATATTATGGATAATTAGTTTCGAATCCAAAATACATATGCCTTCACTTGACCTTGGATAGACCCTGTCAAAACAGATGCAATTCAATAAAAAATTGGGTACAAAAATGAAATTATAACTAGAGAAATAAAATAGCCAAAGGAAATGCAGAAATTCAAAATTAAAACATTGAAATAAGGAACAAAGGGTAGGTTACCTGTAAACGATATCTAAAACGTTGGTTCAAAAGAGGAAACGCGAATAAGGATCCAATTGAATTAATCACAACATTAGAACATGAGGATAGATAGCATTACAATAATACATCCTTGAGTTTCATAAAAAATTCTCATAAAAACATAGAAGAAGTCTCTCTCTGTGCAATGACGTCCTAATGCAGAATCTTGGCCAAATGACAAACTAAATGAAATGGCCAAAACCATAGTGCAAGACATTCAATGAATATAGGGTTCTCGATAAATCTCTACCATTCATCTCCATCATATAGGTGTCCTCTAAAAGCACCGAGGTCATGTGATGTTCAAGTGAAGACGTACCTCCATTAAATGGCTTAATAAACGAAACAATAAGGTTTTAGAGGGGAATTTAATATGATATGGGTATAATCCCATCGTTAATAAAACAAACTATCAATGTCATGCAATTAAATTAAACATAACCATTAACCTATGATAAATCGATTCCAGTTAATATGACGGGATTTCAATATAAGTTAATAATGTTGAGTTATGATTTCAATATAAGTTAATAATATGATGAGTTATATGTGGTAGCGAATTTACTTTGAGTAATATGTATTGAATACATAGCCTATATAGGGTTCATGTAGTAATATATATATATATATATATATATATATATATATATATATATATATATATATATATATATATATATATAATGTTATTATGCCACCAATGAAAAATGGTAGGGTGATTACCTTATTCGATTAATAGCCTTAGTAGTTGGAAAAGTTATAAGATATGAATTATAACTTTAAATATAAAAATAGTTAAGTATGTTTTAAAGTAATAAAATGGAATGTTATCAAATTGTGAAGGGGGATAATGGAAATTAGTCTATAATACATGTGCGAGACATGTATAAAAACCTAAAGGTAAAATAAGTATGGTACTTATAAACTAAGTTTAATTAGTGGGATGTATAAATAGACCTAGGAAGCATTCTATAAGAGATGAAAAGTATAAACTAAGACAGAGTTTGGTGATGAGAAAAATAAAAGAAAAACAGACCTTGGTTTTGCATTGTCATTTTTAAAGTAATAAATGGCAAGTACATCAAAACATAACAATCGTCATGATGAGAATTAGTATTAAAAGAAAAACAAAAAAATTGGTTAGTGGGAGTTATTAAATCTCAATATATTAATAGTTTTAAATTTATTTATTCAATTAGAAGATTTATCTGAAAATACAAGAACATATGGTTAAAATGTTGAATGAAGATAGTTGGGATGATGTTGTGCGCAACTACCAAGAATCAAGATCTATAGTAAGACTTAAATATTTTTATATTTCATTCAATAAGGTATGTTGATTTATACATTCATTTTATTCATATGTAGACTATTTTTATTTTATTACTTATAGATATATATTTTTTATGTCATTAATCATGTCAAAGAATGATGCAAATGGAGTACAGAATACTTTCAACAACTTTATTGAAAAATTCAAGTTGGAAAGGATGAGAAATGAATGTCTTAAGAATGTTCAACTTGATCCTACTCTTAATAATTTCATTTGGATTGGGCTCGATAGTATACAATATCAAATAATACCACGTGATTGTGAAGACATTGCAAAACTCATACCTAAAAGGGAATATGGCCTAGTTATTGCATATATTCCTCATGGTTTTAATTTCCCAAACATTGAATATGATAGTAAACCATATACTTATCAAGCTTTTAGTAAAGTTGTTACTGGATTTCAAGAAGTCACAATGTCACCACTTTGGAGATTTGTGACATTTCATTTAGACACACAATTTGCAATGTTATTAGCAAGCTTCAAGGGAAAAAAAAATCAAGGATGCAACTTACATGGTAAGACATTGAAATTATATGTTTTATTAATGTTATAATTTTTTATTTATGTACAATTTAATTTAACGTTTACTATCTTATGTTATAGGAAGATGTCAAATATTCCTTGTTTGGAAGATCAACCTATTATAAATGATTGTGAGTTCCTCCATGTATGTTGGACAAAAGAGGATATCTATATGATGCAGGGGCATTAGACACTAGCCAGCAATGTGGAGGATTGTCCACATGTTGTAGCTAGAAGGGTTCAAAATTGCTTAATTTTGTAACAGCACGGTGTTAACACCTTAGCTTTCTATTGCAGTTAGGAGTAGTCAATAACTGTAGAAGTCGAAAATTTTTGGTTTATGTCCATTTGGTTAGTTTCCACTGTCAGAATGTTATGTAATTAGTCTTTTAAAGTTAAAGGAATAAAACGGTCCCCAAAGGAACTGAAGAGTCATGTAATTGATTATAAGTTGTAACCCTAGATACTTTGAGAGGGGGGATTTTGGTAGTGAGTCACAGAACTGAGAAGCATTGTCTTTATTGAAGAATTTTTAGGCTCTTTGAGTACCTGTTCGAATAAAATTGAGTAATTGTGGATATTGGTGTGTTATTGGCAATCTCCCGAGGGATTCATTCCTTCGTTTTTAAATTTTGTGCATTCAGTGGATATTAGGAATTTACCCAGCTCCTGTGTGTTTCTGAAGGTATTTTCTGTTTATAATGTGGTTTACACTGTGTGGAAACCCCATAAGTTCTCAGCCTATCTTCAATGTTATGTCTCAGTGGTCAAATTAAATACGCTCCTTTATTTGGGAAGAAGGTCGAATAGGACTCTATCAAAGAGAGAACCATGATCTTATTCTATTTGCCTGAAGAGTATTGAATCTCTGTCGAACCAATAAACTTACCTGTAGAGGAATTTAACCTTGTTTAATTGATTAGTTGCGTGATATTAGTTAAGGCTTAACCCAGAGTAATTGAACGAAGAATTCAGTCGAAAACGAGTTAACCATAGTAAGGGAACCAGTTTGTTACTGTGAAAATCTTGGGAGTGGTTTTCAAAACCCATTATTGCCCATATCGCACTGCCTTTGGCCAAAGGTGAAACCGTTTAGAAAAAACACGATCCTATAATATGTTGCCACGTCACTGGGGTAATACCGCCCCCATCGCGTTCTTTTAAAGTGTTAAAGTTAGGTTGGGGAAAAAACATGATATTGTTGTGCGTTGTCCAATCTGGAGGCTGGATGATCGAATGGTATTCACGCACCAAGTTGCAAAGGAGATAGGCAAGGAGGTTGGATAAAGAGCTTTGACTGTCGGGAAATTTCATTCGATATTTATGCAAGGGAAAGGCTCCAAGATATATATCTATATGTAGCGCTTTGTATACAAGGGACCAAGGTTACAATATAAAGCATATGTATTATATTCTTGTGCGCGGGATTAAATGAACAAAAGACTCCATTATTTGGGATTACTTAGAGAAGGTCTAATACATTCATTAATCAATTTCGAAGAAACTGATAAATGAATCAGAAATAAGAAAATAAAGTGGACTTCTTGTGTTGAGTAGAGGCTGTGTTGAGCGAGATTGTTGATAGAGTTAATTTAGAGGCTAGCTCTCCTTAGTGCCGGATTCAAATTTTTTTTTTTTGCTGTCACTATAGGCCTATTCTTTTGAATCAAGTAGATGGGGAGATTCATAGTCAAGTATTGGTTTATGATGATGTTGTAAGAAAAACAACATGTGAGGAAGAAGATTCAAAAGGAGATATAGTTAACATTGATTAACTATCTTATAGATCTATGTTCAAATTAAGGAGATTGGGTTTTAGATTTATTCTCAGGTTCAGGTAAGTTTTAATATATAAAATTGAATTTAAATATTTTATTTTTTATTTTTTATGTGTTTATAATATTTTTCTTAATTATTTCTTTTGTGCTCGATGATAAGGTATAATGCTAGCACGTTGCCTAAAAAAAGGAAGAAGTTGCATTTCCATTGCGAAAGACCTAGTGCAATGAAAATTTATTCAACAAAGAATTAATGCTCTTCAATTTATTCCAGATGCAATGCAAGAAGTTGGTTTTAGGAAAGGGGATTTTAATGAATCACGTGTGGAAAAAAAGAAAAATGAACCTCAACCACTGTTATATGGAATGATTAGAAAATGGCATTTTGGAATATTTGTAGACATTAAAGATCCATTAGAAGATGAAAATGACCAAAATGAAGCAGAAAATGTTGCGGAAAAAGACATTAATGAGGTTCTAGAAGATGTTGAACATGGATTAGTTGATATTAAGGATTAGCTTTAAGTTATGCTTGCAAGTAAAGCTCAAATTTGAGAGCTATTAATGAGTTTTACATGTAATGTTTAGACTTTGATATTTTATGAGAAGAATCCTTATTTTTTTTCAAAAAGCATATGATTACTATTAATTTTTAACATAAAATTCATAAAAATGCTATTTTAAAAGTTTTTTTGTTAAGATTTTCCCCAAAAAATCGTTTATTTAACATGTTTTTTTTAACAAAAAGTCTCAAAAGGTTTATTTTTTTTCATTGTATTTATATTGAAAATGTGTATTTTTTTGTCATATGATTAAAAATATTGGTTTTTTAGCGACAATTATTTGAAGTGCATTGAAATATTAATTAACAATACATAAACATATAGAAAATCCTAGCTTTAAAATATTGAACCTTTTTTTATTTTTTTAACTATGTGAAAAAATGAAGATTTCATTACAAAAGAAAAATACAAATACTTAAATACACTTAAAAATAAACATCTCATGGAAGAAGAATAGATTAGAAAATTTAGTGTAAAAAAAAACCCTCTAAAAAAAGTAGGTGATTCTACATGACCTCTTTTCAAAATCGACATGAAAATCATGACATTAAAAGAAAAAAAATCATAAGAAAATTTAAAGTTACACAATTATGCTCCAAAAAAAATGTTGATTTGACATCACCACTTTTAAAATCGGGTGCTTTTTTTGCTACCTCAAAAAAACGGGTTCCAGGTAATTTTCTTGTTTGATTGGTAACTATGTTGGCTGTGAGTAAGCTAGAAATGATCTACAATGGCATAACTGTAAAGAATACTATATCGGAATAAAGTATGAGTGAGCTAACCTGAAATAGATAAATATTGGTACATGTGGCTCCAAGTTCAGTAAAGAGGAAGAAATATGGGTAAGAGGTTACTCGTATTAGATTGTAAAATTTAAATGGAAAAAAAATAACGAATCTGGAATTAATACATTTTCAAATATGATTAGCAGAAATAAGATAAGACTCGAAAACATAAAGGGTACGATGCCAACCTCATGATAAGAGTAGGTTGTGTGAAGAGGCTACATATGGCCTTAGGGATAGGCTACACATACTTCATCAGTTGCTAAATGAGAAATAAGGTATGGGGAATACTTATGTGTATATTATGAATAGAGATCATTATGGCTAAGGAAAGCTTATGAACAATTAAATCTGAGTACAAAAGCTCCATAAATTATTGCACAGTCATACATCATGGGTATGGGATTCGAACTTCAATTAACTTCTCCACAGCATATACAAGCCTTATTCGCATTTAATTCGAAACATAAAATCGACTTTAATTGATTCTTCCTTTAATTGCAGAGTTTCATCTTAGGGCCTGTTTCAAAGGTTACCATATATATATCTTATTTAATCAACCATACTGAACACAATTCCACAGTTCTTCATCAACATATACAAATCTTGGCTAGATATTCAATTTGTCCTTCAATCTATTACCTTGTCTCTTCCTAGTAGCTCTCCCTTTTGTCATCTCCTTTGCAGACTGTATTAAACCCCTAATTCAACTCTACTGCTCTATCTCTAATTCCTCTGTTTCATCTGTTGCCTCTACTATTTCTCTGCCTCTTTTTCCTTATGGATAGTTTAGGTGCTGCTCCTGTCTTTGCCAATTCCTTTGCCATTAATGACAACATTTCCAACAATCTCCCCCTTTGGCATTGATGGAAAAACTCTTCTTCTGATGGCCTTATAGAAGCCCTTTGTTACTTTTCCTCCCCCTTTGACATCAATGGAAAAGAGTTTGATCAAGATCCTTTGAACGGACAATGCCATGCTCCCCCTGAGATCATGCTACATCTTCAAACATAATGTGACCAACAATTCATCCTTTTCATATGACCAATGCTCCCCCTGAGCCTGTGCATGCAGAGATGCCTAACAGCACCTCACAACCAATCTAATCTTCTGTATTTAAGTAGACCTGATCCTCTGCATGGTAGAGACTACTCCCAGTTTTTGTCTGAGATATTCGAACGCTTCCCTGGGTTGAGGTTTGGTAAATATATCAACAACTTGTTCTTTGGAGGAAACATACTCCAATTTCACCTTTTGTTCAAGCACTTGTTCATGTAAGAAGTGATATTTGATGGGAATGTGCTTGGTCTTGGAATGCATAACAGGATTCTTTGAGATACTGATGGCAATTGTATTATCACACATAATGGAGTTAGGAGGTGAACATTTGATTTGAAAGTCTTGTAGGGTTTGCATCATCCAGAGAAGTTGAGTGCAACATGATGCTGCGGCCACACATTCAGCTTCTGTTGTAGATAAGGCAATGGAGCTTTGCTTCTTGTTGAACCAAGATACTAACCAGGGCCCCATATAGAATGCACCACCACTAGTAATTTTCCGATCATCAACACTTCCAGCCCAATCTGCATCAGTGTATGCATGAAGAGTAAGATCAACATTCTTTGGATACCATAGTCCAAAATCTTGATTTCCTTGTAGATATTTGAATATTATTTTCACAGCCTGAAGGTGAGACTCTTTTGGATTGGCTTGAAATCGTCCAGCAATCCCAACTGCATGCATAATGTCTGGTCTTGTCCCAATGAGATAAAGTAGACTTCCTATCATAGATCTGTATTCTGGTTGATTCACCCTGGGAGAATCATCACTAGAACTGAGATTACATCTGGTTATCATTGGTGTACTTACAGATTTGCAATCTTCCATGCCATACTTCTTCAGAATTTGCTTGAGGTATTTTTCTTGTGATAAGAAAATGCCATCTGTTGCTTGTTGCACTTGCAATCCAAGAAAGAATGTTAGTTCCCCAAGTAAAGACATTTCAAATTCTTGCTGCATATCAGAAGAAAATTTCTGACTCATAGACTCTTCATTACTTCCAAAAATGATATCATCAACATATACAACCACAATCAATAGTTTATCATTTTCAGTTTTTGTGTATAATTTGCTGTCAGCAAACCCCTTTGAAAATCCTTGTTGATGAATATATTTGTCAAGATGATAATACCATGCCCTTGGAGCTTGTTTGAGACCATATAGAGCCTTTTTAAGTCTACAAACAAGATTTTCATCATTTCCCAAAATGAATCCTTCTAGTTGTTCTATATAAACTTCTTCTTCTAGATCTCCATTGAGAAAAGCAGATTTAACATCCATTTGATAAACTTTGATTTGTTGGAAGCTTGAAAAAGCAAGAAACATTCTTATGGCTTCAAGTCTAGCTACAGGAGAAAAATTTTCTTCAAAGTCTATACCTTCTTGTTGAGCATACCCCTTGCAAACAATTCTAGCTTTATTTCTTATAACATCTCCATTCTCATTTAACTTGTTTTTGAATATCCATTTAGTTCCAATGACATTTTTGTCATGAGGTCTTGGTACTAATTCCCAAGTGTGATTCTTTTCAATTTGATCAAGCTCTTCATTCATGGCTTGAATCCAACATTCATATTTGCTAGCTTGACTAACACTGCGAGGTTCAATAGTGGACAGAAATGCCAGATTGCTAGAAGATCCCACAAGAGTCCTTCTTGTTTGTACACCTGATCCCTTTTCTCCCAAAATTTGAGATTCTGGATGATTCTTTGAACATATCTGGATGGAGCCTTTTTAGACAAATCATCTTCGGGTTCTTCACTGGGTTCACTGTTTGTATCATTACTATTTGATGTAGAAGGATATGTGTCATTATCATCTTCATCTGTTGTTTGCTTTTCTTCTTTTGGAGCTGCAGAAGACTCATCAATAGCCACATCAATACATTCAACAATCTTCCGAAGTCTTTTATTGTAACATTTATATGCCCTACTCCTAGAGGAGTAACCAAGAAATATTCCTTCATCTGCTCTGGGTTCAAACTTGCCAAGTTTTTCATCATTATTCTTGATAAAGCATTTGCTTCCAAAAACTCTAAAATTATTTATAGTGGGAGGATTACCATACCAGAGTTCATATGGAGTTTTATCACTATTTTACACGAACATGTGCCTTGTTGACAATGTTTACTGCTGTATGTGTTTCTTCTCCCCAAAATGTGTCAAGTGTTTCGGAATCATCAAGCATAGCTCTAGCCATTTTTTGAACTATTCTGTTCATTCTTTCTGCAACGCCATTCTGTTGTGGAGTCCCAACTACAGAAAACTGTCTTTTTATGCCATGTTGTTCACAAAATTCAAGGAATTCATTGGATGTATATTCTCCTCCTCGATTAGATCTAAGACACTTGATTTTTAGATCTAATTCATTCTCAACTAGTTCTTTGAAGATCTGAAATTTCTCAAATGCTTCATCTTTGTGTTTAAGCAGCCCAATCCAACACATTCTAGAGAAATCATCAATGAATAAGATATAGTATTCTTCACCACGTGGTGAATTTTTCCTCATAGGTCCACATATGTCGGTATGAATGAGTTCAAGAGGCTTACTTGATGATCCTTCCTTGGCATTAAATTGTACTCTGGTTTTCTTACCGAATTGGCAAGATTTTCATATGATATTTTCAGGTAGAGTAATATTGGGAAGATCACGAACAACTTTAAGTCTGCTTGATTTGTTGATTTGAGAGAAGCTCAGATGCCCCAACCTTCTATGCCATAGCCAATTTTCTGAAGATTTACTCAAATAACATTGTTCTTTGCAGTTCTTTAATACATACAGGTTGCTTGGAGTTCTTTTTCCTTTTATAATTGTTTTACCTGTATCAAGATCATGTACCACACATTCTTTTGAACTAAAGACTACTTCAGTTCCTTGATCACACATTTGACTTACACTTAAAAAGTTATGCTTTAATCCATCCACATACATGAATTCATTAGCTTTCACCTTTTCTTTTAGAAAAACAGATCCTTTTCCCTTAATGACTGTCGGAGTATCATTTCCAAATGTAACATTTTTTTCCTTTTTTATAGCACTATATGCAAGAAGTTTGGTTTTATCACCTGTCATGTGTCTTGAGCATCCACTATCAATGTACCATTGGTTTTCTTCATCTTCTGCAAACAACGCTATGCCATAATTTTCAACCTGTAATTCCTTCTTTTTCCATACTTTGGAGCTTGAAGGAACATGTTCTTTTGGCTGAACTTTGCTCCTGCATTTAGATTCTTCATGGCAAAAGTTATTGCAATAAGCACATTCAAATTCATTCTGAAGAGGAGAAAAGTTGTTATAGGTATTCTTCTTTGTTTCAATATCAATCCTTTTCTTTCTTGCTTCTCTTGTCATGATAGTTCTATATGCTACACATTGAACAACTTTATGACCAAAATTGTGACATAAGAAACATTGTCCATTAAAGAAGAAATTTCTACGATCATAAAATCTTCTATATGAATTTACCTGTTGATTGGTGTTTCTTTGAGAGACATTCCTATTAGTGTTCTGTGAATTGAGATGATCATGCTTTACGTGCAAAGATTCCTTATTCCCTTGCTGAGTGGCAGCATGTTGTAAACCAGCTATAACTGCTTTTAGATAATTTGGTGCTGAAGCCTGAGAAGATTCTCCAATATATCCAAGACTTGTCTTTATGAGAGGAGAATGTTGTACCTTGATAATCTCATCTAAAGTTTTAGATCCTTTAGAAAATCTAAGATTCAACGTCTTTACTTTCTCAAGTTCTTTTCTTAAACTTACTACTTCACACTCTAATTTCTCATTGTGTTTCTCCTTTTCTTCAAGCTGATTTTCCAGAGTTTCTATGGTTATTTTACTCTCTTCCAAGAAAATTTTGAGTTTATTGTTTTCGTCAAGAAAATCACTATCTTCTAGAGCATCCACAAAAGTATCCTTTTCTTCTCTAGATTCTTTTTCAAATGCCATGAGAAGTCTAAGATCTTGTTCACATTCTTCCTCACTATCAGATAACCCATCATTGTCTTCATGAGTATAGTAACTCTTTCTAGTGCTAAAACGATTCTTATTCCTTCTTTCTACTTCCTTCCCCTTTTTATGTGTTTCTTTATAAGGACACTTAGCAGCATAATGACCAACTCTTCCACAATCAAAACATTTGAAAGGAAGCTTACCTCTGAACCGTCCTGTGCCAAGTTGAAGTTTCTTTACAAAGTTTATCTCATCTTCTTTTGAGATATATCCTGATCCTTCTGGTTTTTGTACTTCCTTCCCTTTTGTAGAAGTTCTAAATACTGCTTCTTTGACTTCAGATGGTCCTCCTCTTCTCATTTCATATGCAGTTAGTATGCCATGAAGTTGCACCACAGTAAGATTTTGAAGATCCTGCTTTTCTTCAAGAGCAGAAAATTTTGACTCAAATTTTGTCGTTAGTGATCTTAATGCTTTCTCAACAAAAGTAGATTCGGTTATTGTTTCTCCCAGATTTCTCATACGATTTACAATATCATCAAGACGTAAAAAGAAATTGGCAATGCTCTCCTCATTATCCATTTTTAGATTCTCATATTGAATTCTGAGAGTTTGGAGTTTAGCACTTTTTACCTTTGCATCACCTTCATAGCTTAGAATGATTTTGTCCCATATTGCCTTTGCAGTATTCAGCAGCATGACTTTGACAAACTCTGATTCAGTTAGACTTCCTAATAGAGCATTGACCGCCTTTGCATTAGTTTCATAATTCTTTCTTTCTGTCGGATCTGTTGGTACTGCAACTGGATATTGATATCCTTGTTCAAATATAGCCCATACATATGCTCCCAGAGACTAAAGATAGGATCTCATCCTTGTTTTCCAGAAGATTAGATTGTTTCCGTTGAAGAGCGGAGGTTTGATAGATGCTATTCCATCTTGATTTCTCATCTTGATTGATCTTCCTTCTAGCGGCTAAGCTTTTTAGAAGGACCTACTCTAATACCAATTGTTGGGAAAAATACTGAGAGGGGGGGTGAATCAGTATTTAGGGCTGAACAATTTTTTCTTTTAAAACCATATGCTACAGTACTGCATCCAACATGTATGTTCATATATCTTATTATGTCTTTAATTAGAGCATTGCATCAGATAAGCATTAAGCATGAACATAAATAATAGAACAAACTATCAAACATAAAAAATGCAAATGAACACTAGGATTTAAGGTGGAAACCCAATTCGGGAGAAAACCACCGCTGTTGTAATCTCAGTCTTCAATATTTATTATAGAGAAAAATTCTTACAATATATGCTGGTGCAGACTTATACCAGCACGTAGGCACCCACCTGCAGAAGGCTACTACCTTCTCTCATTTACCAGCCTCTCCTGGAAGGGAGCTACTACCCCCTGCTCTCATTTACCAGCTATCACTGGAAGGGAGCTACAACCCCCCCTTTTTGAAGGCTTCAACCCTCAGCACCACTACAGACCACATTTCGTTCAATTTCATACTGGATCCACCAGTTTCCACTCGACATGCCTTGCTGGTCTCCAGATTTATTCATTCAGTACACTCACGCCAGTTTTTCATGACTTCGTCCATTTTTCAATACCAGAGATTCATTATATCGATGGGGCATCGTAGTTTCAAAATTTTCCAGTTAAGAACAGAGTTCGCCCATACAGATATTCCTTTGAGAACTTTATTCTTTCACCACCCTTACATATGCATATGTTCTTGATGATTTCGTTAGTCGATTAAACCAGGAATTTACCATCATCTGATCATCATATTCACAGGTGCACCATCGAGTCAGATATATCAGGGTTTATTCATACAGATATCTCCAAAGGAGATTCATTTATCATCAACCCTTTTTCATACACACCTTCATTCTATCATTCTCATCACCTTATATAGTTTTCGCCTTTATTAAAACCATGGGTCAAAACCATTCAAATGCTAATGGTATTCCTTGTGGCTCTTTGATTTCTTTTTAATTTATTTATCAATTTAAAGAAATTGAAAAATAAATATATTTACATCTTTTGAATTCCAATGCATTTGCACTGATGTTTATCTTTGCGGAGGCATCAAAAGATTGATGATGACATGGCAAGCAGTGCTCCCACAGTGATTCTCCACTGTCGATCTCTGGTCAATGCTTGATTTCTTGGTCAACTACGGAGGCACCCCTTCCGGTTTTTTTTTAAACCTTTACACTGCCCCTGTAACATTATTTTTAATCAAAATTCAATGAAATTTTAACCCGGACTTTATATAAAAATCCAATGCTTTCGAACCTTTGACCCCTGGCCCACATATAATTTAAGACTGGGGCCCAGCGCTAACAATCGACCCGATCGGAGGGCTCACATTCCATCGCGCTGCAACATCCAATCCGATGGATATTGCTCGGGAAATAACGGGCAATGGCACGCCGTACTTGAGTTATCCTTCGTGCATCTTCATTATCGTCTGCGCTTCTTCATCAAGCGATCACCGTCCGATGGCTTCCCTCCAAATCGACGGCTCACGAAAATATCTCTTAGCTTCTTTGGTCGAACATTAATGTGTGATGGCGCACTTTAAACAGTAGTTTTAGGGGTCCCACCTATGCCACGCATCGAATAGTCTATGGAATCGCTCCCAAAATTAAAATATCGCTCATCGTGCAAAAGCGGTGCGATATGGGCAACCCGGGTTTGCAAATCTACTCGCGATTTTTGTACAGTGATTAACCAAGGTTTATGTCATGTTTTACATTGTCCTTCGTATGCCTTAACTCAGGTTCGCAACTCGGGTTCCGCCTAACATTGCGTTCCGTCGTCTTTTAACTATAGAGTAAAACACTCTCGCGCATGCACCGGGCCATAGTATCACCAGAACTCACTTATACACAGGATTTCAATTCCGTCTTTCACACAGAGATTCATATTACAGATTTTTACCTTTCTTATGGGTTCAAACTTTAATTAACTTCTCCACAGCATATACAAGCCTTATTCGCATTTAATTCGAAACATAAAATTGACTTTAATTGATTCTTCCTTTAATTGCAGAGTTTCATCTCAGGGCCTGTTTTAGAGGTTACCATATATATATCTTATTTACTCAACCATACTGAACAAAATTCCACAGTTCTTCATCAACATATACAAATCTTGGCCAGATATTCAATTTGTCCTTAAATCTATTACCTTGTCTCTTCCTAGCAACTCTCCCTTTTGTCATCTCCTTTGTAGACTGTATTAAACCCCTAATTCAACTCTACTGCTCTGTCTCTAATTCCTCTATTTCATCTGTTGCCTCTGCTATTTCTCTGTCTCTTTTTCCTTATGGATAGTTTAGGTGCTGTTCCTGTCTTTGCCAATTCCTTTGCCATCAATGACAACATTTCCAACATAGGGTTCCTTCTTAAGGTATTCAATTTCATTTAATTATAAATCACCAAAAATGTTTGAAGAAGGGCTTAATGAGCTATACTTACAACTATCAGTGCTTGAAAACCCTTGGTGATGTCTTGGAGCAAATTTGAGTTGATCTGAGTGTTTGTAGGGTGTAGGAGGCCTTCCTGGACAAGGGCGCAATGCTGAAGGTAAGCTGAGGGTCGGTTCAAGCAAAGGCGCAGTGCCTTGCCAGGTGTACAAATCCTGTGTAAAATACATAGGAGGAAAGTGTCAAGGGCGTAACACCTAACTCCAGGCGCGCAACGCCATAAAATTTTACCAATTTTGATTTAGAAACTCAAATTTTCTTATCTCCTTGAAACTTCTGATTCTCTACAAGTGCACAATGATTTGTCTGAAGTGTTTATATGGGCTTGACCCTATTTTTACTCCTTGAGGCATGAAACCTTCACTTTGGCAACTTTGGGAGGGCTACACACAGTAGTATCTTCAAAGCTTTCTGTGTTTTCATTACAATATTCAACTTGTCTTTCTCACCTTTAATCACTAACCTTTTGACACTGTTTGCATGCAGATGAATGATATGATAATTTGACTTCTTATTTTAGTCATGGAGGCATGAAAAATTGATCTTGACACCTTTGGGACTCAAACACAAGGCAACACCTTCACAACTCTCCTTTTTCTGCACCATAGAGTTCAAACAATGCTTCTTACCTTCTTTGGCCACTTCTGATTTGCAGGTGCTTGAAAACACCAACTTAGCCTTCTCTTACTGATACTCTTCACACTTTTTCTCTTTGATGCATGAAATATTTATTTTAATCATTTGGGATTCACACACAAAGTAACACCTTTAGAACCCCTTTTGTTCTCACCTTGAAATTCAACTTATCCCTTTTGCTCATTTAGGCATGACAACTCTTTAAACACCTTTGGGAGGATTTGTCATAGTAGCAGTTTCAACACCTTATTCATACCATTTCTGCCATTGAATCAGTGTCTTGGCGTACTGCTGGACCATCAAGCTCAAAAAACCATAATTATTTACAAGAGCAAGTGCTTTCTCTTTTCTTTGCTGCAAGTAGTCTTCATTTAGGAATAGACCATCTAAATTATCAATATCTTCTACTGATGGGAGCTTCATCACTTCTACAAAGTGTCAAGCTTGTCCATTTCCTCATGTGCAGACTTTGAAACTGAATGATAGTCTTCTTTGGAAACTTTTAGGTTTTTTCTTGAATAACCATGTCTCAACATTCCAATACCTCTGAAACACCAATGATTTACCTTGGAACATATGAAACCTTAATTGACCTAGTGGGAGGGTCCTTTTGACCATGATCTTGGACTGAGAATTGGCTTGGAGGCTTCAAGTGAGAAACAAAGTATTTTTTAAAGTGTTGTATTGAAGATCCAAATCCAATGTACTTGATTTATATAAAGAGCCTATAGAGATAGTTTTGAGACTATCAATGCTTGAGGAATTTGGGAATCATGGGAATGAGTTAGGCTACAGGTAACCCTAGATGTGAAGTGGAGTTATGGGCAAGGGAAAAATAGAGTAATGAAGTCATAGGTAGGAAAAAAGGATGGAGATGAGTTGCATAAGCCCATAAGGAGTCTTTTTAGGAGTGGCAAGATGACCATGAAATGGAAAAATGATAGAATAGTGAAAAATTTTCTATAAGGATAATGAAGGAAGTGAGATTTCTAAAACTCACAATGTTCAAAGGATTTTGTTTTTAGAAATATAGAACCAATCTTTAGTCATCTAAAGATAATGAAAAATACTTATGACTAACCGTGGCTCCACTTGGAGAGTGCAGCTCCTTTTCAAGAGGTATCAAGAACCTCAGAGTTTAGATCTCTGAGTTTTAAAGATCGGTACCTTATTTGTACTTGGAAGATCCCTTTTCCTTCATTTGCTGATGTTCTCTTGAGGCTATGATCTTAAAAATATGAAAAGACATGATTGCTTCAATGTCAGGTCTACCTACCCATCATACCTTTCCTAACATTTTTTTCTTCACTTGGGTGCACTTGGATTGGAAAACCCTTGACATTCATTTCTTTTGAAACCATAGAAAACTATCTACTTGTACCCTTATCACTTCCAAGAGTTCAGATTAGGCTGATGAAATATTTTATTCTCTACCTAGTCTACTTATCTGTCAAGGTTAATTTGTTTGATAGTTTTTCATTCTCTAACCTACTAACATGAAATTTAAAACATGATCAAACCAAGTTTAAGCAATCTGATTTGTCATGGGATGTGGCATTTTGAACAGGCTGCACATAGAATTTATTTTTGTACAAGAAAAACTAAAAACTTGAGGGCTAATAATTTTGAGTTTGTTATGCATCCCCCTCATTTTTTTTTGGTTCATATTTAAGCTTTGGGAACCAACATCTTTTCCTAATATAATCTACTGATAAGCCAAGTTTACATGGTTCGTCAAATCCTTTTTCACTAACTTATCAACAGAAATTTAAAACATGTTCAATCATGATTAGGCTAGATGAATGAACAAGACTTTCTTTCTCAAGTAGTGGCATTTAGACTTGCTCACTTTCAGAAATACTCTTTTTTGGTATGGGGCTGTACCTATTATTTTTCCTTCCCTCTTTTTCTTCTTTTCTTTGGTGTTGTGTTTGATTTTTCTTCCTTTTTTGTCAAAACAATTTGAAACTAAAGCTAGAAATATGCTCATAGTGCTGAGCTTATTTGCATAGCATCTATCCCAATCTAACTTACATGTGATATATATTCATTTGGTGAACTCCATTTTCCAATATAACCAATCAAGTAGATGATTCCATGAGTGATCTTTGTTCATCTCTTTGAGTGTGCTGAAAAAATCAAAAGGCCACTCCCACCTCACTAGTTTTTGAACAGTAGTGTTTAAAATTTTCTTTAAACTCTACAACCAACTGCTCATGGCATGTTTTACTCCCTTTTCCTATGTCTCTAGGAAAACAACAAAGGGGTCCTTGAATAATACCTAGATCTAAGGATTTGAAAAATAAGCTTCATCCAGGACTACTCTTTCCTCCATTGGCTAAGCTTGGGATTATTTTGGGAAAGAAATTCTTCCTCTTCTTCATGATCATCTGTACTGGTAGCCTCATCATATATTTTAATGTTTTCCTCTAGCAAACCTGATATGTTCTGATTGAGTGGGCTAAATTCTGTGTGAAGGCCATCATGTTGATGAGCAGGAGTACTCTTTGGCAATAAATCTTCTTGAGAAGGCAGTACAACAACTCTCCTGTGATTCTCAATTTCCAAGCGTTCATCTACAATTTGAAATTCAAAGGAACTTGGTGGCTGCAAATCTGGAGCTAAGGAAGATTCTATGTCGCAAATGATTTCCTCAACCATTTCAGAAAAAGGCTTCTTATCAACAACTTTCTCAAGAAGTTCATTATCCTCCTCAACCTCAACATCAAAACTGAAAGATTGCTGATTTCTAATCACATGAAAGTTATTTCTGAAGGACTGAAATGAAGTAGAACAAAGAGTCAGAGATCCTTCACTTACTTCAAAATTTTCTAGACTTTCCTCATCAGTGTGATAGCTGATATGTATTGGCTGATTACTATTTTAAAGTTGATGAAACTGAACTTCCTCCCACAAACCAGCTACTGATTTCTCTATAATATTAGCTTCTGTTCAGAGAACATAACCATCATCATACTGATCAAAATTTGAAAAATCATCAATATAAGTAATGTCACCAATCATACATATTCGATTATTAGATTGTTTATCCTAAAATTGATCTGTAAATCCATTTTATGATCTGTGGTATATGGGATTATCAGGAGAATAAACATAAATGTTTGTTCACATGAAGATTTAGAGGCTGGTTGCATGTCTAGAATATGATTTATTTCCTCTTCAGTTAAAAGAGGGGGTTTTTTTTTCTCTTTCTTTGGATAAAACTGTAGTAGTTCTCTTTCTCTTGTGAAGGCTGATTCTGAGGCTGAATGTCTTCTTTAGCCTCACCTAGAAGAGATGGTGAATCATCATTTGTGCCTTCAGGGAGATCATGTGAATTTTCTTCCATTTCTTGATGGATTTCATCCTCAACCAACTCCTCTTGGTTGTTATGACAGATTATTTGAGAGTGAAATTCATAAATGGATGCTGAGAGATATTCAGGATGAAAATTTCGCAAATATTCATCAATGTTAACAAGGTATTGTATGATATCCTGATATTTATCACAAAAAATTTTAGCCAATGATAAAGATGGAGAATTTTCTTTATAATGTTCATAAAATACCTTGTGGAAATCTTTTAAGGAAAACAAATTACCTAGTTTTAGACCCTCATACCATTCTCTTGCTTTCCCTTTTAATTATAGCATGAACATCTTCATAAGGCAGTCCTCATGCCATTCAACTTTTAACCCCCATACATGTATATGAAACTTGATGAGGTGTAATAAAGGGTCATCAAACTTTTCATCTTGAAAAATAGGCAGGTTTTTGTCCTAATTTATCTGAGGCAATTTGTGTGGGAATCCAGGGATGTGATCTATGCTCATTGGAGCATACCTACGTTGTATCCTTGGATCCATTTTTGATTAGTCAAAACAAGGGCTACTACATCTTTAAAACCAAGCTAGATTCTTCTACCAGTGGAGTATTTGGTCTATTGAGAGTTGTGGAGTCACCAGGTGGATGATTTTAACTTTGCTGTCTACCATCAACATTATTAGGATTGATTAATGAATTCCCAGGGGAGTCTGTGAGGACTAGTGGGGTCAACAGGGCTATTGAAGACTAGCGGAGTCACCAAGTGGATGATGCTTACTGTTTTTAGGATATATTTGTTGTCCACCATCAACAACTAAATACAAATCTAAGGATTTTTGTGGGTTTTTTTAGGTCCTAAGTATTATTTAGATTTTCACTGACTCAGAAAGTCCCACCGTGATCGCCATTATGTTAGGTCCCCATAATTTTTCAGATTGGCAAGATCAAATGTACAAGGTAACATCAAACTAGTCTTTCGAGTCCTAGGACCTAGCCTTCCTGGACTCAGAGCGATTCTCTCTATATTTTTATGAAAGATGTAACTTGATAGATTTTAGGGTTTTGATTTTAGGCTAGTTATAAGGATTAGGGTTTGTATGTTTGTTTTGTTTGGTTGGGTTTCTTATCAAGAAGAACAGATAGAGTAGGAAAGGTTCAGACCATTGGGCTATGGAGTTTGCAAAAGGTCTTGAAAGGTACAAAAATAGGTCAAGGGTGTTTCGGAGGGGAAGTATAACAAAGCCAAATGGATCTTCAAGGCTTATGTGAGTGAAGTGAACATTATATTGTGAACAAAGTAGGTGCAAAAGGGCAGTTAAGAATCCTTTAGCAAATAATACAACAAGAAAAGTATTTAAGAAAAATATGCATAAAGAAATAACTAAAGACAGGGCATACCATACTTTTTTGACCAAACCCTAGCAAGTGAACATTCAGAAAACAATCTGACAAAACCCTAGAGAGCAGTAAACTTGTAAAGTCTAGTGATTTCACCTTCAGGCAAAAAAAACATCTAAGATAACATATAGTAATGATCAAGAAGCAGGGAACTCCTAAAATTCCTTAATCATACTACAAATAACTTCAGAGCAACAATTCAAGATGGAAAAAAGGGTAGGGAAAACCATAAACCTCTTTAGTCAAACCCTATTTAGCAATACTTTGAAGAAAAGACCTCAAAAACAATGTTTAAGTGATTCCAAAGGGCAGGGCTAACCATAAAATAATTTGAATCCATTAAATCATTCTTGAGATAAACAAGCTGAGTGGGATTAGAGAGCAACTAAGAATTCTCTAAATGGACCTAGCAAAGGAAAACATGAGAGAAAAAGAAGAAGATAGACTTAATGTGCTTTTGATAGCATACCTTAAGCTAGAATTTCTATCTTATTGCAAGAGAACGATGAAACAATATGTAAAACATAAGAGGACAGGTAAAAAATGAGAAAGAAATCACCATTATCCATGTTCATGAATCTTTCAAAGTTCTTGTCTCATTGATATTCAGTTCAAAACCTTCACAATGCTCCAAAACCAAAAACTCCTCACAACTCAAAGTCTATGAGGTTTTTCTCCACAATCAATTAACATCTACAATGAGGCCTCAATGATGCATTTAAATAGAAAGGAGGAACAAAACCATAACTAGGGTTTTAAAATATCATTAACTACTCATAAATATCATTTTTGACCCAAGAGACCATGCAAGGCCCAAGGCACAAAATATCTAACTTAATAAATGCAAAAATAAATGCTAACATAACTCCTCAAACAACTCTGGAGTGATTTGCCTCAAAAAACCTCAAAATATATTTTTAATTTACTCCAAGTGTCTTTTGTTGACTTTCTAGCAAGGGCACAACGGCAAGGCCAAGGGCGCAATGCTTGCACTGGAAAAATAGGTCATTTTGCAGTTGGGTGTTTGAGGCCTTCCCGGTGTCCAAATGAGCTCCATGATAGCTCATTGGAAAGCTTGTCCAGTATAATTTACAAAAATTCCTTTAGTTTTATGATTGGACATAATTTACCTACTCATAAACTCAAACTCCCAAGACTACTCAGGGCACAGCGCCAACTCTAAAAATAGGGCAGAAAGTTGGTTTTTTGGGTGTTTTTGGCACTTTTGGAGACCAAATATGCTCCAAATGATATACAATTTTGTGTGGGTGATGCCCTTGGCCTGATGAATCTAAATATGTAAACCAATCCTCAAAAGAGTGCCTTGAAAAGGAGCACAGTTCCAGTGGTGTTATGCCCTTGGCACTTTAAATCAGTCAAAAAATCTAAAAACTCAAAAAGATGCCAAAATGTGTAAAATATGGAATTGCCTTGTTGATTATGTTTGGGATGATGATAGGGGTTGAATAAAATAGGATGTTAAGGTTTTATTTGTCTTTAGCCTCATTGGTTTCAACATACCTTTCATAGGCCTCATTTCCCTCACTGCTCTTCCCTCACTGTTTGATTCTTCATTGTTTTCTTCCTTATTGGCATCTAAGTCCTCATTGCCTTCCTCTTCATTGCTTGATTCCTTAGTTCCATCTGATGCATTTCTCTCTTTGACTGACATATGCCCCATTGATTGATTTCTCACTCCTATCTTCATCACTGTCCCTTTCTTCATCACTTCTCTTTTCTTCACTTGTTTGATTTCTTATTGGCATCTGCCTCACCATTGCCTTCTTCTTCATTACTTGATTCACTATTTCCCTCTCCATTATTGACATTTGACCACTCTTTTCTTGAAACCCTAGCACTAATATGAAACTGATTTATAAGAGGGTAATGGAATGACAATTTTTATAAGTGAAGGAGGTGAATGAGTGAGGGTGTAAGGTATATGAATACGAGTGAGAGGAAAAACTCAATGACCAACCTTTGTTGCTTGTTAAAGATCTATTTTGACACACCTTGCACTTATGTCAATTTGAAATGAAATTTAGGGACAACTTAGGTGAATGGGCAACGTCAAACAATGTGATCCATCTGTTTATAAATGGCTTTCATTTGCAGGCAGGCAGCTGAAGGAGTATTCAAATAATGCTTTTAAGTTCAAGTCTCAGGTTCCTTCTTAAGGTCTTAAATTTCCTTTAATTATAAACCACCACAAATGCTTGAAGAAGGGCTTGATGAGATGTACTTACCCCTACTAGTGCTTGAAAAACCTTGGTGATTTCTTAGAACAAATTTGAGTTGATTTGAGTGTTTGTAGGGTGTAGGAGGCCCTCCTAACCAAGTGCACAATGCCTAGGCCAAGGCCACAGTGTCGAAGGTAAGCTGAGGGTCAGTTTGGATAAAGGCGTAGCGCCTTGCCAGGCATGCAATGCCACCTCCTAGGCACGTAGCGCATATGTAAAATACACAGGAGGAAATTGTCAAGGCTGCAACGCCAGACTCCAGGTGCACAATGGCACAAAATTTCCCAATTTTTAATTAGAAACTCAAATTTTATTATCTCTTTGAAACTTCTAATTCTCTGCAAGTGCACAATGATTTGTCTGAAGTGTTTAGATGGGATTGACCTTGTTTTTACTCCTTGATGAATGACACCTTCACTTTGGAAAATTTGGGAGGGCTGCACACAGTAGTATCTTCAAAGCTTTCTGTGTTTTCATTACAATATTCAACTTGTCTTTCTCACCTTTACTCACTAACCTTTTGACATTGTTTGCATGCAGGTGGTTTATATGATGAATTTGACTTCTTCTTTTAGTCATGGAGGCATGACAGATTGATCTTGACACCTTTGGGACTCAACCACAAGGCAACACCTTCAAAAATCTCCTTTGCCTACACCATAGATTTCAAACCATGCTTCTTACCTTCTTTGGCCACTTCTGATTTTCAGGTGCTCGAAAACACTAACTTGGCCTTCTCTTACTGATAATCTTCACACTTTTTCTCTTTAATGCATGGCATATTTATTTTTATCATTTGGGATTCACACACAAAGTAACACCTTCATAACCCCTTTTGTTCTCACCTTGAAACTCAACTTATCTCTTTTGCTCATTTAGGCATGACAACTCTTTAAAGACCTTTGGGAGGATTTGTCATAACAATAGTTTCAACACCTTCTTCATACCATTTCTACCATTTGATTAGTGCCTTGGCATACTGATGGACCATCAAGCTCAAAAAACCCTAATTATTTATAAGAGCACGTGTTTTCTCTTTTCTTTGCTGAAATTAGTCTTCATTTAGGAACATACCATCTACCTTATCAATATATTCTACTGATGGGAAATTCATCACTTTTGCAAATCGTCAAGCTTTTCCATTTCCTTATGTGCAGAATCTGAAACTGAATGATAGTCTTCTTTGAAATTTTTTATGTTTTTTCTTGAATAACCATGTCTCAACACTCCAATACCTCTGAAACACCAATGATTTACCTTGGAACATATGAAACCCTAATTGACCTAGTGGGAGGGTCCTTTTGACCATGACCTTGGACTGAGAATTGGCTTGGAGGCTTCAAGTGATAAACATAATATTTTTCAAAGTGTTTTATTGAAGATCCAAAATCCAATGTACTTGATTTATCTAAAGAACCTACAGAGATAGTTTTGAGACTATCAATGCTTGAGGAATTTGGGAATCATGGGAATGAGTTAGGCTATAGTTAACCCTAGATGTGAAGTGGAGTTATGGGCAAGGGAAAAATAGAGTAATGAAGTCATAGGTAGGAAAAAAGGATGGAGATGAGTGGCATAAGCCCATAAGGAGTCTTTTTAGGAGTGGCAGGGTGACCATGAAATGACAAAATGATAGAATAGTGAAAAATTTTCTATAAGGATAATGAAAGCAGTGAGATTTCTAAAACTCACAATGTTCAAAGAATTTTGTTTTAGAAATCTAGAACCAATATTTAGCCATCTACAGATAATGAAAAATACTAATGACTAACAAGGAATATGAAATTGTATGATAGATACTAAATCAGAAAACACTGATTTGTTACAAGTAAAGAGTATAAAATTCTGTATCAACTTTAAACCATGAAATATTAGATGAATACCATCAGAGACCTTACGCAGGTCATCCAAGTTATAAAAATATAATAACAATTTTGAAGAAAACTATAGTTTGACCAGGGATGAAGAAGGAGGTAACAAAATTCTTGGCATAATGGTTGAAATGTCGACAAGTTAAAGTAAAACCTCAACATCCAACTGGTCTACTAAATTCCCCCCTATTCGACAATAGAAGGAGAAATTGGTATCAAAGGACTTTAGTTCAGGACTTCCAAGTACCAAATAACTACCAAGGTGACAAAATTATGGGAGTAGTGAAACTCTTAAAAAACAAGACACTTTCCATGTATATAATCCATTGTTTGCATAGTACAAGTGAACAGTGGATTCAGGAAAGAAATCATTAACTCCATGGAATAAAAAAATTGATTATCTCTCATAGGGATGCCAAAAGTAAATATACTTTTGGGAAAATCTTGTTTGGAGGAATGGGGATAAAGCTGGAATTTAGTACATCTTACCATCCTCAACTAGATAGACAGACAAAGAGAACAAAGAAAATATTAGAGGAAATACAGGACAAGTATGTGATAGATACACCCAATAATCAAGAATAATTTCTGTATTTAGTAGAAATTGCATACAAATAGAATTATCAGACTTCCAGAGACATAAGCCAGTCAACAGCCTTGTATGAAAAAAAAAAGGCCACACTCCACTTAGTTGGTGTAGAAATTATATGCACTAAGCATGCATATGTCCTTGATTCACCTAATCTCACACTATTTAAATTTATGCAAAATACTGAATCAATTCCACTTGTTAATCTTTTGCAGAAAAATTAATTACACACACTTGTGAAGCATAAACAAAAATTATCAACCGCACATAACATAGTTTTAAACAGGGAAAGCCTGAAGCTGAAAACCCCAACTATATATTATGTAACATGGAGATCATATGACAATCTCATAAAAACATACAAAGCTTATCAAAAGCTCTCAGTATAGTAAAATCATCATACACTAATCAGGCCCAATCTTGTAATTCCATGCACCGATATATGCCACCTGCTAGCCTGTCTCCACTACGCAATCTCTGCTGAAGAATAGCTCTGAATGAATTTGAATTACTCTTGGATTGACTGCGCAATCCTCATTGGCATCTCCACTATGTGTTTGATGCAATCAATGCATCAATAATAGTCACAACAGATAGTTTGTCTTGCCCTTTCACCTATCTCTCCACTGGTCTCCACTAAAACTATCATGCACTGTAGTTAACTAATGTATTATTAAGTTGATTAATGAGTTATTATTTATGAATTAATTAACTAATTAATTCACTCCACTCTCACTAGTGTCTCAATCAGTTGGACTAGATACAACTAGCTCAACTGAGTCTAATTGAGTTAAACTAAATACAACTTCATAAATACTTCTTCCAACTATGTCATAACTTTTCCACTTGAGTTCTAACCGAGTCCTCCATGCAATAGCTCCAATAAACCCTTAGGAATAGCATAATTCCTTCTGTCAGCTGCTATGCCACATTTGTGCACTGAACTGAAGTGCTCCAAGAGAATAAGTTGTTGTTTAGAGTCTAATTATTATTAAGAGCTACTAATAATTGACATGCATCTATTTTTAGATTGACGATCTATAAATAGACTTCGCCCAATATTCTAAAAATATAATTTCATCTATTTTTCCAACTTGATCAACCATCCACAAATAGCATCCTGCAACTTCTGAAATATGATTGACATGTCTAAAAATAGACATATTCTAAAAATATACTTGCACCAAAAATAGCTTGCGGGCCCACTTAGTGAAGGCGACTCTTTTCACTAAGCTCATCATCTTTTTGAATTTCAACAGTTGGAGTCAACAGAAAGAATAATTGGTCCTACTACCAGAATTACTACATGAGGTGAAAACAGATTGTGGAAAGAATTCAAGAGAATCTTAAAGTGACTCAAGCTTGTCAGAAGCGTTATGCAAGAATTCACAGAGAATTCAATGATGGAGATTAAGTATATCTAAGGATTTAACTTCATAAAGATGACATTGCATACCTATAGTTGTACTAAGAAGCCCCTCAATATTGAGGGGTCTTTGAGGGTTGGAGTGAGCTTACAAAATTGGTCTACTTAGTCATATTAAAATGGTTTTCATATTTCATTATTGAAAAAAAAATTGTACATGAAACTTCTCATGTGATTGACTCAACTATGATACACATGGAAAAATAAGGGAACTTTCTTCTAGAACTACTTCGTAGATTGGAGCAGGAAGAAACCATGACTTAGAATAGAAGAGTAGCTCGGGTAAAATTGCAGTGGAAGAACTTTGCACCTGAGGAAGTTACTTGGGAGTAGGGAGATATAATGAAAAAAACATAACCATCATTGTTTAATGAATAAAAAGAAATATTGGACAAAACCAACCACAGTGTTTTTGTTCTAGAGGGGGACTCTGTAATATCCCTATTTTTAGCATTCTATAAATGGGGAATAAACATAAAAGTCAGGGGGACCTAAGAAATAAATTATGTAATTACATATTAATTGTGGGAATTAATATATAAATTTGGAAATTATATTATTGTATAAAGACATAGTAACTTGAGACTAGGAATTCAAATCCATGAGGATGGACTAGATTCCCAAGACATTCCCAAAATTATCTAGAAATCCTTGGAGAAAAAAATAAAAAAAAATAAATTTTATTAGATGCGCGAAAAAAAAATCTAATAAAAACCTTAGTAAAGTGGAAAGTTACTGAGAAGAGGTAAAATCAAAACAAGTCTGAGGATAAGCTAGTTTTAAAAGAATATTTGGGGGAAAAAATGAAAGCAAAGCCTAGGCTAAGGGAAAAAACATCCCAAAATAACTGGATGCAGTTATGGAAACATGTTGAGGGAAAGAAAGCTTAAATAAGCTATTCCTAATATGACAAAGGGGTTGTCTACACTAAGAAATAATTGGTCTCTGCTCGAGGGAGATCCGTGGAATAAGCTCAAGGTTGGGAGGAAAATATTATTTATACAATGGTATGTACTATGAAATTATTATGTTTTATACTGATGTTATTAGTTATCTAAATCTGGAATGGAATATAGAAAACTATTATTTTATAAATTCTAATTTGAATTTATGTAAATAAAATTATACAAATTATGTGTATTGTATAGTGTCTGGTTTCAAAAAATTAATTGTCATATGTATTTGACAGATATTTAACTATAAATGAATATAATAAGTGCTTCTGTGCTATTACATATACTTATTATAAATCAGGGACAAACAGACATAATCTCTAAACCCTTTTTATAGGTCTAAATCTATTGTTTGAGTCCAAACTAAACATATGGAATTTCCCTAAAAAATTTACAGTACATGTACAATGAATATAGATATATTTTAGCAAGAGTGATAGCAAAAAATTCTCAATGTATATGAACATAATTGATTATAGATATATAACATGTTTTGTAATACACATATGAATTATTCTATAGTGATATACAATTTAGATTGAAAGTAAAAGAGAAAATATATTCTGTTGAAAGTAAGATAGAAATATAAATATAAATATATAAATATAAATATAAATATAAATATAAATAAATAAATATATATATATATATATATATATATATATATATATATATATATATATATATATATATAAAATATGTTTTGTAATAGACATATGAATTATTCTATAGCGATATACAATTCAGATTGAAAGTAAAAGAGAAATATATATTCTGTTGAAAGTAAGATATATATATATATATATAGTATGGAAAATAGAATTTCTCTTACATCACAAATTATACAAAACTCAACTATATATATGGGGAAATATAATATAGAAAAAAATGATATATCTATATTATCGAACTATTGTACATATATGAGTCTGTCAAAATAATAAAGTGGAGTTGAGGAAGGAGCAATACAATAAAATTTAATAATTAGTGTTCTATAGAGAATGATTTTACAACTACATCAAGGTCATCATCTAATTAATATATATAATGAAACTCAATCAAATATGTAGAGTGGAATAGTTGATGTAAGAGTCTCCATTGCTTTGATGATTGACCTAAAAGAGGATGATATTGATAGTCACATACCCTAAATATTGATCGCAAGAATATTACCAGGGAATGAAAACAACGAGACAAACTTGAAACAAACAATGCGATCGAAGTTAGAAATTATAATGACGAAAATAAAAAAGGAAAAGCTTAAGAATATTTAAAGTAAGAATAATACCTGAGAAAGTATCCTCACATTTGAAGATTTCTTCTTATACCTATAGAAAAATAAACCGTGAGAACAAATTGAAGGAAATGAAATAGGTAAATATATAACAACAACAAATATAAAAATAAGAAAATTTCCATATTGAACTGGGAGAAGAGGCATCCCAAAGGGAAGCTGTGTTACATAGAATAGTGGAAGAGTATGAAAATATGGGAAGATAAATCCCATATTAGTTCTAGAATTTTTTTTTAGCATAAATTAAGTTTACACAATTAAATTCTGGAAGTACTAATTACAAATTCAGTTACTATAGATGTATGGAGTATTATTATATAAATAAAAGTTTGAAATGTAATTAGATATAAAAGAAATTCAGAAGTAGGACTATATTAATATAGTCAAAAATATATTACATAGATTCAAGATGAATATCAGTAAAACAATATAGAAACTGTATATACAGATAGTAAGATATATATTGAGCCATTCCTCATCTACATAGAAGAAAGGACTAGTATATCCATGGAGGAGTTAATAATCATAATGTTAAAGATAAATTTTAAAATTAACTGTAAAAATACACTTTTGTATTAGGTGAAATGAATATTGAAATCATCGCATACAAAGAATTATAAATTATGAAATTCCCAATTAATAATTCGAGGTGGAGAAATTGAAAAATAAGTAAAGTTACATAATCTATTAGAGACTAAGAGAAATGCAATTGTGTAGAAAATCGAAATCATACTTCACAACAATTCCTAATTTGATATCTATGTCCAAATTAAATTTTCCAGAAGTCTTGGAGGTAAACTCCATAAAGATGTTGAATTATCCTAAAGATACACTATACATTCTAAAGAAAAATTTCTTAATAGAATACCGAGTTCGATGGTATGACCAATAAGGGTAGAAAAACTTACCCATGACGAAGAGCGGAATGTAAAAATATGGATGTGGGGTACGAGAGAGTCTTCTTGATGCTAGAAGGAAGTACGTTGTCATGTGAAACAAAAGTCGAATACATATAGAAAAAAACAAAATTGATAAAAGTTCGTAATAATTATATGTATAACAGAGGGATACAATTTCAATCTACAATGAGGAAAATTCATACGAAGCTTTCCTATGTAAATATAATAAAGAAATCGAAGTTGCGAGCATAATAGACCACTAACATATTCCAATAAAACCTTAATAGAACTTCTGGCAAAAAACACAAAACCCCAAAATTTGGGGTAATTTAATTACAAAAAAGAAATGATAGTGTCTAGTAAATTAAGGGGAAAACTATTATGAATTAGATTCAAAGCGTAATGATAATACGCAGGTCGAAATCTTAAAAAATGAAATTAATAAATTCCAGCAAGTAAAAATGATAAGTCCTCAATAAAAAATGAAATAAAGGAATTATATCATGATAAGGAAACCCAACGAATAATGAAATTCGTGGAAATAGTAACCTTAGAAAAAAATGAAAACCTAGAAAATAACCTGAGGGTTTCATAGTTCTAGGAAGGGTGGAAACTAAAAAACCACGAATTAATGTAGAGGTCGCTTACCTCATCAGTTATGGACGAAAATTGTACGTTGGATACGGAAGGAATCGAGAAGGATTTCAAACCTGGATAGACCCTGTCAAAACAAATGCAATTCAATAAAAATTTGGGTACAAAAATGAAATTATAACCAGAGAAATAAAGGAGCCAAAGGAAATGCAGCAAATCAAAATAAAAACATTGAAATAAGGAACAAAGGGCATGTTACATGTAAAAGATATATAAAATGCTGGTTCAAAAGAGGAAATGTGAATCAAGATCCAATTGAATTAAGCACAACATGAGAACATGAGGATGGATAGCATTACAATAATACATCCTTGAATTTCATAGAAAATTCTCATAAAAATGTAGAAGAAGTCTCTCTTTGTGCACTGAATTCCCAATGCGGAATCCCGACCAAAGGAAAAACTAAATGAAACAAAAAAAACCATAACACAGGACATTCAATAACTGTAGGGTTCTCGATAAATGTCTACCGTTCATCTCCATCATATAGGTGTCCTCTAAAAGCACCGAGGCCATGTGACGTTCAGGTGAAGACGTACCTCCATTAACTAACTTAGTAAAATAAACGATAAGGTTTTAGAGGGAGATTTAATACGATATGGGTATAATCCCATCGTTAATAAAACGAACTATCAATGTCATGCAATTAAATTAAACATAACCATTAACCTCTGATAAATCGATTCAAGTTAATATGACGAGATTTCAATATAAGCTAATAATATGTTGAGTTATATGTGGTAGGTACATTACGTTGAGTAATATGTATTGAATAAATAGCCTATATAGGGTTCATGTAGTAATATATATATAATTTTATTATGCCACTAACAAAAAATGGTAGGGTGATGACCTTATTTTACTAATAGCTTTAGTAGTTGGAAAAGTTATAAGATATGAATTATAAATTTAAATATAAAAATAGGTAAGTATGTTTTAAAGTAATAAAAGGGAATATTATCAAATTTTGAAGGGGGATAATGGTAATTAGGCTATAATACATGTGGGGGACATGTATAAAAACCTAAAGGTAAAATAAGTATGGTACTTATAAACTAAGTTTAATTAGTGGGATGTATAAATAGACCTAGGAAATATTCTATAAGAGATGAAAAGTATAAAACAAGACAGAGTTTGGTGATGAGAAAAATAAAATAAAAGCAGACCTTGGTTTTGTATTATCATTATTAAATTAATAAATGTCGAGTACATCGGAACAAAACAATCGTCATGACGAGAATTAATATTAATAGAAAAAAAAAAAAAATTGGTTAGTGGGAGTTATTACATCTCAATATATTAACAGTTTTAAATTTATTTATTCAGTCAGAAGATTTATATAAAAATACAAGAACATATGGTTAAAATGTTGAATGAAAATAGTTGGGATGATTTTGTGGACAACTACTGAGAATCAAGTTCTACACTTAAAGATTTTTATATTTCATTCAATAAGGTATGTTGATTTATACATTCATTTTATTCATATGTAGACTATTTTTAATTTATTACTTATACATATATTTTTTATGTCATTAAAGATGTCAAAGAAGGATGCAAATGGAGTACCAGATACTTTCAACAACTTTATTGAAAAAATCAAGATGAAAAGGATGAGAAAGAAACGTCTTAAGAATGTTGAACTTGATCCTACTCTTAATCATTTCATTTGGATTGGGCTCGTCAATGTCCAATATCAAATAATACCATGTGATTGTGAATACATTGCAAAACTTATACCTCAAAGGGAATATGGCCTAGTTATTGCATATATTCCTCATGGTTTCAATTTCCCAAACATTGAATATGATAGTGAACCATATACTTATCAAGCTTTTAGTAAAGTGGTTACAGGCTTTGAAGAAGTCACAACGTCACCACTTTGGAGATTTGTGACATTTCATTCAGACACAAAATTTGCAATGTTATTAACAAGCTTCAAGGGAAAAAAATACTTAAGGATGCAGCTTGCATGGTAAGACATTGAAATTGTATGTTCGATTAATGTTATAATTTTTTATTTATGTACAATTTAATTGAACTTTTACTATCTTATGTTACAGGAAGAAGTCAAATATTTATTGTTTCAAAGATCAACCTATTATAAATGATTGTGAGTTCATCCATATTGAATGTTGGACAAAAGAGGATATCTATAGGCCTATTCTTCTGAATCAAGTTGATGGGGAGATTCATAGTCAAGTATTGGTTTATGATGCTGTTGTAAGAAAAATAACATGTGAGGAAAAATATTCAAAAGGAGATATAGTTAAAATTTATCAAAAACTGCAACCATTAATTAACTCTCTTACAGATCTATGTTCAAATGAAGGAGATTGGGTTTTGGATTTATTCTCAAGTTTAGGACCTAGGTAAGTTTTATTATATAAAATTGAATTTAAATATTTTATTTTTTATTTTTTATGTGTTTATACTAATTTTCTTAATTATTTTTTTGTGGTTGATGATTAGCTATAGCGCTAGCATGTTGCCTAAAAAAAGGGAGAAGTTGCATTTCCATTGAGGAGGACCTAGTGCAATGCAAATTTATTCAATAAAGAATTAATGCTCTTTAATTTCTTCCATATTTAATGAAAGAAGTTGGTTTGAGGAAAGGGGATTTTAATTAATCACGTGTGGAAAAAAAATGAAAATGAACCTCAACCACTATTATATGGAATGATTGGAAAATGGTATTTTGGAATATTTGCAGACATTAAAGATCCATTAGAAGATGAACTTGACCAAAATGAAGCAAAAAATGTTGCGGAAGAAGACATTAATGAGGTTCTAGAAGACGTCGAACATGGATTAGTTGATATTAAGGATTAGCTTTAAGTTATGCTTGCAAGTAAAGCTCAAATTTGAGAGCTATTAACGAGTTTTACTTGTAATGTTTAGACTTTGATATTTTAAGAGAAGAATCCTTATTTTTTTCAAAAAACATATGATTACTATTAATTTTTGACATAAAATTAATAAAAATTCTATTTTTAAAGTTTTTTTGTTAAGATTTACCCAAAAAAATCGTTTATTTAACATGTTTTTTTTAACAAAAATTCTCAAAAATGTTTATTTTTTTCATTGTATTTATATTGAAAATGTGTATTTTTTGTCATATGATAAAAAATATTAGTTTTTTAGCCACTATTATTTGAAGTGCATTGAAATATTAATTAACAATACATAAGCATATAGAAAATCCTAGCTTTAAAATATTGACCCTTTTTTTTATTTTTTTTAACTATGTGAAAAAATGAAGATTTCATTACAAAAAGAAAAAAAACAAATACTTAAATACACTTAAAAATAAACATCTCAGGGAAGAAGAATACATTAGAAAATTTATAGTGTCAAAAACAACCCTCTAAAAAAAAGTAGGCGATTCTACATCATCTCTTTTCAAATTCAACATGAAAATCATGACATTAAAAGAAAAAAAATCATAGGAAAATTTAAAGTTCCATAATTATCCTCCAAAAAAAATGTCGATTTGGCATCACCACTTTTAAAAATCGTGTGCTTTTTTTACTACCTCAAAAAAACGGGTACTAGGTAATTTTCTCGTTTTACTGGTAAATATGTTAGCTCTGAGTAAGCTGGAAATTATCTACAATGGCATAAGTGTAAAGAATACTAAAAAGGAATAAAGTGTGAGTGAGATAACCTAAAATAGACAAATACTGGTACATGTGGCTCCAAGTTCAGTAAAGAGGAAGAAATATGGGTAAGAGGTTACTCATATTAGATTGTAAATTTTAAATAGAAAAAAAAATAACGAATCTGGAATAAATACATTGTCAAATATGATTAGCAGAAATAAGATAAGACTCAAAAACACAAAGGGTATGATGCCAACCTAATGTTAAGAGAAGGCTGTGTGAAGAGGCTGCATATGGCCTTAGGGATAGGTTAACATATTTCATCAGTTGCTAAATGAGAAATAAGGTATGGGGAATACTTATGTGTATTTTATGAATAGAGATCATTGTGGCTAAGGAAAGCTTATGAACAATTAAATCTGAGTACAAAATCTCTACAAAATATTTCACAGTCATACATCATGACAACAATATTAAGGGAAATATAAATTCATTAGAATCTAAGGAAGAAGAACGATTGAAAAACAATTATCTTTAAGCATCATTGTTCTGGTTAAGTACCAACCATAAATTCAACCAGTAAAAGTAAGGAAACATAGAATCATGAGAATGTATGTGTTTACATTAAATCTATACCCATATATATATATATATATATATATATATATATATATTACCAATTCGTAGACCTCATTAATATTTCACATTGTGAACATGTGAAGAAAAGAATGAAGATGGCTAATGACACACTGTCACACCCAAAAATTCATAAATTCTTGTAAATGAAAATCTAGAAAACACATCTATCTATGCCTCATAGATAGGGTTACTATGTAGGCCAAAGGATAGAAGATAAGATACATAAATAACATAAATCCAGACTTTTGAGAAAGGAATCCTTAAAACATAATTTAAACACATATTTTACAGACTAAATAAGTAATATTTGAAGAATGAGAAATGAGACATTAAATCCTTGAACAAGTATGCATACCCAGATCAGTCTATTTCACGCACACAAGCCTACTTGATTACGCTGAAAGATAATTTACATTAAAGGAGAGGTAGGAACAAGGAAAAGAGATCAATGTAGTCTATGTACAAGAGTTGTAAATCGAAAAATCAAGAATTTTTTTGAATCCAAATATGACTGATATAGTAGTATGATTACCGAAAAGTATAGAATTAGGCCAAGTTGGTGACTGAATAATACCATGGAAATTTTCATGTATCCATATCGTGAACATAAATATAAAAAAATTATACAACACAGAGAAATAATCTTGCGTGAGGGACTTGTTACAAAACAGGGGAATTTAAGTCTAAGAATTTACATGGAGCAGAGGAGGACTCTTCTTGAGAAAAAAATCCATAACCCTCTTTTGAAAGCAAAAGACAAATTGCCATAGAAATCTTTCAAAAATTGAAATGGACCAAACAAAGTTTAGAACATGGGTTCTCAAACTGCGTAATTTCTTATAGGCCAATAACCGAGAAAATTTGGGGGTTTAGAAGAAACATAACTCGAATACCAAAATAAATTATTTCCTAAAGACATAGAGAACATTGAATACCAAAATAAATTCTTTCCTAAATACACATATAACATTATGTTCGAAAAATGGGCACAAAGGCCTTCTTTTGCTCAGAGAAAGGAGGTTATATGAACTTACCTCTAATTGCGAGGTAGGTGAAGTTGTGGAGTGGTGAAGGGAAAGACATTGCGATGCATAACATTGAGGAGTTTTGTAACTCTGAACAAAAGAGAGAAAACCCCACCCGCAACCATGGAAATGTTATCGTAATAGAATTTTGATAATATAGTGTCTACAAATGATTCAAACAGAGACACTACATACCTGAATATTGTCACATAACCAATTTACAACACAACCATTGTGCTAAGCCCCACCAAAGAAAATGAATTCAGATTTAGCTAAAAAATCTTGACAACAGCTAAGAATTCGGAGATAAAAATAGATTAAAAACTCTTACATGGGAGAGTGAAGACCATAACCTCGAAATGTGGCAAGAAGAAGCTCTAAAACCCTCGAAATCTATGGAGGAATTCAAGCATAGTAACCTTAGAGACTAAACCCATTGCTGGCAGCATCCTCATCTAAAAAATAATGGAGCAAATAGACCATATTCATGGTAAAATATGAAGTTGCCGGGTCTATCATGGAGTAGAACTCCAGAGAGGAGGACGGTGCAACAAAATGTCAAAATGACTAAGAGAAACCACAGGGTGTGTAGTCGAAAACCCTTAGGTTTTCTCACATAGGTCTCCATCGTTGATCTTAGTCACATATCTTAGGTGTACAAGTGGCGCCTTGAATGGGTAAGAGGGCCATGAGAAGGCCATGTGAAATGACCACTTGGAATTCAAGGAATGGGCCAGATCACTTGTGGGTCACGCTGAATTAAAAAACAAAAATTAAAAATATATTCAAATTCGTACTTACCTTAAGTTAATACATGCCTCCAAAAGTTGGTGATGTGATTTATGTAAAGACCATGCATTATGAATATGCTAAGGATTATTGACATATCAATTATTACATAAGGAGCATGGTAATGGTAAGGTGAATTACTTAGGAAAAGGTTAAGAAAGTTAGAATGTATAGGGTATACAGGTAAGGGATAGTTATATGGTAGTAAATGGGGATGAGAACATGTTAGGTTTATATTAAGAGATAAGAATTAATGAGTTTATAAATGTAATAATTTTATGAGGGAGTTAAATGGGGATTAGAGTAGTGATTGAATGTGGCTAATGAGAAAATATGGTTATAATATTACATAATATTAAGGGGGAAATTATGGAATAAAATTAAGGAGAAATTTGAAGACTCGTATGACTAGGATCAATTAAATTCATTAATAGCAGAGATGTCAGAAAGACTCTATGTTCAAGAGGACCAATATCAAGTAAAGTGAATATATATATATATATATATATATATATATATATATATATATATATATATATATATATATAGAGAGAGAGAGAGAGAGAGAGTTGTTAAAAGTGGTATTAGAGCCCAAGTTAAAACTCTGGCCTTATGGCTCCCAACACAAAACAAATATTTGCTTGTAGATGATGAGTCCTTGCTGATTTATAGTATATCTTGCAAATTTAGCTTGCTATATTTTTTCTTGCAATTTTACATATTGAGGATCTTGCAAAAATACTCCTTGAATTTGTTCTTCCACATCAAATCTTACACTACTACCTATATAAGTAAGATTTCCTTTCTAACAAAAAGCAACACACTTTCTACTACATGTGTACGTAAGTACAATGAACAAAATGGTATAAGAAACTAGATATAGTGTCGACAAAAAAAAAATTCGTGAAGTGGGAGTTGTTACAAGTGGTATCAGAGCCCATTTAAACTCTAGGATTATGGGTCTCAACACAAGGAAACATTTTCTGTTGTCAAAGTAATTTTAAATTGTTATTAATGAATACTAATTGATTTTTATGTCTCAGAAATAAGTGTAGAAACATTACAACTGTTTTCATGACTGACAGAGAAGAGTTTAGGTATAATTGAGGGTTGGAAGGGCCCTACCAGGATCCAAATGCTCAAATGTTGGAAATTATAAATAATCTGCAGCAAGAAATGGTTCAGCTAAGTACTAGTAATGAACGGTTGCTGCAGGTCAGTACTGAGAAATATAGGTTGATTAGGGAATTAATCTTGAAGTCTAGTCTTCAAAATGAAAGAGGAATCAACTCAGAGAGGTGTGAGAATGGGGAAGAATATAGTTCAATATCAAAAAGAAAAAATAATTGCAGGGAGAATTCCAAAAAATATTTAGCTTCTAACCTTTCATGGAGAGAAGGAAGAGGATGCAGAATCCTAACTCTTGAACATGGTCAAATAATTCCAGGTATATGAATACAGAAGTAATTTGAAAACAAGAATTGAAGTTTACCAGCTGCAAGGTAAAGCCACACTTAGGAGGGAAGAAGCCAAAAATCATACACTTGCGTGACGAAAAAAAACTATTTCATAGAAAGAATTTCAAGAGAAATTAAAATATTGATACCTTAGTGAGAGGTATTATGATGATAGAACAAAGAAATTTTATGAGCTAAGGTTGGGACAACTCATTATCGATCAAAATTGTGACTAAATTCACTAACTTAATTCGTTATATGCCATACATAAGGGAAGAAGAATCCAAATTACATAAATTTCTAAACTGTTTTCTTGCCATCTACAAAGAAAGAATTGAAATTGACAATTCTAAAACTATGAATGAGGCTGTTTGGAAAGTAAGACTATGCTACCAGAAATTAAAAGGCAGGATCGATTAGCCAAAAAATGGCAGAAAAAGGAGAAGGGGAAGGTGATAACAAGCACAAAAAGATAAAATATAGAACGACTGAACAACAATCATCCATGATTGAAATATAAGGTATCATCTCTGAAAAACCTGTGTATGTTTTACTTGATCTAGTAGAAAAAAAAATTAAGTTATATCAGCCCTCAGGTAGTGGAAAAATTGTAAATTAAAAATAGAAAAATTCAGCACTCTTGGCTGGTCCAACTAACTACAGGAACAAAGAGGAAAGTCACTCATAAAATACCCAAAAAAATTGTAAATTTAAATGGATATAGTACAAAGCTCCATTTAAACATCCTTCCTTTAGGATATTATGTTCTTCTAGTTCGAATGGATTGACTGGAACAACAGAAAGCATTAGTGAATTGGTTAGAAAAAAATACTAAATTGCACTGATGTTGTAGGAAAATCTATAATAGTTAAAGGAAAATCAAAACTAGTGTCCATTAGACATGTTTCTGCATTACAATTCAAACAGATAACAAGAAAAGGTTGTTAATTATATACTATCAAGGTTGAAGATTTGGGATAGCCAACAGAAAACGAGTCTGTATAAGACTTACCCGTAATCAAGGAATTCAAAGATGTATTTCAAGAAGAAATTCCTCATCTTCCCCCTTGAAGAGACATTGGATTTTCTATTGAATTAGTACGATGAGCTAACCTAGTTTCCAAGGCACTATATAGAATGAGTACTCCTGAACTACTAGAGTTGAAACTTCAATTACAAGAGTTATGTTATGAAACCAACTCCAAAAATAGAAGAAAAGAGAGATCAACACCTTAGATATCAACCACTTCGAGGGGGCAAACTCCAATACATTACATAAATGAACAATTCTTAGATGCTACAAATGACCAAAACCTCCTTCTATATATAGGAGTCCATGGGCCCACAATATAATCCTAGCCAACCTAAAAATAACAATTCAAGGGCATAATAATAACAATATTGGAGTTACATGGGTACAACAGTAACAATAAGGGGGCTACACTAATAACAATAAGGGAATAAACTAGAAATCTAGGGACCTAACATGCCCCTCTCCTTCAAAAAAGCGTTGTCCTCAATGCTTGAGTAGCTTTGGGTGCTTCTATATAAAATTCTCATCCTCCCATGTAGAATCTTTAGGGGGTAAGTTCTTCCACTTGATGAGATACTCTGAAATTGATCGATTTCGCTGCTGTCGAGTTCTTGTTTCCATGACCACTTCAGGTTCCAATATGAATTTTCCTTTGATTGGACGACTTTAAAAGGAATGGGTCTTCCTTCTTGCATTAAAACAACACCAATTCCATTTCCCAAGGCATCACATTCCACAATAAATGTTTTTGTGAAGTTTGGCGTAGCTAAGATTGGTTCTAGGCACATTGCCTCTTTAAGATGTTCAAAGGCCTTAGTTGCTTTAGGAGTCCATGAAAATTCATCTTTCTTCAATAATGTTGTTAGAGGTGCTGCTATTCTCCCATAATTCTTAAAAAACTTGCAATAATACCCTGTTAACCTGAGAAATCCTTGCAACTGCTTTATGGTCATGGGGACTTTCCATTCCTTAATGGCTTTAATTTTGTTAGGGTCTACCTTAACACCCTCGTGAGATACAATATGACCCAGATATTCCACCTCTTGTACTCCAAAGAAACATTTGGATGTTTTTTCATATAATTGTTTCTCCTACAATAGTTTGAGCACCCTATCAACATGTTGTACATGATCCTTCCAAGACTTGTTGTAGATTAGTATATCATCAAAAAATACTAGCACAAATTTTCTAAGGGTTTGAAAATGGAATTCATCAACCCTTGAAATGTAGAAGGTGCATTGGTAAGGCCAAAGGAATGACCAAAAATTCATAATGACCCTCATGTGTTCGAAACACTTTTTTCGGAATATCTTCAGTCTTCATTCTAATTTGATGATATCCTGAGTGAAGATCCAACTTGGTAAAATAAATTGCTCCATGTAATTCATCCAATAATTCATCAATCACAAGAATGGGAAATTTATCTTTAATGGTGAGCTTATTGATATCCCTATAATTCAGACACATGTGCCATGATGCATCCTTCTTGTGCACTAATATTACTGGAGCAGAGAAAGAAATTTGACTAGGTTGAATTATACTAGCCTCTAATATTTCCGCAATCATACGTTCAATTTTGCTCTTTTAGACATAAGGATATCTATAAGGCCTGATGTTTGGAGGAACAATTCCTGGAATCAAATGAATAACATGATCATGATCACGAATAGGTGGGAGTCCTTTGGGAGTTTCAAACACCTTGGAATGATTGTCCAAGACTTTTTGGAGGTCTACATAAATATATGATTTTGATGTTGGAACTTCTAGTGAGCATAATTGTGCAATTATGCTTCGTTGTTCTTTCTTCAGAAGCTTTGTCATGACATTAGAGCTTAATATATTTCTCGGCTTCCTTATGATACCCCGTAATTCGACTTCTTTTCCTTATGAAAAAAATTCAAGAAAAGTTCTTGAAAATTAAAAGCTACCGTCCCCAAAGATTGTAACCATTGTACTCCTATTACAACATCAACACCTGCCATAGGAATGGAAAGCATTGGAATATTCAATAAATATTCCCCCATGGTTAGATTGATATTATGGAATTTTCTAGAGAAATTTATAGTTCCTCCATTTGCAACCATCACTTGACATTCTGGTGCTAGGTATAGGAAACAATTCAATTCCTTGGCTACCTTACAATGAATAAAATTATGGGTACTACCCGAATCAATCAAAAATATTACATTTTTCTTCTTGATATGTCCTTTTATCTGGAGAGTTTGCGAAGTAGTAATTCCTGCTGTTGGAATAGGGTCTCCTACAAGCTGCGAAACTGGTCCGATTTTGTATATTTTTGATTATATTTAGTCTAGTGCAGGGGTTTTGTGGTGGGACAAAGCCCCGAAAGCATTGTAATAGGTTAAAGGGTAGACCTGGAGTCTACAAAACACGGTTTGCAGACCATAGGAAAGATTAGGCTAGATTGTTATAAATAGAGGGACATTTTGAATTGTAAGAGAGAAGACGATGAGCTCTTGACGCGAATTGTGGCTTAGTATATCTATTTGGGTTTTTGGGGAAAGGACTCTAGCTGGCTGTGTGCGCGGAGATCCCAAGTCCTGTTGTGTGCGGACCCTGCTGCTGTGTGTGCAGGTTGGGTTTGGGTATTGTAAGAAGGAATTGACAGTTTGATGAATAAGAAAGGTTGTTTGAGTAATTGAATCTATGTGTACTTTTTATGCGAATCTGTGACAACTGCTGTCTTATGCATATGCTGTGTTAAGCTGCGAAAGTACTGTGTAAGTGTTTTTACTGCATCTGGATATGTTCTATTATGTTTATGCAATACTGCACTACTGTCTTAGAAGCATATAATTTGTTGAGCACCATAGCATAGTTGACCTTGCGAACATGGATGCGAAGGAGACCTATAGATCTAGCTCTAAAATAGGTGATCTAGTCATTATAAAGCCGAACGCAGCTCTGATTGCCTTAATTATCCTCTCTCAGGGTGTGAAAACCTGGTTCTGAAACCCACCCATACTACTTCGGGTGAGACTTTGACCTGCGCAAGTAGGTCACTGCCGAAAGGGCCAATAGTATAGGGGTTTTTTGGAAAACCTTAACCTCTGAACCTAGGTCAGGACCCCTTGAGCCAACAAATGGTTTTTTTGCTAGGACCCGGAGAATTTTGAGAGAGGGATTGGGTAATGACAAGAGAGTACTGGAAGCCTAAAAGGAAGGAAATTGAAGAGTGGTTTGAAAAGAAGATTCAGGAATTTGCGATAAAAGAGAATCGAAACACGAGGTTAATGACAGGAAATTGGAAAAATAGGTACATACTCATAGAAAGCTATGAAATTTTCTTTGTGACATTTTCAATCGAGCTTCAGGAGTGGCTGGTTAGGCTCGTAGAGGTCCAGAAGTGTTGGAAGAATGAACGAATAACTCAGTGGACTCCAGGGCTGATCCAACAGCTGGAAAGGACTGATAATACCATCACTCGCATGGTGGATCACTGGGTGGACAGTGTGCTAGGAGGGTTTGTGATAGAATTTTCCATTGATCAGTTCATCTCCTATTCTGAAGTAGACCAGAGATTATTTAAAGGGTTCCGGGGCAAGTTTCTGAAGACATTACCTTTGCTGATTAAGATATTACTGTGCGAGAAGAGTATTCTGTGTAGTCATACCGAGTGAATGAACTCGGATCGAGATGAGAGCACAACACGTAGTGGTAAATACTATCGAACCAACCTTGAAGGGGGAAGATTTTTCTATAACCCTCTACGAGAGATGACTGCGCAAAGCCCCCCGGCTACACCGCCATCCAGGCCACGCAAAGGTAAGAGTTCGCCCATACCACCACCTCCGCCGAATAGTAATATGGTTGCACACCTAAAACTACCTACCTTCAAGGGGGTGTGGGATGAGGATATGGACCAATTTTGGTTTGTTGCAGATTTCGTATGGACTGTGCAAAATGTGACAAACAATACCGTGAAAAGGGCACAATTGTCCTTGGCATTCAAAGAAAGAGCGTTGGACTGGTATATGCGATACATATCTCAAAATGGGAATGCATCTATTCAAGATATTAAGGATGCTCTGAAGCAACAGTTCTGAATGCCAAAATATTACTCTCAGTTATTAGCAAAAGTGAAGGAATTCAAGCAAGGAATGCCTAAATCTATATGGGAGGCTGATTAGTGATTGAAGAGAGCAATCAGGGAAGGAGGATTTGAGTATGACGATAGAAAACATACGGAATGGTTCATTGCTATGTTGTTGCCCCACCTACGCATGCCAATGAGCCACCAAACCTTCGAGTCACAGGAAAAAGCTGTGGAAGTCACTATGAAACTAGAAGTTACGCCCAGAGAAGATACTTTGTTAGGAGTACAACAAATTTAGGAGCAGCTCAGAGCTATGCACATGGAAATTCAAAACTGGCGAAAGGAGCGAGAAAAAGGAGCCAACACAGATCTATGGTGCATACAATGTCGAGTATCTGGCCATACGAAAGATCAGTGCCCTCTATTGACAGATTACACGCAGGCAGGAGGACCTAGTCTGGTTCGTCTAAGAGCAAATGGAGAACCCACCCTAGTGCATCCAGGCTCAAGTAGGTCTGCATTATAGTGTGATGACTGCCGCATCGCGGAGCTGCATGATACAAACCATTTCCCCCAGCTAGGAGCGTATGTCCCAGAATTGAAGCAACAATGGTGTAGGTTTTGCCGGTCGGTAGGACATGATGAGCAAAATTTTAGAACTTACGACCTGATGATAGATCGATGAAACTTGTATAGGGTACAGTCAGACCCTGCGTCACCTAGATCTCCCTCGAGCTTATGTGGCTCTACAACAAGGGGCAGAGGAGGTCAGGGAGGAAACATAGGTCGAGAATGCGGGCAGCTAATCTGTTATAACTGCAGGGAAGTAGGACACTTTGCAAGGGACTGCCCAAATCCTACAAGAAAATCTTACAAATATTGTAGACAGCTGGACCATGTGATTGAAGATTGACCAATTTTAATAGCCAAAATGCAGGAAAAGCAGCCCACCCCCACGCAAAATGTGTAGGGAGTTAAAACTGAGCTAAGGAACGTAGACCCAAGTGTGAAAGTCATAACACGCAGTGGGATGGTCACCTGGGGACCAAAGGAAGAGGCTGCCATGGATCCTCTGACTTGTCAAGAAGGATTGAACATGAAAAAGGGACAAGAAACAATGGCCGTAGCTGACTAGGACTTTGCTCAGGAAGAAGCAGCTACTGCGCAAGCACCGACACACCCCAAGATAGATGAGGGGGTTGAGTCCTTTCTGCAGGCATGTATGAAGCTGCTATGTAACCCAAATGCTATAGAGAACCTTCAGGCATTAATGAATAGCTACGCAATGCGGCCCGATCCGACCCTAGGGACCAAGGATGTACACAAACTATACAGGTATAAAAAAACACACCGGAAGAGAAATGCAGTTAACTGCGCAGATTAGTGACTATGAGATGGATCAGGTTATTTTGGACCTTGGATTAGATGCGAACGTGTTACCTAAACAAACGTGGCAACGAATGGGAGAACCTAAGTTGGAATGGTCCACCATCCAGCTGTGCATGATGAATCAACAGAAGATCATCCCTGTGGGAAGGCTACCAAAATTCATGGTAGATATTGCGAGAGTAAAAGCCCAAGCTGAATTTGAGGTAATAGAAATCGTAGAGGATGCAGACCCCTAACCTAAACTCCTAGGACTAGACTGGGCTATAGATATGGGGGGTGTTATCAATCTTAAAAAGCGCAACATGGTGTTTGAAAATAACGACACATGAGTAATAGTACCGTTGGACCCCGCAGAAGGCACACATACAGAGCCAACGCGAGATGAGAAGGAAGTGGATCACATTTACAAGTTCACTACGCAGGACAAAGATTGGATTAACCCTACGATGGAAGGAGTACTCTGCTGGGCAAAGGATAGTGAATGCTTTTTTGATTCCGATGGGGAACTGGAAAATTGGCAAGGCCGGTTGCATGAGGTTTCAGTGTTGCGATGTATTCAAGTCATAAGGAACTTCCGCTGCATCTCCTCTGAGGTAAGAGACCTACCCTACTTTAGGGATTTTGGTAACATTAAGGAATTTTTACCCACATTCAAAGCAGAAGTTCCCAAGGGATGAAGGCTATGGGCCCTTAAGCTAGCCCTGCGAGGAACACTTACACGCTGGTGGGATACGCATGGGGCGGTATTCCGCGATTGGAAGGAATGAAGGGATAAGATGATCCTGCGATTTGAACCTCCAGCTGGGAGACAGATCCAGAAGTTCCTTGGGTCAGAAGACCCACACAGATATTTTCTCGCATGGGAAATGCAATGGTGCAACAGAACCCCAAAAGAACGGGTCCACCTATTTATCCATGCTCTAGGACTATGTCTAGCTGCATGGTATTTAGATGCAGAGCTACATCAACACACTCGCCATTGGGAGAATTTGCGGGATGAGTTTGTGCGAACATTTAGGGTGGTAGATGGCATAGGAACACTCGACGCAACTCTGTAGAACACTGATGCCTTGACTCAGGGTAGCCCATGCCTGTACATCGCATCCGAGTCATGGGGAATGCCAGTACCATGCATGAATGAATACTACAGCCTCAGCCCAACGGAAGGAAAGGATGATCCCCGAACTATCCCAACTGCGACACTGGAAGGGATGCGAATGGTTGCCAAGTTGTTTAGGCTGTACCTAAATCGCATTACAACACACCTGATTTCAACTATCATTCGGGAGGCGCAAGAAGCATGGATGCTTCATCCAAGGTCAGTAGATCCGTGGGAAGGCCATCGGGTGCAAAAGATGGCATTCAGAACACTGAAATCTGGTAAAAAGGGACTATTACCATTATGGAAAGTAGGCGTCTGGCAATTAATGCAGCAATTTATTGTGAGTTTTTACCATTTTCTTGATGGTAAGTTCCAAGTTAGATGCACTCTATAGTTGGATAGCCCTGGGCACTATAAGGGAGAAAGGATAACTCCGTTCAAGGCTCCATATCATCTCTGTAATTTGCATATATTATTCTACTGCTTGATTTTCTGGACCTTTAGCATTTTTTTCATATCCAATCAACCTACTTCCACTATCTACGAGTCTCCAAATTCTGGATCCCCTCCTTACGTTGCTATGGTATCCCCTAACCTCACGGATGCATCGACGCCTACTAGTCTAGAGCCTGCAGACATTATGTTGCAAGGGTCTGGGGACGCCGAGATTGATAAGCTTATTGCCCTCTGGCTCCCTGAAAGGAAAATTGACTTCGAACCCTGCGCAGACTGGCGTCAAGGCTATATACGGAAGTTAACGCCCTTTCCAAACTTGGGATGATCACAAGTTCCAGCCAGACGGGCTCGGAAGTAGCCATGAAATATGGTACGCAACTACCGTAGATCACTATGAGAGCTGACACAGTTGATTTGCAACTAGTACTGCGAACGAAAGGGTTGACTAACAAGGATACTACATCCCCCCTGGGTACGAAGAAAAAAAGGGATACACTACACCCTACCAGTAGTACTGAGCTAACTGCCAATGAAATCCATGCTTATTCACTACCTAGCACTGTCTTGGTCGGTGCCCACCTTCCAATGGCTATGGGACTACCTACCCCGAGAGGCATTACAGGGTTTACACACCGCCATGCTTCAAGAGATCCATCATCGAGACCAGGCCATGCAGCAACAGCTTGATGTGGCCATGCCGATCATCGCACAACAGACTGAAGATGTCTCCCTTGCTATCTCGTAAATGGCACATCTCGAAACAGTGGTTCACCATCTCGACACAGAGGTCCTAGATGAGCTCCCTCCACTCTGGGCTACCATAGAAGGTTTGGTTGTAACACTAAAGGCATCCCGAACTGAAATAAAGACCCTCAAGACCCAAATGGCCTGCCAATTCATTGCATTATAGGCCCAAGTACAACCTGCCACACCTCCGGAGGTACTAGCACAACGTGTTGCGCTAGTAATAGAAGCTACGGACATCATCACGGGATAACTTACTCTGGGTACTCAGTTGCTCGAGTTGGCCACGCAGCTCTGGATAGCGGTCTAGTTAAACCTAGTTCTTCAGAACATCAAGTAGGACTTACGACATAAGGAAGCCTCTTTCGATCAGATTGAAGCTACCTTTCCCTCCCTAGTCCCTGCACAGCGTCTGGGCTCTCTTGAAGACTAGCAACACACTCCGAGACACGATTACGGATCTCTGACGAGTGAAGCATGCCATCACAAAGTGCTTGAAGCCATGGGGTGATGTCGCCCTCGAGATATCACAGGGTGCTCATGACGCAATCGTGCGACTCAACCAGATATTAAAGCAGGTTACCACAACTACTGAAGGACCGACCTCCTAGAAGCTTGTAGACATCGCATAGAGTGCTGCTGCCCAGAGTCAAGAAGTATTACCTCTTCTGATCGTAGCCATCAATACCTTATGTGCACATATAGAGATCGCACCACCACAGTGACTCAGGATGAGTCACAATATTGTGTTAGGGGACTGTTGGAACAGGGTCTCCTACAAGCTATGAAATTAGTCCGATTTTGTATATTTTTGATTATATTTAGTCTAGCGCAGGGGTTTTGGGGTGGGACAAAGCCCCGAAAGCATTGTAATGGGTTAAAGGGTAGACCTAGAGTCTGCAAACCATGGTTTGTGAACCATAGGAAAGATTAGGCTAGATTGTTATAAATAGAGGGACATTTTGAATTGTAAGAGAGAAGACGATGAGCTCTTGATGTGAATTATGGCTTAGTAGATCTGTTTGGGTTTTTGGGGAAAGGACTCCGACTAGCTGTGTGCATGGAGATCCCAAGTCCTATTGTGTGTAGACCCTGTTGTTGTGTGCACAGGTCAGGTTTGGGTATTGTAAGAAGGAATTGACGGGTTGATGAATAAGAAAGGTTGTTTGAGTAACTGAATCTATGACTACTTTTTATGTGAATCTATGACAACTTCTGTCTTATGCATATGCTGTGTTAAGCTGTAAAAGTAATGTGTAGGTGTTTTTACTACATCTGGATCTATTCTGTTATGTTTATGGAAGATAGGTTTTGGGAATATGGTTAAACATTAAATTTTGGGAAATGTGATGAGCGAAAAGTAATGACATGTGCGATGTGATACATATTGCACATCAACGATTGCAAGTTTTAATGGTTGGCGAAACGGAATAAGTTATTTTTTTCGATATGTGATGTGGTATATTTTGCGAGGTGCAATGGATGGTAGGGGAAAGGGTGACGTGGTAGGGATAAATGGCCCCAATTTAATCGCAATTGGGGAATCAAGAAGGCGGAGGTAAGTGGAAACAATGATATAATGATGTGAAAAAGGTAAAGTAGAAAGATAAAGTGGAAAGGTGGAAAAGGGTAAGCTTTATTTGCACACGGTGAGTGAATGGGTCCCACTAGATTCCCGATTGTGATTTGCAATGTGGTTGGCCCCACCATAATACTCCGCTCACCTCTATATTTCGTTCCTTTTCTAGCATTCCCATTCCATTGATCCAAATCATCGAAACCATCATCCTTCATCAACGTAAATCACACTTTGTAGGTTTTAGCACTTACCGCATTTCCCAAAAATCTAAACTCTTCAATGCCCAGTAAACTATAAACATTGGAATGTGCGATGTGGGTAGGTCCCAATCACATATTTCACTTTGCAAGTTTTAGCATTTACCCCCCCGCGCTCATAGAAAACCTTAATATTTGTAATTTGCGATAGGCATCGGCCCCACCTTCCCTGCCACATCACGTTCCTCTCCCCGCACTTTGCACTTCGCAAGTTTTAGAGTTTATCTCCGCACTTGCGATTGTGATGCGGGTCAAGTCCTACCTTCCATGCCATGCCACCTCAACACTTCATGTTGCATCGCCGATTCCATTTCTCATATCATAAATGCGATGTGTGATATTTCTATGGATGCGATAAATTTCAGAACTAAAGCCTATAGGATTTCAAGTCCGCATATATTATGCAGTTTAAAAAAAAAAAGGTTAAACATGGCAGAGAGGACTCATGTAGCAAATGGAAACCATAGGTCAAGACATGTAAATGGCATTCATAGAACAGATTTCACTAGCACATCACTCAGTTTTCCAACACAGTACTAAAAAGGTGGTGACTCAGCAACAATCTTCGAGTAGAACATTACCAGAAATGCAGATGCACTCCTTTTAGATCGATTTCTTTCCTTTTAGTTCATTTTGAGAAATTATAGATTGCCTTGTCACACAGGCATTGATTGTAATTTTTTATTTTTTATTTATATAAATATTTTAGTTTGGAAGTATCAAGGGTCGGTTGATTGAGATCAAAACTATTTTGTCTTTTGAAGTACTGTAAGCTGGAGCATCAATAATAATCAAACCATTCACATGATTCTTGTGGCTTAGATACTAGTGATATTTTTCTTCTGTTATTAAGTTTCATTGTTATCTTTCATTGTAATCATCTGAATTATAATTGTAAATCAGAAAGTGTGATGAATAGGATTTAATTTTGAGTACCTTATTCTGCCTGCCTTTACAATCATAATGTTTCCCACTAAAGGCCAAACTAAATAATTCTTAATTTCTCTTTATTTATGCTAGATATTTTCATATTTTTTTCATAATCCATTTATAAATTTGAAAAGATCCAGTAAATACTCCTAGCTTTCCCTATGTTTACTATGTGAAAATTTGATGCAACCATCCAGTTAAATTTTGACTGCATTTCCCAATAGACATTAATAAATTGAATACAGTCAAATTTCCAAAATCCAAAGAAAAACTCAAAACCCAAGTACAATCATAACTAGCCTAAAACTTATCCAAAAATAGTTAAATCTTAATGATAGATCCCTCTCTGAAACTAGCATGGCTAGATCCCAGTTTCCAAAGTTGGTTTGATGTTGGCCTATGTGATTAGTTCTCAAAATCTCTAATAAATTACATAACGCTAACATAGTAGCAACTACACTGGGGAAAAAAATTGAAATCAATCATAATTCCTTTCGAATTCAATCACTGATCAAATAATCATTGTATAAAATATTTCATAGAGATTTCTATAATTTTTTTTTTTTGTAAATAAAGTGTGTAATTCCAATTTCAAAAGGTTGGTGTGAGTTACATTTTATAGTGTGTGTTTTGATTTTCAAAGCTGGCTCCGAAGAGACCTTATACAAGATTCCATCTTCATCCCAAACCTCCTGATATAGTGGATGATCCTCAAAGGATTGGAAAAATACCTAAGGATACTTCACAGAAATCAGTCAAATAGATCAGTTCATATGAAAGCTAGGGAAATAATAATCCCCTCCCAGGAGCACAATCCTTTCCTAGTAAGCTTGAAACCTTACAAGAGATCTAATTTCACTTAAAGTTTGAGAAAATCATGTTTAGAAGAAAATCCCAAGATTGGGCAGATACATTATTCAATGACCAATCTATTTTACATCCAAATTCACTTGAAAATCTTCCTTCTTTATAAAAATATAATCAAGAGATTTTCCACGGTTTTGAGATCCTCGAATGTTTGGTAACAAAATTAACTTTAGCAAAGAAGGTGGTATAGGGAAATTCTCATGAAATATATGGTAAGAAGTCAAGAAAAACCTCATAATTACCGTCTATATTTTTTTCACACTAATTTGGATTCATTCATATTATTCAATGATACTCAAATTGAAGCGCAATTTGGAAATAATGCTGATACACCTGAAAAGTCACCTCAAATTGAAACATTAGAAACTCCTCTAGAAATCTTCTCAAATATGAGTTTTGATGGAGCCTGTAGTAAATAAGGCTTTGGAGCACGAATCTGTTTATCTAATACATCTAATAATCATTGTGAAGGGCATTCCTTTAAACTTAATTTTCAATGCACCAACAATATTGCAGAATATGAAGCTCTGATGTTAGGCCTGCATTTACTTAAGAAATTAGGTGCGAAAATAATTGTTGTGTAGGGAGATTCAGAATTAATCATCAAACAAGTAAAAGGAGAATATGCTGCAAAACGCCCTAGACTAAGAGCCTACAGAAATGCAGTGCTCGATTTTTTAGATACTTTTGTGGAATATGATCTAGCAGTAATTCCAAGAAGTCAAAATGTCATAGCAGATAGTATTTTTTTCTGCAAGAACTTGTAAAATACATTGCCCCAACATACCACACACAATTGAAATAAAACAACGACCTAGAATACTAGATAACATGTGATACTGGCAGGTTTTCAGAAATGATAAACAGACTGAAAATTTATTACTGTCAAAAGATGAGTTTGAGGAAACTCAGTTAGATTTGGATAATCAGAAACAAAATAAAATAAAACAATAATATCATGTATAAAATCAAATATTTGTATATAATACTTTGTTAAACTAGGGTGATAGATTAGATGTCAATAATCATTTATATGAAAGTGTGCATAAATTAGAAATTCATGAAACAAATCCTAAAAAAGAATATTTTAAAATTCTTCAACTAAAAGATAATATTTTTCCCTGGGGATTAGCTCCGTTAGAAGACGTTTTTTATTTTAATGATGTAGAAAAGAAGCCTGAAACTGAGCCCACAGGAGCAGAAGTTGAAGAATGCAACACGGGTACTAAAAAAAAACCAAAGATGATCAAACTATCAAAAACATTACCTATTGTCACAAAATAGAGATATATAGCCCTATTCAAAGAATACATTGATTTTTTCACTTGGAATTATGAAGAACTGAAGGTTTATGATTCTAACATCATACAACACAAAATTCCAATTAAAGAAGAAAATCAAACTTTCAAACAAAAACTTCAGAGGATAAATCCAGTTTTTTTTACCTTTAGTTGAGAAAGAAGTTAAACGAATGTATGATGCTAAAAACATTGTCCCCCTCAGATATTCCAAATGGGTGTCAAACATAGTACCAACTAGAAAGAAAAATTGAGAAATTAGGTTGTGCATTGATTTCAGAAATATAAATAAGGTTTCTCTGAAAGATAACTATCCCTTATCCAAAATGGACAATATTTTAAAAAAGGTGATAGGATCAAGTAGGATATCATTACTAGATGGTTTCTCTGGCTATAACCAAGTCTTGTTTGATTCAGAAGATCAAGATAAAACAACTTTTACCACTCCATGGGGAACTTTCATGTATGTGAAAATGCATTTTAGACTAATGAATGTTGTGGCCACCTTCCAAAGAGAAATGGACATTGATTTTTCAAAAGATATTTGCCTCTTTATTGTAAACTATATGGATTATATAACTGTGTATTCAAAATCTGACAAAGAAAACTTGACACATTTGAAACAAGTTTTGAGAAATGAAAAAAAATTGGCATATCTTTAAATCCTAAGAAAACACTATTTGGCCTGTTAGAATCGGTCTTGTCAGTTCTCCGCCAGACTCAAATTCACCAAAGTTCATATCTCGTCATTTGCAGTCATTGATGTTACTGTGGTCCAGAAAAGAGACATTTCACTTTCTAGGTCTAGGGTTTGTCTTCAGAACGTTGAATAACACCTGCGGGCCAGAAGGGAGGTTCAATAAGTTTCTTATTTCAAGAGTTTCATCATCAGTAATGCGCAAGGCTGATTCTTCTCCAAAACTCTGTTTTGGAGAAGAAAATGTCAAATTAGTTGTTTGTAATAAGTGTATTTTTAAAAAATCCAGCCGCCATGAAAATTTCAAAGCAGCCTCTGGTCTTTGCCGAAGATCAATGCCCATCCCTACAAACAGAAAAATTAATTTCATCATCAGTCTAAAAATCAAAATTGTAAAACAGAGTTTGTATCAAGGTTGTCAAGCTGCCAAAGTTCAGAGTTTGTGTAAAATATGAAAAAGTGCCCGTGCCCAAACATTACAAAAATGGGTATTGTAAGACAAAAATCAAAACTCCATGGTTTTAAAGATATTTTCATATGTTTAAAACGTTCTTGTGCATTCAAGTTTGAATGAGAAAGTGGATTTCAAATCGTGGAAGGTGAAATCTGCGTTTGGGTGAGAGTTCACTGAGTTGAAAATAGAGCGCGACGCGTTGGAAAAAGGCGCGACGCACACACTGAGCGCGGTGCATAGAGCTGAAATGCACATTGTAATTTAACACTGGTGCGGTGCACCCATATGGCGCGGCGCTTTGGGATTCCATGCGGCACACAGAACCTCAGCCTGAAATTCATCAATTCTTCATCATTTTTTTTTAAAATTAAATCAGCTCGCTCGCTCCAAATGGTATGCAGGTGCGACATATATGTGGATTTCTTGGGGAGAAGTCTCATGGTTTCAGAATGTGAATAGTCATAATGATATCTCTATCCTTGATGAGAATGGTTTTCAACTTCCATTATCAAAGGGGAGAAAAACTAAGAAGAGCCATTACTTCAAAGTTTAGGATGGTAGTTTCAGCCTCTTCAAGGAATAGAAATTGTTCTGATGTTAATATAATGGCCAATGCTGCAAAAATACGCAGAGAAAAATTTACAAGTGTGTCATCATCATCGATATCAGTTGTAGGCTCTTCAAAGCATTCCTCTATGAAGAAATCAAGTGAATTGCATGTTAAACTGACTATTAAATCATTTTCGGTCCCATAGCTTTTTATTGATATGTCAGAATCTGCAACTGTTGCCAGTTTGAAAAGGACAGTGATGGAGCTTTCCCAGTTCATCGAGAAGATGTCAATCTTTCAACATATTCATCAGTGATAAACCATGAACTTGTATGCAGAAATGAATGAATTATTCTCTTTTTTAGAGACTTTAGCGAAAGGGAAAAATCAATGCACCATTCTCCTTTAGATGTTTAGCTGAAGGTTGTGGATGGGAAGCTATCTGACCGATAATATCTGCTTGCGCATGTCACTGCAATGAAAATGGGTTTCTTGCAGAGATATGGACTTGTAGATAAATTTAAATTGAACATTGAGTGCAACCATGCAACCCTCTCCGGGCACAGTTGTCATCATGAGCTGGAATTGGCGGAATTTTAGTTTAAAGGCTATTTTTATTCAAATTGGTTTTATTCAAATAACAAATGTAACGTGGCAGTCAAAGATCAAAAGCTAATTTAAAACGAAGATATCAACCACAACAGACAAATAGGAGTGTATTGCCTATTGTGTCTTCAGTCATGATTTTATAGGATCCGCATTCCAGTTTTTGTCTTTTAATTGGCTATCAGAGGAATTTAAGGGGAACACTCCAGATTTTGCCTTTTAGTTAGTCATCAGAGAACTTTCAAGGAGAATGCTGTTCTCTTTTCTATCTTTATCAGTCCAGTTGAAACAAACCTTTGTTTTTGGTCGATCAGTTTTCTCATAAGCGGAGTCTATTTATTGTATTGTAAAACATCTATAAAGAGGGAGAGTTCTGGGAGAGGTGTGAGGAGAAATACAGAGCTTCACTGTACAGTTTTTTGACAGAGAATTAATGAAATTTGCAGCTCTGTTTCATAAGATCCATGTGGTAACAACTTAGCATGTGTTTCTTCTTTTTGTTTTCATATGTATCCTATTATGTTTCACAGTTCATTAATAATCATTTCAATTTGAATGCTTCTGAGTAAGAAAGGTGGAATGCAATGTATTGCTCTGCCTTGGAGAAGCGTTCATGTTTTGTGTTTCTTCTTCTGTCTAAAAAGGATTCATTCATAAATTCCCTTTTCAGCTTCCTTAACAATCCTTCCACTCCATATAATTTCAATTTGGATGCTTAAGCTCTTGCCTATCTTGCCTCATGAGATAATTTGCGTCTTTCATTTAATTTCCCTGCTCATGCTGCCCTTTGTCCCAATAATTCCTAGAAACCCAGTCATTTATCAAAATACCCCTTTCTATCTATTTACTAGCCTAAAATCAGTTCCCATTTTAAGTCATCTCGCAATTTATTGCTCATTTTATCGAGATTGACTGGAGAGAGACCTCTCCTATCCTCGTAGGGCTAGCTACAAGGCTGAGCTTGGTTTGATGTTGCCTTGAGTTTACCTTATTTCAGCCTAAGGTAGATTTGAGCGCTAACATAGTGGTGACCATACTGGGGAAGATGGTTTGCTATTGATGCGACACTTGATTTGTAGATTGTTTTGCCCTAGTATTTGTATCGAGTTCAGATCTGATGGTTGATGGTGGACAACGATCAGACATCAGAAGGCTGAAAACATTCACTTGGTGACCTCATTTACTGAACAATACAGAAATCGATGCTTCATGGTGATTTCACTGCAGGGAGATCAGTAGCTTTAAGATTCTCAAGATGGACCGGATTGCAAAGAGATACGCTCCCATGAGCCGAGACGACATCCCAGGTTTTTCGAATAAAATGCCCAAGGTGGATTGGCTTTAGAATTTGCCTATGTTCAGAAATGTGGAAGGTAATGACGCTGCTCTTCATCTGGTGAAATTTCACATTCATGTGCATAAATTAAAGATCGTTTTTCCTGAAGACTATTTGATGAAAATGTTCATGGCTACTCTGGAAGACGAAGCCCTATCTTGGTATGAAAGTTTACCACCTGCTTCTATTTATTTTCTAAAGGATTTTCATTCAATATTCTTTGAAAAGTATAAAGAATCTTAGCCATCCTTGATTCTAGTTCAGAATTGTTGTAGCCATGTTCATAGTTTCATTGAAGAACTTGAAAATTTTTATGGGGATAATGAATTGATGGATGGAGAAATCCTGGAAGCATTGTATGAAAACCCATTCCAGTAGCACACAGAAGTCTTGAAGGATGCTTGTCAAGAGTAGCAGGTTGAAGATTTTCATATAGTTGAAAATGATGAAAGAGAAAGATTTTTTTAGATCTGTCCACAGAAGAAGATAACATGTAGGGAAGTCAAGTTTCAAATTCAGAATGTGATAATGTCCAGTCAACTATTTCAGATCCAGATTCAGATCGTGATGACCAAGAATACCTTATGCTAAACTCTGCTGTTGAGATCATTTGGAATGAAGAAGACAGAGTTATGAATCCGAATGTTCTCGGTTCATTATAACACAGCCTGTATGAGGAGGTAATTCAGTCAGTTCATGAAAAACAAGACAAGATCTTCGTTCAAGTAAGTGAAGAAATTCCTTTGGATGAATTTAGGGTAGATGATAGAAATGTCATGTTTGAGCATCAAGAATAAGCTGAAGTTTCTTTTCTTATGATTAATGAATGTAATGAGGAACATGATAATCTGGCTGTCATATCATATGAAGATGATCAAAAAATATTCAGACTACAGAAGATCAGGCCATTCAGGATTCCCTTTCAGTTTCTTCTTCATATGTCTCATGTTTTGAAATGTTTTCCTAAAAGGAGAGTTGCTCTTCTATTTGTTCAGAATTTTTTGAAAGCCAGGAACATATTTTTACTGAAGTACATTGTGAAGGAAGATCAGAATCAAAAGAGAAAGACACCTTGTTTCTTCAGCAGGAAGAAAATCTTCATGTTTTTCAAGATCCATTGGCAAATCTGTTGCAGTTTGCAGTGAAGGTGATTATTGCAGTATTCAGTGATGAAGGAGATCATGGTCAATTATGTTTTTTAATTCCTAGTCACTAGTATCTATTGCTGACCAGGAGATCTAATCAGGAGAATCAATCAAGAAGGCATCTGCTTGATTGGTTACATTGGCATTATGATATAGTTTGATGGTATATTGTCTAGTAAGAAACACAGGTGGTCATGTACTGCGATCAATCTTTAAGTTTTAAGTTCAGGTCTTAATCATTTTGAGTCATTTTTCGAGTCAGTTTTCAGTCTTTTAAGTCAAGTTTCAATCAATAAATGAGTCAAAATCTTGTGTGGTTTGTTGAAATAATGGATTCCATAGCCCAATGGATGGAGGCCTTGTCTGCTCTCCCAAAGATATGCAGTTCTTGGCACCTCCAAGAAGCAGCAGTTGCCATCCCCATTGGAGCCAATGTTAGACTCGGTCTTGTCAGACCTCCGCCAGAGTCAAATTCACCAAAGTTCATTTCTCGTCATTTGCAGTCATTGATGTTACTATGGTCTAGAAAAGAGTCATTTCACTTTATAGGTCTAGGGCTTGTCTTCAGAACATTGAATAACACCTGCGGGCCAGAAGGGAGGTTCAATAAGTTTCTTATTTCAAGAGTTTCATCATCAGTAATGCGCAAGGCTGATTCTTCTCCAAAACTCTGTTTTGGAGAAGAAAATGTCAAATTAATTGTTTGTAATAAGTTTATTTTTAAAAAATCCAGCCGCCATGAAAATTTCAAAGCAGCCTCTGGTCTTTGCTAAAGATCAATGCCCATCCCTGCAAACAGAAAAAGTAATTTCATCATCAGTTCAAAAATCAAAATTGTAAAACAGAGTTTGTATCAAGGTTGTCAAGCTGCCAAAGTTCAGAGTTTGTGTAAAATATGAAAAAGTGCCCGTGCCCAAACATTACAAAAATGGGTATTGTGAGACAAAAATCAAAACTCCATGGTTTTAAAGATCTTTTCATATGTTTAAAACGTTCTTGTGCATTCAAGTTTGAATGAGAAAGTCGATTTCAAATCGTGGAAGGAGAAATCTGCGTTTGGGTGAGAGGTCACTGAGTTGAAAACAAAGTGCGACGCATTGGAAAAAGGCGCGGCGCACTCACTGAGCGCGGCGCATAGAGTTGAAATGAACAGTGTAATTTAAAATTAGCGCGGTGCACCCATATGGCACGGTGCGTTGGGATTCCATGCGGCGCACAAAACCTCAGCCTGAAATTCATCAATTCTTCATCATTTTTTTTAAAAATTAAATCATCTCACTCACTCCAAATGGTATACAGGTGCGATGTCTATGTGGATTTCTTTGGGAGAAGTCTCGTGGTTTCAGAATGTGAACAATCATAATGATATCTCTATCCTTGATGAGAATGGTTTTCAAGTTCCATTATTAAAGGGGAGCAAAACTGAGAAGAGCCATTACTTCAAAGTTTAGGATGGCAGTTTCAGCCTCTTCAAGGAATAGAAATCGTTCTGATGTTAATATAATGGCCAATGCTGCAAAAATACACAGAGAAAAATTTGCAAGCATGCCATCATCATCGATATCAGTTGTAGGCTCTTCAAAGCATTCCTCTATGAAGAAATCAAGTGAATTTCATGTTAAGCTGACTATTAAATCATTTTCGGTCCCATAGCTTTTTATTGATATGTCAGAATCTGGAACTGTTGCCAGTTTGAAAAGGAAAATGATGGAGCTTTTCCAGTTCATCGAGAAGATGTCAATCTTTCAACATATTCATCAGTGATAAATTGTGAACTTGTATGCAGAAATGAATGAACTATTCTCTTTTTTAGAGACTTCAGCGAAAGGGAAAAATGAATGCACCATTCTCCTTCAGATGTTTAGCTAAAGGTTGTGGATGGGAAGCTATCTGACCGATGTTCTCTGCTTCCGCGTGTCACTGCAATGACAATGGGTTTCCTGCAAAGATATGGACTTGCAGATAAATTTAAATTGAACATTGAGTGCAACCATGCAACCCTCTCCGGGCACAGTTGTCATCATGAGCTGGAATTGGCGGAATTTTAGTTTAAAGGCTATTTTTATTAAAATCGGTTTTACTCAAATGGAAATTGTAACGTGGCAGTCAAAGATCAAAAGCTAATTTAAAACGAAGATATCAACCACAGGAGACAAATAGGAGCGTATTGCCTATTGTGTCTTCAATCATGATTTTATAGGATCTGCATTCCAGTTTTTATCTTTTAATTGGCTATCAGAGGAATTTAAGGGGAACGCTCTATATTTGGCCTTTTAGTTAGTCATCAGAGAAATTTCAAGGAGAATGTTGTTCTCTTTTCTATCTTTATCAGTCCAGTTGAAACAAACCTTTGTTTTTGGTCGATAAGTTTTCTCATAAACGGAGTCTATTTATTGTATTGTAAAAAAATTGTAAAGAGAGAGAGTTCTGGGAGAGGTGTGAGGAGAAATACAGAGCTTCACTGTATAGTTTTTTGACAGAGAATTAATGAAAGTTGCAGCTCTATTTCATAATATCCATGTGGTAACGACTTAGCATGTGTTTCTTCTTTTTGTTTTCATATGCATCCTGTTATGTTTCACAGTTCATTAATAATCATTTCAATTTTGTCTTCGAGTAAGAAAGGTGGTAAGAAACAATGTATTGCTACTTGCCTTGGAGAAGCATTCATGTTTTGTGTTTCTTCTATGCAATACCAAAAGGATTCATTCATAAATGCCCTTTTCAGATTCCTTAACAATCCTTCCACTCCATATAATTTCAATTTGGATGCTTAAGCTCTTGCCTATATTGCCTCATGAGATAATTTGCGTATTTCATTTAATTTCCCTGCTCATGCTGTCCTTTGTCTTCATACTGCATAGAGACACAGTCATTTACCAAAATACCCCTTCCTATCTATTTACTAGCCTAAAATCAATATCCGTTATAGGTCATCTCAGCCCCTTTGAAGACCTTTTGTCGAGATAGACCCGGAGAGAGCCCTCTCCTGTCCTTGTAGGGCTAGCTACGAGGCTGAGCTTGGTTTGATGTTGCCTTGAGTTTTACCTTATTTCAGCCTAAGGTAGATTCGAACGCTAACATAGTGGCGACCATACTGGGGACGAAAATGGTCTAGTTTGTGAAATGTGACACTTGATTTGTAGATTGTCTTGCCCCAGTAAGTGTATCAGGTTCAGATCTTTTCGTTGATTATGAACAACGATCAGACATCAGAAGGATGAAATCATTCACCTAGCGATTTCACTGAAAAATCCAGCATTCAATCCTTCATGGTGATTCCACTGCAGGGAGATCAGTAGCTTTGAGATTTTCAAGATGGATCGAGTTGCAAGAAGATACACTCCCATGAGCCGAGATCACATCCCAGGTTTTCCAAATAAGATGCCCAAAGTGGATTGGCTTTAGAATCTTCCTATGTTCAGAAATGTGGAAGGTAATGACACTGCTCTACATCTTGTGAAATTTCACATTCATGTGCATAAATTAAAGATCAATTTTCCTGAAGACTGTTTGATGAAAATGTTTATGGCTAATCTGGAAGATGAAGCCCGATCTTGGTATGAAAGTTTGCCACATGCTTCAATTTATTGTCTAAAGGATTTTCATTCAATATTCTTTGAAAATTATAAAGATCTTACCCATCACTGATTCCTGAATTTGAGAATTGTATGTGTTCATAGTTTCGTTGAAGAACTTGAAAATTGTTATGGGGATAATGAATTGATGGATGGAGAAATCCTGGAAGCATTGTGTAATGACTCATTGACACACGAAGTCTTGAAGGATGCTTATCGAAACTGACGAGTTGAATATTTTCATATAGTTGAAAATGATGAGAAAGAGAAATCTTTGTTTCGAATCTGTCCACGGAAAAGACGACGTACGGGGAAGTCAAGTTTCAGTTTCAGGATGTGATAATGTCAACTCAGCTATTGTAGATCCAGATTCAGATTGTGATGACCAAGAATACCTTGTGTTGAATCCCATCAAGGAGAATGCTGCTGTTGAGATCATTTGGAATGCAGAAAATAGAGTTACCGATCTAAATGCTCTCATCCCACCAGAACTAGATCTTCATGAGGAGGTAATCTAGTCATTTCATGAACAACAAGATGAGGTCTTCGTTCAAGTAAGTGAAAAAGTTTCCTTGGATGATTCATTGGTAGATAATAGAAATGGTAGTGTTGGGTTTCAAGAATCATCTGAAGTTTATTTTCTCATGATTGATGAATGTAATGAGAATCTGGCTGTTATATCATACGAAGATGACCTACAATACATTTAGACTGTAGAAGATCAAAACATTCAGGACTACCTTTCAGACTTTTCTTCATATGTCTCATGTTTTGAAATGTTTTTCCAAGAGGAGATCTGTTCATCCACTTGTTCAGAATTCTTTGAGGACCAGGAACAGACTTTTATTGAAGACAGATCAGAATCAAGAGAAAAAGACACCTTGTTTCTTCAGCAAGAGGTAAATCTTCATATTTTTCAGGATCCACTGGCAAATCTGTTGCAGTTAGCTGTGAAGGTGATTATTGCTGTATTCAGTGATGAAGGAGATCATGTTCAATTATGTTTTTGGGTGCCCAGTTACCAGTTTCCATTGTTGACCAAGAAATCTGATCGGGAGAATCAGTCAAGAAGGCATCTTCTTGATTGGTTACATTGGCATTTTGATATAGTTTGATGGTATATTGTCTTGTAAGAAACAAAGGTGGTTATGTACTGCCATCAAGTTTTAAGTTTTAAGTTCAGGTCTTAGTCATGTTGAGTCATTTTTCGAGTTAGTTTTCAGTCTTTTCAGTCAAGTTTCAATCAATAAATGAGTCAAAATCTTGTGTGGTTTGTCAAAGTAATGATTCCATTGCCCAATGGATGAAGGCACTGTCTGCTCTTCCAAAGATCTACTGTTCTTGGCACCTCCACGGAGCTGGAGCTACCATCCCCTTTGGAGCCAGTAGACGCTCGGTCTTGTCATGTTGAGAATGCAACAAGATGATGGAGCTTAGTGAAATGAAGTCGCCTTCACTAAGTGGGCCCGCAGGAAAATTCTGGCGCAAAGTCTATTTTTAGACTATGTCTATTTTTAGACATATGGAGCATGGTTCGGGGATTCTAGTTTGAGATTCTTGGAGCATTGGTCATGTTGGTAAAAATAGATGAGACTCTATTTTTTAGGTCGAAGAGGTCGAAGGCTATTTTTAGACTGCCTCTCCTAAAAATAGGGAAGTCAAATATTATTTACCCTTAATAATATTTAGACTATAAACTTCAGTTTACTCTCTTGGAGCACTTCGGTTCGAGCTACAGAAGTGGCTCATGCATTTGACAGAGGAATCACGTGGTTCCCAAGGGTTTGATGGCATCATGCATGGTTGACTTCAGTTGGACTTCAGTGGCAGAAGTTTGGAGGAGTTAATGAGACAGATAGTGGAGTTGTGTTCTGTTTATTTTAGTTGAACTGATTGAGATTAGTTTAGCTAGCTAATCAATTAGTTATGAGTGGAGTGAATTAAATATTATTTAATTCATTAATTAGTAACTCATTATTCAACTCAAGAACACATCAGTTCACTACAGTGCATGATCAGTTCAGTGGAGACCAGTGAAAGAGATAGATGAAAGGTTGGAGTTAGCTATCAGTTGTGACTATACTGTTGCTATTTGCAACACAGAGATAGGAGGAGTAAGCCCATGAGGATTGCGCAGTTCAGGCTGGTGGTTTATCTATATAAAGAGGCCATCCCATAGCATTGAAACACGCAATAGAGGCAAGGCAATTGGCGGTGAGTTTTGAACCAGTAACCTGTTCAAAACTGAGCTAGATTGTGTGTAACTTTATGAGAAAGTATTGAGTACTTGTGAGGAGTATTGTACTGAGTTTGTTACATGATTTCTCCATTATAATATACACAATAGCTGCGGGGTTTTCATCTATAAGCTTTCCCCATACATACTGTGTTAATGTGTATGATGAATTGATGTGTTATCGCTTGATTTTATTTCCGCATGTGTGATGATCTGAGTTGAGTTGAGTGGAAGAGATTATGTGTTGTGTATGAAGTTCAAATAGTATGTGACCAGGATAGTCTTGGTGGATAATTAATTATTATTCAGCAAATTTCTACATGTCAGTCCTCCGCCAAAGTCAAATTCACCAAAGTTCATTTCTCGTCATTTGCAGTCATTGATGTTACTGTGGTCCAGAAAAGAGTCATTTCACTTTCTAGGTCTAGGGTTTGTCTTCAGAACGTTGAATAACACCTGCGGGCCAGAAGTGAGGTTCAATAATTTTCTTATTTCAAGAGTTTCATCATCAGTAATGCGCAAGGCTGATTCTTCTCCAAAACTTTGTTTTGGAGAAGAAAATGTCAAATTAGTTGTTTGTAATAAGTGTATTTTAAAAAATCTAGCCGCCATGAAAATTTCAAAGCAGCCTCTGGTCTTTGCCAAAGATCAACGCCCATCCCTGCAAATAGACAAAGTAATTTCATCATCAGTCCAAAAATCAAAATTGTAAAACAGAGTTTGTATGAAGGTTGTCAAGCTGCCAAAGTTCAGAGTTTGTGTAAAATATGAAAAAGTGCCCATGCCCAAACATTACAAAAATCGGTATTGTAAGACAAAAATAAAAACTCCATGGTTTTAAAGATCTTTTCATATGTTTAAAATGTTCTTGTGCATTCAAGTTTGAATGAGAAAGTCGATTTCAAACCATGGAAGGCAAAATCTGTGTTTGGGTGAGAGTTCACTGAGTTGAAAACAGAGCGCGGCGCATTGGAAAAAGGCGCGGCACACTCATTGAGCGCAGTGCGTAGAGCTAAAATGCATAGTGTAATTTAACACTGGTGTAGCGCACCCATATGTTGCGGCGCGTTGGGATTCCATGCGGCGCACAGAACGTCAGCCTAAAATTCATTAGTTCTTCATCATTTTTTTAAAAAATTAAATCAGCTCGCTCGCTCCAAATGGTATGTAGGTGCGATGTCTATGTGGATTTCTTGGGGAGAAGTCTCGTGGTTTGAGAATGTGAACAGTCATAATGATATCTCTATCCTTGATGAGAATGGTTTTCAAGTTCCATTATCAAAGGGGAGCAAAACTGAGAAGAGCCATTACTTCAAAGTTTAGGATGGCAGTTTCAGCCTCTTCAAGGAATAGAAATCGTTCTGATGTTAATATAATGGCCAATGCTGCAAAAATACGTAGAGAAAAATTTGCAAGCGTGTCATCATCATCGATATCAGTTGTAGGCTCTTCAAAGCATTCCTCTATGAAGAAATCAAGTGAATTGCATGTTAAAATGACTATTAAATCATTTTCGGTCCCATAGCTTTTTATTGATATGTCAGAATCTGCAACTATTGCCAGTTTGAAAAGGACAATGATGGAGCTTTTCCAGTTCGTTGAGAAGATGTCAATCTTTCAACATATTCATCAGTGATAAACCGTGAACTTGTATGCAGAAATGAATGAACTATTCTCTTTTTCAGAGACTTCAGCGAAAGGGCAAAATGAATGCACCATTCTCCTTCAAATGTTTAGCTGAAGGTTGTGGATGGGAAGCTATCTGACCGATGTTCTCTGCTTGCGCATGTCACTGCATAGAAAATGGGTTTCTTGTAGAGATATGGACTTGCAGATAAATTTAAATTGAACATTGAGTGCAACCATGCAACCCTCTCCGAGCACAGTTGTCATCATGAGCTGGAATTGGCGGAATTTTAGTTTAAAGGCTATTTTTATTAAAATCGGTTTTATTCAAATGGAAAATGTAACGTGGCAGTCAAAGATCAAAAGCTAATTTAAAATGAAGATATCAACCACAGCAGACAAATAGGAGCGAATTGCCTATTGTGTCTTCAGTCATGATTTTATAGGATCCACATTCTAGTTTTTGTCTTTTAATTGGCTATCAGAGGAATTTAAGGGGAACGCTCCAGATTTGGCCTTTTAGTTAGTCATCAGAGAAATTTCAAGGAGAATGCTGTTCTCTTTTCTATATTTATCAGTACAGTTGAAACAAACCTTTGTTTTTGGTCGATCAGTTTTCTCATAAGCAGAGTCTATTTATTGTATTGTAAAACATTTGTAAAGAGAGAGAGTTCTGGGAGAGGTGTGAGGAGAAATACAGAGCTTCACTGTATATTTTTTTGATAGAGAATTAATGAAAGTTGCAGATCTGTTTCATAAGATCCATGTGGTAACGACTTAGCATGTGTTTCTTCTTTTTGTTTTCATATGTATCCTGTTATGTTTCACAGTTCATTAATAATCATTTCAATTTTAATGCTTCTGAGTAAGAAAGGTGGAATCCAATGTATTTCTCTGCCTTGGAGAAGCGTTCATGTTTTGTGTTTCTTCTTCTATCTGAAAAGGATTAATTCATAAATGCCCTTTTTAGCTTCCTTAACAATCCTTCCACTCCATATAATTTAAATTTGGATGCTTAAGCTCTTTCCTATCTTGCCTCATGAGATAATCTGTGTCTTTCATTTAATTTCCCTGCTCATGTTGTCCTTTGTCCCCATACTGCCTAGAAACCCAGTCATTTATAAAAATACCCCTTCCTATCTATTTAATAGCCTAAAATCAGTTCCCATTTTAAGTCACCTCGCACCTTATTTCTCATTTTATCGAGATTGATTGGAGGGAGCCCTCTCCTATCCTCGTAGGTCTAGCTACGAGGCTGAGCTTGGTTTGATGTTTCCTTGAGTTTACCTTATTTCAGCCTAAGGTAGATTCGAGTGCTAACATAGTGGCGACCATACTGGGGAAGATGGTTTGCTATTGATGCGCCACTTGATTTGTATATTGTTTTTCCCCAGTACGTTTATCGAGTTCAGATCTGATGGTTGATGGTGGACAACGATCAGACATTAGAAGGCTGAAAACATTCACCTGGCGACCTCATTTACTGAACAATCCAGAAATCGATGCTTCATGGTGATTTCACTGGAGGGAGATCAGTAGCTTTAAGATTGTCAACATGGACCGGATTTCAAAGAGATACGCTCCCATGAGCCGAGACGACATCCCAGGTTTTTCGAATAAAATGCCCAAGGTGGATTGGCATCAGAATTTTCCTATGTTTAGAAATGTGGAAGGTAATGACGCTGCACTTCATCTGGTGAAATTTCACATTCATGTGCATAAATTAAAGATCGTTTTTCCTGAAGACTGTTTGATGAAAATGTTCATGGCTACTCTAGAAGACGAAGCCCGATCTTGGTATGAAAGTTTACCTCCTGCTTCTATTTATTGTCTAAAGGATTTTCATTCAATATTCTTTGAAAAGTATAAAGAATCTTACCCATCCTTGATTCTAGTTCAGAATTGTTGTAGCCATGTTCATAGTTTCATTGAAGAACTTGAAAATTTTTATGGGGATAATGAATTGATGGATGGAGAAATCTTGGAAGCATTGTATGAAAACCCATTCCAGCAGCACATAGAAGTCTTGAAGGATGTTTATCAAGAGCAACAGGTTGAAGATTTTCATATAGTTGAAAATGATGAAAGAGAAATCTTTGTTTTAGATCTGTCCACAGAAGAAGACAGCATGCAGGGAAGTCAAGTTTCAAATTCAGAATTTGATAATGTCCAGTCAGCTATTTCAGATCCAGATTCAGATCGTGATGACCAAGAATACCTTGTGCTGAACTCTGCTGTTGAGATCATCTGGAATGAAGAAGACAGAGTTATGAATCCCAACGTTCTCGGTTCATTAGAACACAACATATATGAGGAGGTAATTCAGTCAGTTCATGAAAAACAGGACGAGATCTTCGTTCAAGTAAGTGAAGAAATTCCTTTGGATGAATTTAGGGTAGATGATAGAAATGTCATGTTTGAGCATCAAGAATCAGCTGAAGTTTATTTTCTTATGATTAATGAATGTAATGAGGAACATGATAATCTGGCTGTCATATCATATGAAGATGATCAAAAATATATTCAGACTACAGAAGATCAGGCCATTCAGGATTCCCTTTCAGTTTCTTCTTCATATGTATCATGTTTTGAAATGTTTTCCCAAAAGGAGAGCTGCTCTTCTATTTGTTCAGAATTTTTTGAAAGCCAGGAACATATTTTTATTGAATTACATTGTGAAGGAAGATCAAAATCAAAAGAGAAAGACACCTTGTTTCTTCAGCAGGAAGAAAATCTTCATGTTTTTCAGGATCCATTGGAAAATCTGTTGTAGTCTACAATGAAGGTGATTATTGCAGTATTCAGTGATGAAGGAGATCATGGTCAGTTGTGTTTTTTAATGCGCAGTTACCAGTATCTATTGTTGACCAGGAGATCTAATCAGGAGAATCAGTCAAGAAGGCATCTTCTTGATTGGTTACATTGGCATTATGATATAGTTTGATGGTATATTGTCTAGTAAGAAACACAGGTGGTCATGTATTGCCATCAAGATTTAAGTTTTAAGTTCAGGCCTTAATCATTTTGAGTCATTTGTCGAGTCAGTTTTCAGTCTTTTCAGTCAAGTTTCAATCAAAAAATGAGTCAAAATCTTGTGTGGTTTGTTGAAATAATGGATTCCATAGCCCAATGGATGGAGGCACTGTCTGCTCTCCCAAAGATCTGTAGTTCTTGGCACCTCCAAGAAGCGGCAGTTTCCATCCCCATTAGAGCCAATGTTAGACTCAGTCTTGTCAGCCCTCCGCCAGAGTCAAATTCACTAAAGTTCATTTCTCATCATTTGCAATCATTGATGTTACTGTGGTCCAGAAAAGAGTCATTTCACTTTCTAGGTCTAGGGTTTGTCTTCAGAACGTTGAATAACACCTACGGGCCAGAAGGGAGGTTCAATAAGTTTCTTATTTCAAGAGTTTCATCATCAGTAATGCGCAAGGTTGATTCTTCTCCAAAACTCTGTTTTGGAGAAGAAAATGTCAAATTAGTTGTTTGTAATAATTGTATTTTTAAAAAATCCAGCCGCCATGAAAATTTCAAAGCAGCCTTTGGTCTTTGCCAAATATCAATGCCCATCCCTGCAAACTGACAAAGTAATTTCATCATCAGTCAAAAAATCAAAATTGTAAAACAGAGTTTGTATCAAGGTTGTCAAGCTGCCAAAGTTCAGAGTTTGTGTAAAATATGAAAAAGTGCCCATGCCCAAACATTACAAAAATGGGTATTGTAAGAACAAAATAAAAAATCCATGGTTTTAAAGATCTTTTCATATGTTTAAAACGTTCTTTTGCATTCAAGTTTGAATGAGAAATTCAATTTCAAATCGTGGAAGGCGAAATCTGCATTTGGGTGAGAGTTCACTGAGTTGAAAACAGAGCGCGACGCGTTGGAAAAAGGCGCGGCACACTCACTGAGCGCGGCGCGTAGAGTTGAAATGCATAGTGTAATTTAACACTGGCGCGGCGCACCCATATTGTGCGGCGCACCCATATGGTGCGGCGCATTGGGATTCCACGCGGCGCACAGAACCTCAGCCTGAAATTCATCAATTCTTCATCATTTTTTTTTAAAATTAAATCAGCTTGCTCGCTCCAAATGGTATGCAGGTGCGATGTCTATGTGGATTTCTTGGGGAGAAGTCTCGTGGTTTCAGAATGTGAACAATCATAATGATATCTCTATCCTTGATGAGAATGGTTTTCAAGTTCCATTATCAAAGGGGAGAAAAACTGAGAAGAGCCATTACTTCAAAGTTTAGGATGGCAGTTTCAGGCTCTTCAAGGAATAGAAATCGTTCTGATGTTAATATAATGGCCAATGTTGCAAAAATACGCAGAGAAAAATTTGCAAGCGTGTCATCATCATCGATATAAATTGTAGGCTCTTCAAAGCATTCCTCTATGAATAAATCAAGTGAATTGCATGTTAAACTGACTATTAAATCATTTTCGGTCCCATAGCTTTTTATTGATATGTCAGAATCTGCAACTGTTGCCAATTTGAAAAGGACAGTGATGGAGCTTTTCTAGTTCGTCGAGAAGATGTCAATATTTCAACATATTCATCAGTGATAAACCGTGAACTTGTATGTAGAAATGAATGAACTATTCTCTTTTTCAGAGACTTCAGCGAAAGGGAAAAATGAATGCACCATTCCCCTTCAGATGTTTAGCTGAAGGTTGTGGATGGGAAGCTATCTGACCGATGTTCTCTTCTTGCGCATGTCACTGCAACAACAATGGGTTTCCTGCAGAGATATGGACTTGCAGATAAATTTAAATTGAACATTGAGTGCAACCATGCAACCCTCTCCGGGCACAGTTGTCATCATGAGCTGGAATTGGCAGAATTTTAGTTTAAAGGCTATTTTTATTAAAATCGGTTTTATTCAAATGGAAAATGTAACGTGGCAGTAAAAGATCAAAAGCTAATTTAAAACGAAGATATCAACCATATCAGACAAATAGGAGCGTATTGCCTATTGTGTCCATTCATGATTTTATAGGATCCGCATTCCAGTTTTTGTCTTTTAATTGGCTATCAGAGGAATTTAAGGGGAACGCTCCAGATTTTCTCTTTTAGTTAGTCATCAGAGAAATTTCAAGGAGAATGTTGTTCTCTTTTCTATCTTTATCAGTCCAGTTGAAACAAACCTTTGTTTTTGGTCGATTAGTTTTCTCATAAGCGGAGTCTATTTATTGTATTGTAAAACATTTGTAAAGAGAGAGAGTTCTGGGAGAGGTGTGAGGAGAAATACAGAGCTTCACTGTACAGTTTTTTGACAGAGAATTAATGAAAGTTGCAGCTCTGTTTCATAAGATCCATGTGGTAACGACTTAGCATGTGTTTCTTCTTTTTGTTTTCATATGTATCGTGTTATGTTTCACAGTTCATTAATAATCATTTCAATTTGAATGCTTCTGAGTAAGAAAGGTGGAATCCAATGTATTTCTCTGCCTTGGAGAAGCATTCATGTTTTGTGTTTCTTCTTCTATCTGAAAAGGATTCATTCATAAATGCCCTTTTCAGCTTCCTTAACAATCCTTCCACTCCATATAATTTCAATTTGGATGCTTAAGCTCTTGCCTATCTTGCCTCATGAGATAATCTGCGTATTTCATTTAATTTCCCTGCTCATGCTTTCCTTTGTCCCCATACTACCCAGAAACCCAGTCATTTACCAAAATACCCCTTCCTATCTATTAACTATCGTAAAATCAGTTCGCATTTTAATTCATCTCGCACCTTATTGCTCATTTTATCGAGATTGACTGGAGATAGCCCTCTCTTGTCCTCGTAGGGCTAGCTACAAGGCTGAGCTTGGTTTGATGTTGCCTTGAGTTTACCTTATTTCAGCCTAAGGTAGATTCGAGCGCTAACATAGTGGCGACCATACTGGGGAAGATGGTTTGCTGTTGATGCGACACTCGATTGTAGATTGTTTTGTTCCAGTATGTGTATCGAGTTCAGATCTGATGGTTGATGGTGGACAACGATCAGACATCAGAAGGCTGAAAACATTCACCTGGTGACCTCATTTACTGAACAATACAGAAATCGATGCTTCATGGTGATCTCACTGGAGGGAGATCAATAGCTTTAAGATTGTCAAGATGGACCGGATTGCAAAGAGATACGCTCCCATGAGCTGAGACCACATCCCAGGTTTTTTGAATAAAATGCCCAAGGTGGATTGGCTTCAGAATTTGCCTATGTTCAGAAATGTGGAAGGTAATGAAGCGGCTCTTCATCTGGTGAAATTTCACATTCATGTGCATAAATTAACGATCGTTTTTCCTGGAGACTATTTGATGAAAATGTTCATGGCTACTCTGGAAGATGAAGCCCGATCTTGGTATGAAAATTTACCACCTGCTTCTATTTATTGTCTAAAGGATTTTCATTCAATATTCTTTGAAAAGTATAAAGAATTTTACCCATCCTTGATTCTATTTCAGAATTGTTGTAGCCATGTTCATAGTTCCATTGAAGAACTTGAAAATTTTTATGAGGATAATGAATTGATGGATGGAGAAATCCTAGAAGCATTGTATGAAAACCCATTCTAGCAGCACAGAGAAGTCTTGAAGGATGCTTATCAAGAGCAGCAGGTTGAAGATTTTCATATAGTTGAAAATGATGAAAGAGAAAGCTTTGTTTCAAATCTGTCCACAGAAGAGGATAGCATGTAGGGAAGTCGAGTTTCAAATTCAGAATGTGATAATGTCTAGTAAGCTATTTCAGATCTAGATTCAAATCGTGATGACCAAGAATACCTTGTGCTGAACTCTACTATTGAGATCATCTGGAATGAAGAAGACAGAGTTATGAATCCGAATCTTCTCGGTTCATTAGAACACAAATTTTATGAGGAGGTAACTCAGTCAGTTCATGAAAAACAAGACGAGATCTTCGTTCAAGTAAGTGAAGAAATTCCTTTGGATGAATTTAGGGTAGATGATAGAAATGTCATGTTTGAGCATCAAGAATCAGCTGAAGTTTCTTTTCTTATGATTAATGAATGTAATGAGGAACATGATAATCTGGTTGTCATATCATATGAAGATGATCAAAAATATATTCAGACTACAGAAGATCAGGCCATTCAGGATTCCCTTTCAGTTTCTTCTTCATATGTCTCATGTTTTGAAATGTTTTCCCAAAAGGAGAGCTGCTCTTCTATTTGTTCAGAATTTTTTGAAAGCCATGAACATATTTTTACTGAAGTACATTGTGAAGGAAGATCAGAATCAAAATAGAAAGACACCTTGTTTCTTCAGTAGGAAGAAAATCTTCATGTTTTTCAGGATCAATTTGAAAATCTGTTGCAGTTTGCAGTGAAGGTGATTATTGTAGTATTCAGTGATGAAGGAGATCATGGTCAGTTTTGTTTTTTAATGCCCAGTTACCATTATCTATTGTTGACCAGGAGATATAATCAGGAGAATCAGTCAAGAAGGCATATGCTTGATTGGTTACATTGGCATTATGATATAGTTTGATGGTATATTGTCTAGTAAGAAACACATGTGGTCATGTACTGCCATCAAGCTTTAAGTTTTAAGTTCAGGTCTTAATCATTTTGAGTCATTTGTCGATTCAGTTTTCAGTCTTTTCAGTCAAGTTTTAATCAATAAATGAGTCAAAATCTTGTGTGGTTTGTTGAAATAATGGATTCCATAGCCCAATGGATGGAGGCACTGTCTGCTCTCCCAAAGATCTGCAGTTCTTGGCACCTCCAAGAAGCGGCAGTTGCCATCCCCATTGGAGCCAATGTTAGACTCGGTCTTGTTAGTCCTTCGCCAGAGTCAAATTCACCAAAGTTCATTTCTCGTCATTTGCAGTCTTTGATGTTATTGTTGTCCAGAAAAGAGTCATTTCACTTTCTAGGTGTAGGGTTTGTCTTCAGAACGTTGAATAACACCTGTGGGCCAGAAGGGAGGTTCAATAAGTTTCTTATTTCAAGATTTTCATCATCAGTAATGCGTAAGGCTGATTCTTCTCCAAAACTCTGTTTTGGAGATGAAAATGTCAAATTAGTTGTTTGTAATAAGTGTATTTTTAAAAAATCTAGCCCCCATGAAAATTTCAAAGCAACCTCTAGTCTTTGCCAAAGATCAATGCCCATCCCTACAAACAGACAAAGTAATTTCATCATCAGTCCAAAAATCAAAATTGTAAAACAGAGTTTGTATCAAGGTTGTCAAGCTGCCAAAGTTCAGAGTTTGTGTAAAATATGAAAAAGTGCCCGTGCCCAAACATTACAAAAATGGGTATTGTAAGACAAAAATCAAAACTCCATGGTTTTAAAGATATTTTCATATGTTTAAAATGTTCTTGTGCATTCAAGTTTGAATGAGAAAGTCTATTTCAAATCGTGGAAGGCGAAATCTGCGTTTGGGTGAGAGTTCACTGAGTTGAAAACAGAGCGCGACGCGTTGGAAAAAGGTGCGGCGCACTCACTGAGCGCAGCGCATAGAGCTGAAATGCATAGTGTAATTTAACACTGGTATGGCACACCCATATGGCGTGGCACGTTGGGATTCCACGTGGCGCACAGAACCTCAGCCTGAAATTCGTCAATTCTTCATCATTTTTTTTAAAAATTAAATCAGCTCGCTCACTCCAAATGGTATGCAGGTGCGATGTCTATGTGGATTTCTTGGGGAGAAGTCTCGTGGTTTCAGAATGTGAACTGTCATAATGATATCTCTATCCTTGATGAGAATGGTTTTCAAGTTCCATTATCAAAAGGGAGCAAAACTGAGAGGAGCCATTACTTCAAAGTTTAGGATGGCAGTTTCAGCCTCTTCAAGGAATAGAAATCGTTCTGATGTTAATATAATGGCCAATGCTGCAAAAATACGCAGAGCAAAATTTTCAAGCGTGTCGTCATCATCGATATCAGTTGTAGGCTCTTCAAAGCATTCCTCTATGAAGAAATCAAGTGAATTGCATGTTAAACTGACTATTAAATCATTTTCGGTCCCATAGATTTTTATTGATATGTCAGAATCTGCAACTGTTTCCAGTTTGAAAAGGACAGTGATGGAGCTTTTCCAGTTCGTCGAGAAGATGTCAATCTTTCAACATATTCATCAGTGATAAACCGTGAACTTGTATGCAAAAATGAATGAACTATTCTCTTTTTCAGAGACTTTAGCGAAAGGGAAAAATGAATGCACCATTCTCCTTTAGATGTTTAGCTGAAGGTTGTGGATGGGAAGCTATCTGACCGATGTTCTCTGCTTGCGCATGTCACTGCAACGAAAATGGGTTTCCTGCAGAGATATGGACTTGCAGATAAATTTAAATTGAACATTGAGTGCAACCATGCAACCCTCTCCGGGAACAATTGTCATCATGAGCTGGAATTGGCAGAATTTTAGTTTAAAAGCTATTTTTATTAAAATCGGTTTTATTCAAATGGAAAATGTAACGTGGCAGTCAAAGATCAAAAGCTAATTTAAAACGAAGATATCAACCACAACAGAAAAATAGGAGTGTATTGCCTATTGTGTCTTCAGTCATGATTTTATAGGATCCGCATTCCAGTTTTTGTCTTTTAATTGGCTATTAGAGGAATTTAAGGGGAACGCTCCAGATTTGGCCTTTTAGTTAGTCATCAGAGAAATTTCAAGGAGAATGTTGTTCTCTTTTCTATCTTTATCAATCCAGTTGAAACAAACCTTTGTTTTTGGTCGATCAGTTTTCTCATAAGCAGAGTCTATTTATTGTATTGTAAAACATTTGTAAAGAGAGAGAGTTCTGGGAGAGGTGTGAGGAGAAATACAGAGCTTCACTGTACAGTTTTTTGACAGAGAATTAATGAAAGTTGCAGCTCTGTTTCATAAGATCCATGTGGTAACAACTTAGCATGTGTTTCTTCTTTTTGTTTTCATATGTATCCTGTTATGTTTCATAGTTCATTAATAATCATTTCAATTTGAATGTTTATGAGTAAGAAAGGTGGAATCCAATGTATTTCTCTGCCTTGGAGAAGCATTCATGTTTTGTGTTTCTTCTTCTATCTGAAAAGGATTCATTCATAAATGCCCTTTTTAGCTTCCTTAACAATCCTTCCACTCCATATAATTTCAATTTGGATGCTTAAGCTCTTGCCTATCTTGCCTCATGAGATAATCTGCGTCTTTCATTTAATTTCCCTGCTCATGTTGTCCTTTGTCCCCATACTGCCCAGAAACCCAGTCATTTATCAAAATACCCCTTCCTATCTATTTACTAGCCTAAAATCAGTTCCCATTTTAAGTCATCTCGCACCTTATTGCTCATTTTATCGAGATTGACTGGAGAGAGCCCTCTCCTATCCTCGTAGGGCTAGCTACGAGGCTAAGCTTGGTTTGATGTTGCCTTGAGTTGACCTTATTTCAGCCTAAGGTAGATTCGAGTGCTAACATGGCCTAGAAGAAGGAAAACCGTTAGGTCATATCATATCAAAATATGGAGTTAGAATAGACCCTAAGAGAATTGAAGAAATCCTAAATATCAGTCCCCAAAGAAACAATAAAGAACTTCAATCCTTCATAGGTAAAATAAAATTTCTAAGAATATTTATTCCTAGTCTTGTTGAACGTCTCAGAAACATAACCAATATGACAACAAAGATTTTGAAATCAAATGGAGCATATAGGCTAGGAAATCTTTTGATGTGGTAAAATAGGCATTAACTAAAGCACCAGTGTTAATCCGTTCATATTTTACAAAATATTTTATAATATTTTATTTTTCTTCTGAGCACACCATTGTAGTTGTTTCAGTGCAGAAAAATAATGAAGGATTTGATAAGCCAATAGCCTTCTTCAACAAAGCTTTAAGATATTCTTCTCTCAAGTACACATCATGGAAAAACATGGAATTACATTAGTCAAACAAATTAAAGACTTTAGAGTTTATATTTTGCATTCACATGTAATTTCTTATGTACCTAACTCTATGGTAACAGATATTTTAACGTAGAATGGACTAGATGGAAAAAGAGGAAAATGGATTGCGGTTATTTTGAAGTATGATCTAGAAATAAAACCTACCAAAATAATTAAAGGGAAAGGACTTTCCTAGCTTATGGCTGAGTGCAATTTTAAAGGCCTAGACATAAAATTGGAGGTAACTTTGGATGATCAAGAGGATCAGGAGACTCCATAAATCAATGAATAATTTTTAAATTCTCCCTTGTATGCAGACTTGATTTATGTATTGTTCAATTTAAATGCTCCTCATGGTCTTATAAAAACTAAATCTAGATTTCTAAAATTAAAGACAGTAAAATTTTGCATCATTGATAATGTCCTTTATTGGAAATATTTCAGTGGCCTATTACTCAAATGTTTGTTGAAGAATGATGCAGACAATATTATGCATGATTTTCATGAAGCACACTATGGTGGCCATGTGTATTGGAGGACTACTACTAATAAAATTCTTAGGGCTGGTTTTTACTGGCCCACCCTTTTTTTTGATATCCATAAGAAAGTCATAACCTGCCACAAGTGTCAAATTTTTTAAGGTAAAAATAAACTTCTACCCTTGCCAGAAAAACCCATTTCTGCTGAAAGCCCATTGCAACAATGGGGTTTGGATTTCATAGGTAAAATACATCCTCCTTCCTCTACCCAACACAAGTGGATTTTAACAGCTACAGATTACTTCACTAAGTGGACAGAAGCCATCCCTTCAAGAAATACCAGTGATGTTGTTATTACAAAATTCCTTGAGACCAATATCCTATCCAGATTTGGCTACCCAAGGAAAATAATCACTGACAATGAAAAAACCTTTAAATCAAAAAAGATGATTGAATTCTGTGACAAATATGATATTTCTTTAAGACATTCAACAACCTATTACACACAAGCTAATGGACTGGTTGAACCATCCAATAAGAGTCTGGTAAACATCATCAATAATTTATTATAACAGAATAAAAATTCTTGGCATAATAAGTTAATCAGTGCACTTTGGGCTGATAGGATTACTGCCAAGAAGTCCACTGGTATGTCACCAAACTAACTTGTCTATGGGATGGATGTTGTTTTTCAATCTTCTCTAGCATAGCCAGTGATGAACATAATCCAAGAGTTACAAGTGGAACCAAATTATGCAATGAGAAGGATCCCTAAAACCATTCAGTTGCAACAAACAAGAGAAGAGGTGTATAATAGAACATGGATCATCCAGGAAAATATCAAGAAAATATTTGACAAAAGGACCAAGGCTGCTCATTTTTTATTGGTGAAATTTTTTTAAAATGGGATGCAAGGGGAGAATAAAAATGGAAGCATAAAATTTTTGATAATATATGCATGGGACAATATACTATAAATTCTCTTAGATGTGACCATGCATTTTTTCTGACAGATAGAAATGGAACAGAGTTACCTGGTGGTCCTGTAAATGGCGGGATGTTGAAGCATTATTTCTCCTAGTATAAAGATTCTTTTACATCATTGTAAATATCATATTCAACATAGATTGGATTGGATGTTTTTCTGATTAAGGTTGAATCCCACAAAAAAGGCCCTAAGCTATGATCAACAGACTATCATAATATTTGAAGCAGAAAAGGGATCAGGTTACAGATTGCTCAAATGTGTAGAAGGATAAGGCTACAGATCACAAGTTCTTGACACTTCAATGCATGGAAGGCCATCCCCAACTGGAGCCATTGTTAGGGTCCTATATTTCATAGGATCTCAAGGTGACTGAGTTCATTCTATCTGTCAAATTTACTTTGTAAAATTATTTCCAATCTGAAAATAATTTTCAAAAAAAAGAAGAGAAGGAGATAATATAAAAAATCAAAATATGGTATATGTTAAATAATATATATATATATATATATATATATATATATATATATATATATATATGAACCCCATCAGAAAGAAAAAATAATAAATTCTGAAAGTGTTGCACCTCCAAGTGCCACTACTCTTAGTTTAGCTTATTTCTGAAAATAAATTGTCGGAATTTTTTTGAAAATGACACAAAATTTCAATAGAATTAATCATAAAGTTTAAGCATGATTGAATTAGGTTTAAAATTCTTGTTAATAGGTAGTGAAAAACAAATTTTCAAACTATTTAAACTTGAAAGATTAATTAGCTAGGTAGAAAATAAAAAATGGTTCAATAATTTAATCTAAATCAAGGGAGGTGTAGTAACATTATTTGTTTTTGATAAGTTAGCATAAGTAGTTAACTAATTTTCAAAATGATAAGGTAGGATACGGATGCAAAATAATGAAAAATTAAAAATGTTAGGAAAATTATTATTTTTGTAGGCATCCATGTCAATAAAATGTTAGGGGTTAGATGCCTTAAATAAAGAAGGAAAATGAAATAAAATGTTAGGGAAGAAAAAATAAAAGGAAAGCTTCATTTATGTTTTAAAAATTTCACTCGTTGCTAGTCTAAATGCGCCCAATAAAGAATATTGATTTATATGGTTTAAGAACGCTATCCTAAACATCTTTTCCCATATTCCAAGTTTTAAAACCATATAATAAAAATCTCCCTACCATTTATCCCTTTTCATTTTCATTTTCCCTAAGTCATTCCCTTTTTATTTTCATTACCGCACACTAAAATTTCTTTTCGCATTTGCCAAATCGAAAAATCATTTAATTTCAGTCTCCTAAAAACCTTCCAAAATGTTATATGCGATGATAGTGGGACCCATTCACCCGCCACACACAAATAAACCTTACCATTTTCTTCCTTTCCACTTTATCTTTCTACTATACCTTTTTCACATCACTATATCATTGTTTCCACTTACCTTCGACTTCCTGATTCCTCGATTGTGATTAAAGTGGGGCCATTTCTCCCTGCCACATCACCCTTTCCCTCACCATCCATCATACATCAGAAAATATACCACATATCATATAGAAGAAAACAACTTATTCCATTTCTCCAACCGTTAAAACTGGCGATCGCCGATGTGCGATATGCATCGCATCACACATATCATAACTTTTCGCTCATCGCATTTCAAAAAATCTAATTTTTAACCATTTTCACAGAACCTATATGATCCCGATTGCGATTTGCGATGCGGTTGGACACACCATAATACTCTGATCACTGCTATACATCGTTCCTTCACTACCATTCCCATTCCATTGTTCCACATCATCGAAACCATCATCCTCTATCAGCGCAAATCAAACTTCACAGGTTTTAGAGCTTAACACATTTCCCCAAACTCTAAACCCTGTGATATGCCGTAAACTATAATTATTATGATGTGTTATGTTCGTGGGTCCTAATCGCATATCTCAATTCGTAAGTTTTAGCATTTACCCTCCGTGCTCATAGAAAAACCTTAATATTTGTGATTTGCGATAGGCGTCAGCCCCACCTTTCCTGCCACGTCACCTCCCTCTTCCTGCATTTCGCACTTTCAAAGTTTTATAGTTTACCTCCACTGCTCATAGGAAAACCTTTCGACTTACGATTGTGATGTGGGTCGAGTCCCACCTTCCCTGCCATGTCACCTCCGCACTTTGCTTCACATCACCGATTCCATTTCTCATATCATAAACTGTAAAACATGCGAGGTGCGATATTTCTATGGATGTGATAAAGTTCATAACTAAAGCATATATGATTTTAGGTCTTGGTATATTACGTTGTTTTAAAAAAAAATGGTTAAACACAACAGAAAGGACTCGGGTAGAAAATAGACACCACGGTTCAAGATAGGAAAAGGGCATTCATAGAACATATTTTTCTAGCACAACAGTCAACTTTCCAGCATAGTACTAAAAAGGTGGTGACTCAGCAACATTATTCCACCATAATAGGGCCAGAAACACATATGCACTCCTTTTAGATCGATTTCTTTCCTTTCATTTCATTTTTAGAAATTATAGATTTCCTTGTCATACAGGCATTGATTGTAATTTGTTTTTATTTTTATATAAATAGTTTAGTTTTGGAAGTATCAAGGGTCGATTGATTGAGATCAGAACTATTTTTTTCTTTTGAAGTATTATAAGCTTTTTCAAAGAACTGGAGCATCAATAATAATTAGACCATTCACACGATTCTTGTGGCTTAAATACTGGTGATTTTTTTCTTCTATTATTATATTTCATTACAATCATTTGAATTCTAATTGTAAAGCAGAAATCATGATGAATAGGATTTACTTTTGAATACCTTATTCGAACTTCCTTTACAATCATTATATTTTCCACTGAAGGCTAAACTAAATAATTCTTAATTTCTCTTTCGGTCTGCTGAATATTTTTATATTTCTGCCTAATCCATTTATAAATTCAAAAAGATCCAATAAATACTCCTAGCTTTCCCTGTGTTTACTCTGTGAAAAGTTGATGAAACATCTAGTTATATTTTGACTCCATTTTCTAATAGACATTAATAAATTGAATACAATGAATTTTCAAAAGTAGAAAACAAAACTCAAAACCTATGTACAATCATAACTAGCCTAAAACTTATCCAAACAAAGTTAAATATTAAAGAGAGAGCCCTTTCTGAAACTGGCATTGCTAGATCCTAGTTTCCAAAGTTGGTTTGATGTTAGCCTATGTGATTAGTTCTCACAATCTCTAGTAAATTATAGAACGCTAACAAATACCATGTGGATATTAGAAAGAAACTAGGAATAATTCATACCTATGAATGAAATCTCTATATTTAAAAAGTATTATAAACTATGTATAGAAATACTAAGAGGATGTGAAATTCATCTAATAAATATGAATAGAAAAATTTAATAATATCCAAGTAAAATACCATTTATCATTGTTAAATTCATATTGAATAGAAGTCAATTGTTACTAAAATTAAGTACCAAAGGTATCTGTACATTGATAAATATCATTAAACTCATATGGCTAAAATCTATACATGGTAAAGATGGACCTCGATGTAGGAAAAAAATGTTGTTAGAGCCTTTGTTAGTAAGGTGAAGAAATATAGAGGAAATTCTGGGAACATAATTTACTTGTAAGTAAACACATAAATATGTGATAGACTGATATTAATTAAAATAAATTATCTGTAAAATACACTTTAAATAATAATTAATTAAATATAAAATGTACCTGAGTAAATTCTTGGAAGGGAGTTCTTGTACAAGAAAAGAGTACAATACGAATTTTAGAAAAATACATGAAATAGAATAAAAAGGTTAATCTGAAAGTAGTTAAATTCCATCAGAGGAAGTAATAATGAAATTATAAACGAGAACTTCTATAGTACCTGTGTTGAGGATTAAAACAGGGAATAAAGGGGACAATTATACTATGGAAACAAATCTGGAACAAGAGGTTGTTCCTGAGATGGAAAACATAATTTATTTGAGAGAAGATAAATGGGAAATTTCGTTTTAAGTGATACTCATATGTTGTGATTAAATTATAAAATAGTAAATATGAATATAGGCATAATATTACCATATGAAAAGTAAATGAAGTTATGAATCATCTGTAAACCCATTTAATATCTAATGGGAAAATATTAATCTCTCTATCCTCAATAGCTACCTAACTTCTGTAAAGATTTACAACAAAAAAAAAATAGAAAAGAAAACAAAAAGAATAATTTCAGAATCTCTTTAATAATGACCATAATGGAGAATACAAGAAAAATTGATTAACTTAATTTTTAATTAACGAATTTAACTACACTATTAGTAACAAGAAGCAAATAGAATTTCTGCAATGATTAAGGGATTATTTCTAGAATGATAAGCCCTGTGTTGTGGAAGAGGAAAATGAAAATTTTTGCAGAGAGTCGGGTTTTCCATTAATCCATAACATACAGAGAAGTGGAAATGATGTAGTTCCTTCAAAGTAAATTTGGGAAAACACTAACTAATTAAATTCCCAAGGAATGAAATTGAGGAAATTCTTTTGTAATTCTGAGTTAAACATTGACTGTGCGAGTTTCAATTATACATAAAAACAAATTATAAGGATTCCTCTCGAATGTTTACGAAAGTTGCAATGACAATGAAAATCGAATTGAAGTTCCAGTATCAGAAAAATATGATAGGAGAAAAATCCATTTCATATTAACCAAATAGAATACATTCACCAGTATTAAATGGAGAGGAAATGGAACAAATCCCTATGTATAACATACACACAAAACTTAAATTGCATAATAAAATGAGAAACAAAATTTAACTAGTTTTCAGCCGTTGGATTCTAGAAAACAATGGGGATTAATATTAAATCTTTGTAAATAAAACAAAAATATTTTTAATGCAAAGAAAAAATGATAAACAAAATTGGGTTGGTTATTATAATTAAAATTGTTACAGATAATCAGAATTTTCTCAACCGAATTGGGGAAAAAGTTGTTGACAGTTCTAACAACAAGATATATATATAACGAAAGCCATACACTAATTATTCTCAAGAGAAGAATCTGTCAAATGGAACAAAGCCATTCGATGGACAACAAACTTTGCTAACACAGGTTTCTTTGGATTTAAATGACATACCAACCAGGAAGCCTCAATGATTATTCTGTTGCCAAAGGTTGGATTCATAAGAGGGTGATGAATGGTACACCTGCGACATTTAACAAAATCAATGAGTATATTAAACAAAAACCAAACAAAACAACGGTGAATATAAGTAAAATAAATCAGAGATGGATAAAATTTTTGTGAGTGTGAAGTGTTGTGAATAAAATTAAACACCATGGGAATGTAGATATTACCTGCATATGTCCTCCATGAAGAGTACAACGACTGGAACAAATACTTTGGGCTCTGAGGATTCTAATGCATGGTGAACCATAGAAATGGCAAACCATTATGGGGCTTGTCTATGTGCAAAAAAACATTACAAATGACAAACACCGACCAAATTTTAATGGAAAAACTCTAAACCTCGAAGGTTGAATTGGGAAGAAGGATGACTACAGCTAAGACGTTGATCTCATGCATGATCTACCATACAGTTGGCCTATTTTCTAAAACCCATGTGAAGACCATCATCATATGTATGAGAGAAATTATGAGGATTAAAACAAAAAAGATGAGGTTTGCAGAGGCAGTCTATCGAATTTAGTGGAAATGATAGTACTAATAAATGTATTCAACCACCAAACATTACACCCAAGAATGGTTAGCCTGCATAGTTAATTCAAATCCTGAATTAGACATTGTTATGATAATGTATGTGATTTTTAAATGATATAATAATTAAACATCAGGTTAATATGAAAGGGAAAAATCCACATTTGGTTACAACCTTATTCATACTAATAACAAAGGTTGAAATATTAGGTTGGTTGCATATAAAATCGTAATTTAATAATAAGGATTGGGAAGGGATATATGTTAAGGTAGTGAGAGTGTATCATCCAAAAGTTCATATGCATAAATATTGTTACGTTTTCAATATCAATCTAACTGGTAGATTAATGTCTTGAATGAGGCTAGAAAATATATAAATGTTCGAAAAGTATAGAACAAATAAGTTATCCTTTGTAAAAAATTAAAATATGATAAATATGTTAAAGGTGTCCTTATGTACCTTGGTATGCGAAGGTATAGCTATATATATATATATATATATATATATATGAAGAGGAATATATATATATATGAAACTATGCTAAAAGGAAAATGTGATTATATAAATTGAAAATTCAAGCATACCTTAACATTGACAATAATATGTGAAATTTTAGTTAAGGAAAAATCTTTGGGGCAGAATAGGAATGTAACGCATGAGAATTTAATAGCAGTGGGTGCAGAAAATAAAATAAAGATTTATCATTTTGGATAGTAAGTGAGATAAATTATTTATAAAAAAAATTGAGAAGTATTATTAATACGATAAAAATAGATAAGTATAAAGGAAAGAAAAACAGTAGTATTACCATAAATAGGGAAAAAATTGGGTTAGGTATAGTTGTTAGAAAAGGTATCAGAGCCCATGTTTAAAAACTTGGCCTATGTGTCCCCACACAGAAAAACCCAAAATTATGTTGTTGTGAAAAATAAGCAGCCTATATATATATATATATATATATATATATATATATATATTCTTATTTTTCACAACAACATAATTTTGGGTTTTTCCGTGTGGGGACACATAGGCTAAGCGAAACATATAAATTTATATATATATATATATATATATATATATATATATTCTAAATTTTATGTACTAATTAATTACTTTGTACAATGATTGAAGTGTAGAAAAAATACACTTGCTATTATTGTTTGTATGAATCTTAATCGCAAGTGTACGAAAAAGGCTCACTTAGCCGTGCATAAAAAACAACTCTAACAGCAAATATGGATGCCAATATCCTTAGAAATTCAATTAGGTGATCAAGATAAATGCTACAAAAATCTAGATCTATGCATTAAAAGACATTAAGAAGTAAATAAAAACAAGTTTTACTCCATGCATCCAATAGACAAGACAAGAATATGTTGAATGAATTTTGTACTAATGGCACCTGGGAGGAAAATATAGAATGATGTTACCAGTTCTCCTCAATGGGATGGGTTCTTGTAAGTCCTCAGCACTTCAGATCTAAAATCCCTCTCTCTTGATGGTGTAGAAAACCCAGATAAAAAAGGAACTCAAAAGGAGCTCACAAGAAAATGGTAGCAAAATATGACTATAATGGTGGATCATAGTTAGACCAAAAGTATAGATCCAGAGTGATCTTTAGGCAACAAAAGGTCATGAATAATTTGACTTGGGTCAAACCCCTTTATTTATAAATAATAAATAAATAAATGATTTATTTATTATTTTAAGGATATGATTGAGTAATAATCAAATAAATAATGACTTATTTAATTATTTATAAATGATTTAGTCATATTTAACAATGAATATTATTTAAATAAGGTTTAAATAATTATTCCTAGAAAATAATAAGATAAATAATTATTTATTTAATTAATTTCCCTGTTTTGGGTTAAATATAACTTGGAATATTAATTAAACTATTGTTTAACTAATTATTCCTTGAGGAAAATCAAACAAATGTAGATTTATTTAATATTTCCTCATGGGGTTTCCTGTTTAGACCATAAAAAACTTAATAAAGGTGGTTTACTAAGCTATTTTTCATAGTGAAAACAATTTTACTTAGGGTAAAATTGGTCCTACATGGTGTACTTGGGTCCATCTAATAATAATAGGTTAGGTGACCAAAAAATGGTATAACAATTATGAATGAATAAGGAGAGTTGTATGTGGATCTGGGGGTGCAGGAAGCCCACCAGATCAAAATGCTCAATTGATGCACATGATAACAGATGTGCAACATGAAATGGTTCAGTTAAGGACTAACAATGGATGATTGTTGCAAGCCAGTGAAGAGAAACAGAGGTTGATCAAGGAATTAAGCTCAGGGTCTAGAAATGAATGTGAAGACCATGGAAAAAAGAGGAAATGAGCTGAAACCAAATCAGAAGGGTCTGAGGGTGGGGAAGCATCTGCACATCATTATAGAAATAAAAAGGAATTGCAGGGCGAATTCTAAAAAATCAAACCTCCCAATTTTGATGGTGAAAAAAGGAGGATGCAAAAGCTTGGATTATAAATATGGTTAAATAATTCCAGGTATATGAATATGAAAATAATATGAAAGCCATATTGGAAATTTACCAATTTCAAGGTAAAGCCACCCTGTGGTGGGAAGAAACAAAAATGGTACATATATTACATGAAAAAATTGTTACCCAGGAAGACTTTCAAGCTAAATTTAATTCTAGGTACCTAAATGAAAGGTATTATGATGATAAAGCTAAAAAATTTCATGAGCTGGGATTGGTACAACTCACAATTCATGAGTTTGTTACAAAATCCAGTAATTTACTTTTTTTATGTGCCTTATATCAAAGAATAAAAGGCCAAAGTACAGATATTTGTAAACTTCCTACCTACTATCTATAAAGAGAGAATCTAATTTGATAATCCAAAAAAATTGATGAATTTTTTTGTAAAGTAAGGCTATCCTATCAGCAGTTTAAAGGCAGAAATGATCAGCAGAAAATTTGGAAAAATAAAGAGAAAGGAAAGAGTGACTCAAATGTAAAAAGAGTAAACCCAACATATCTGAAAAGGTTTGGAAAAAACCACTAAAGGAATAATTTTAATAAGAGTGGAGAAAAACAACCAACACAATCACATATTGGGTCTAAATAGACGGATACGAATATCAAAAAGGAAATTGTTGTAAAAATGAAAGAACCACTAAAGTGTTGGAGATGTGTAGAACCTCACCTATTGTGTGACTACCCACTAAGAACAATTCAGAACATTCAAGTAGTAAGAGAAGCAACTACAGTAAACAACATTGCTCGAAACATTCCTAGAATTAGTGGTGCACTTGATGACCGCTAGGTTGAACACCAATCAACCATGATAGAAATCAAAGGTATTATTTTTGAACAACCTGTTTATGTTTTAATAGATCCAGGAGAAAATTTAAGTTATGTCAGTCCACAGATGGTGTAAAAGTCTAGTCTAAAATCAAAATTTTTTTAGCAAGCATGGTTCGTGTAGTTAGTTACAGGAACAAAAATAAAAGTGATCCATAAAATTCCAAAAACTGTTGTAAATTTAAATGGATATAACGCTGAAATTCATTTAAATATTTTACCTCTAGGAAATTATGATCTGTTAGTAGGAATGGACTGGTTCGAAAAACATAAAGAAATAGTAAATTGCTTAGACAAAAGAGTACATTGTATAGATGATGAAGGAAAATCTGTGATAGTGAAAGGAAAGCCAAAAATAATATCTATTAGAAAAATTTATGCATTGTAGCTAAAAGGGATAGCAAGAAAAGGCTCTCAAGTGTATGTTATACAAGTGGAAGAATTGGGACATAAAATAGAAAAATAAGTTGTAGAAAACTTACAAGTGATCAGAGAGTTTAAGGATGTATATCCAGATGAAGTCTCCCATCTAGCCCCTAGAAGAGAAATTAATTTTTCAATTGAACTAGTACCAAGAGCTACACTTGTTTCTAGAGCACCTTATAGAATGAGTACTCCAGAATTACTAGAAATAAACTGCAATTGCAAGTATTGTTAGACAAAGAGTATATCAGACCAAGTGTGTCTCTTTGGGGAGCACCAATTCTTTTTGTTAAAAATAAATATGGCACCTTCAGAATGTGTATTTATTACAAACATCTGAATAAATTATCTATTACGAATAGATATCCTCTGCCAAGGATAGATTATTTATTTGACCAAGTGAGAGGAGCTACTATTTTCTCAAAGATGGATTTAATAACATGATATCACCAACTCAAAATTAAAGACGAGTACATCAACAAGACAAATGGACATTATGAATTTGTAGTCCTACCCTTTGGAATTACTAATGCACCTACTACATTCATGTGTTTAATGAATAGTGTATTGCACAAGTATCTAGACAAGTTTTTACTAGTGTTCATTGATGACATTTTAGTGTACTCCAAATATGAAGAAGAACACAAAAAAAGTCTCAGAATAGTCTTATAAACACTTACAGAATATCAATTATATGCAAAACTCAGTAAATCTGAGTTTCACAAGGATAAAAGATCAGTATTTGGGTCATGTGATTTCAAAGGATGGATTAGCAGTAGATCTAGAGGAAATACAAGCAATAATGAATTGGCATGTACCCATTGATGTACCAGTCGTACGATATTTTATGGGTATTGATGGATACTACCATAGGTTTTTCGAAGTATTTTCATCATTAGCCAATCCTATTACTTCATTGCAGAAAGAAGGAGTGAAGTTTGAATATAAAACAAAGTGTCAAAGTAGTTTTGAGTAATTCAAAATGAAATTAACTACTGCACCCATCTTGAAAATTGTTGATCCAAACAAGGAATTCGTAGTGTGTATAGATGCATGTGTGGAATGGTTAGGAGGAGTATAACTACAAGATAATTCAGTAATAGCATATGAGTAAAGAAAAATGAAGAAGCATGAATACAATTATGATGTGTATGATTTAGAACTAGTTGTTGTTACACATGCATTGAAGATGTGGATACATTATTTGTTGGGAAAGAAGTTCATATTAATGACAGTTCACATAAGCCTGAAATACTTTACTCAACTAGATTTAAGTGCTAGAAAAGCTAGATGGTTAGCTTTCCTTATTGAGTTCAACATGGAAATGAAACACATTAAAGGAAAATAAAATAAAATTTCAAATGATTTGAGTAGGAATGCTCATCAAATTTTGACACATGCAAGAAGTAGTGTGAAATTTGAGATAGAAGAAAAAATTCATGAAGTGTTGGTGCAAGATCAACAATATGTCAAATTGAAAGAGAAATTGAAGAAAAATAAAGTGGTGGGATATACTAAAAACCTGAAGGGACTGATTTGTTACATACAAATATTGTATATTCTAAATGTGACATCTTTGAAGTATGAAATTTTAGATGAGTATCATAAAATACCATATGCATGTCATATTGGCTATCAAAAATTGATCTCAACACTAAGGAAGAACATGTTTTGACCAAGAATGAAAAATGATGTGGCTGATTATCTAGCAAGGTGTTTAGAATGTCAGCAATTAAAAGTGGAGCATCAGCATCTCACAGGATTAGTGAATCCTCTACCTATTCCAAAATGGAAATGGGAAGTGGTTTCCATAGATTCCATTACTAGATTGCCTAGAACCAAGTATCAACAAGACTCTATAATGGTGGTTGTAGACACATTAACTAAGGAAACACGCTTCTTATCATTACAATCTACTCATGGCACAACTCAAGTAGCCAATGTGTTCATGAAATAAATTGTGAAATTACATGGAATTCAAAAACTGATTATATCTGACAAAGATGCAAAATTTACTTCAGCATTTTGGAAAACTTTGTTTGGAGGAATGGGTACCAAATTTAACTTTATTACTGCTTACCATCCTCAAATATATGGGAAAACTGAAAGAAGTAATCAAACTTTAGAAGACATGTTGCGCACATTGTATGTAATGGATAGACCTACAAGATGGGACTAATTTCCGCATCTAGCAGAATTTGCATATAATAATTTCTATCAAGATTATATTAATATGAGCCCTTTTGAAGCATTGTATGGTAGAAAATTCCACACTCCACTTAGTTGGAGTCTTTCAAAGGATAAGTTGATTATTGGACTAGATGCCTTATAAGAAATGGAAATAATTGTGAAGAAAATTTAGTAAAATATTAAGATAGCTCAAGAACAACAAAAGATCTATGCAGACAAAAAGAGAATTCATAGAGAATTAAATGTGGGATATCATGATGATTTGAGGATTAAGCCTTGAAAAAGTACATTATATGATGATAGCTGTGCTAAGTTGGCAGCATGCTACTGTGGACCATTTTAGGTTCTAAAAAGAGTGGGGCCAATAGCTTACAAATTGTCTCTACCTAGTCATATTAAGGTTCACAATATTTTTCATGTTTCCTTATTGAAAAATTATGTACATGAACTTACTCATTTAACTGATTGGACTGTGAAATAGGTGGAAACCGAAGGGTAATTTCTTTGAGAGCCCCTTTGTATACTGGCACGGGAAGAACTCAAGCCCTAGAATAGAACTGTAGCTAGGGTGAAAGTGAAATGGAGGAAATTTACACCTAAGGAAGCTACTTGGGATCGAGAAGATGAGATGAAAGAGAAATATCCATCACCCTTTGAAAAGTAAACCGATATATTTTTAACACCGAGGACAGTGTTTTGTTCAAGAGGGGGAGTATGTAATATCCCTATTTGACTACTTTTAATTAGACAGCTGGAAATCTTAAAGGTCAAGTGGAGCTACAAGAAAACAATATGTTGACATATTATTTTTAAATTAAATAAAATTGGAATTTAATTATTGTGCAAAGACTAGAGAAAATTGGAGATTGGGATTTCAAGTTCATGAGGATGGAATTAACTGCAAAGACTTTCACAAAATCTCGAAAAAATCCTTGGAGAAAATAAAATAAAATAAATATATCAGATGAGAGATAAGAATCTAATAGATACCTCAGTAAAGTGTAAAGTTACTAAGAAGAGGTGAAATAAAATGAGAAATAGGAAAAAGCAAGTTTTAAAGAGATTTTGTGTAACAAAAAGTGAAGTCTAGGCTAAAGGAAAACAACATCTTAATTTAACTGGACGTAGTTATGGAAACATGTCGAAGGAAATAAATTTTAATAATCCATTCTTGGGTAGACAAAAAGCTATCTACACTTTGGAGGAATTGATCTCAACTCCGGGGGAGTTATGGATGAATGCTCAAGGTTGGGTGGCAAATATTCTTTACCAGAATTGGTATGCACAATATTAAATTATGTCTTATGAATATGTTATTATGATGATGATTACGTAATGTTTAATGTGATTTAGTTATGAGTTTAGCTGAAAACTGTGTATTTTAAATTATAAATATGTGTAATAAGTTATTTTATTCCTTGGGAATAAAGTGTCATATGTATTTAAAAGGAAAATAACTATAGCAAGTATAGCTAAATTTTTTTATGGTTACACAGACTAGCACAATTAGTTGACCAACATACATAATCTCTAAACCCAATTAGAAGGGTTTATATCTGTTGTTAGGTTATGTTAACTACTATATTACATATATAAAATACTTCATTATGATTAAATATTATTCTAAATGTGTTAAGAAAGAAAAACATAGTAGTTGACATTAGAAATACATAGTTATTTCTGTAAACAAAGAAGAGGTAGAGATGTATACAATTGAGTTGATTTATTCTATTAAATCAAGAAAGTACTATTATGTACAAGTAACTTACTTTAACTTACTTAGATTTAAATTGTAAAAATTCCTAGATTTGTAATATACATACAATTACATACAACATGTGTTTTAAAAGGAACCGTGAAACCATTATACATATAGAGGGACTATGAATATTGAAAGGAAACATTCACACATATAAATACCATGGCGATATTGAAAGGAAACTAGGAATCATTCATACCTATGAATGGAATATGTATATTGAAAAATAATTATAAACCATGTATACAAATATTCAGAGGATGTGAAATTCATCTAATAAAGATGAATATAAAAATATAATAATATCCAAGTAAAATATCAATTATCATTGTTAAAGTCATATTGACTAGAAGTCAATTGTTACTGAAATTAAGTACAAAAGGTATCTATACATTGATAAATATCATTAAATTCAGATGGATGAAATCTTTACATGGTAACAATAGACTTGGATGCAGGAAAAACTTGTGTCAGAATATTTGATAATAAGGTGAAGAAACAGAGAGGAAATTATGGGAACATAATATACCTGTAAGTAAACACATAAATTTGTGTTAGACTGATATTAATTAAAATAAATTATCTATAAAATACACTTTCTATAATAAGTAATTAGATATAAATTGTACCTGATTAAATTCTTAGAAGGGAGTTCCTGTACAAGAAAATATTAATTTGTGTTAGACTGATATTAATTAAAATAAATTATCTATAAAAATACACTTTCTATAATAAGTAATTAGATATAAATTGTACCTGATTAAATTCTTAGAAGGGAGTTCCTGTGCAAGAAAATATTACAGTATGACTTTCAGAAAAATACATGAAATAGAATAAAAAGGTTAATATGAAAATATTTAAATTTCATCAGAGGAAGTAATAATGAAATTATAAATGGGAACTTGTATAGTATCTATGTTGAGGATTAAAATAGGGAATAAAGGGGACAATTATACTGTGGAAACAAATCTGGAACCAAAGGTTGTTCCTAAGATGGAAAACATATTTTTTAAGGAGCTTTCCGAATTATCCACATTGCTAGAGAACGAGTGTCAAAATGGGAAACATTGTTTATGGAAAACATAATTTATTTGAGAGAAGATAAATGGGAAATTTCATTTGAAGTGATACTCAGATGTTGGGATTAAATTATAAAATAGAAAATTTGAATATAGTTAGAATATTACCATATGAAAAGTAAATGAAGTTATGAACTATCTGCAAAAGAATTTAAATTTCATGGGAAAATAGTCATCTCTCTATCCTCAATAGTTACCTAGCTTCTATAAATATTTACATAAAATAAATAAATAGTAGAGAAAACAAAAAGAATAATTATAGAATCTCTGTAATAATTGTCCATAAAGGAGAATACAAAAACATTGATTAACTTAATTGTTAATTAATGAATTTATCTACACTATTAGTAACCAAAAGTAAATCACATTTCTGGAATGATAAAGGGATTATTTATAGAATGATAAGCCCTATGTCATGAAAGAGAAAAACACCAATTTCTGAGGAGAGACAAGTTTTCGATTAATGCATAAAGTTTAGAGAAGTGGAAATGATGCAGGTTCTTCAAAGTAAGTTTGCTAAAGCGCTAACTAATTAAATTCTCAAGGAATGAAATTGAGGAAATTCTTTCGTAAATCTGATTTAAACATTGACTGTGAGAATTTCAATTATACATAAAAATAAATTATAAGAATTCCTCTCGAATGTTTACGAAAGTTGTAATGAAAAAAGGAAATCGTATTGAAGTTCCAGTTTCAGCAGAATATGATAGGATAAAAACCCATTTCATATTAACCAAATAGAATACGCTTACCAATATTAAATAGAGAGGAAATGGAATGAATCCCTTTTTATAACATACATGCAGAGCTTAAATTTCATAATAAAAAAAGAAATGAGATTTAACTATTTGTTAGCTATCGCTCAGATGTGGGTGACACGCTTGACACAGGTGAAAAACAACTCCCAACTCATGTGGACTGCAAAAATATCCAATGAAAATCCCCACCTACAGCAGATCCAATTACTGTTAACTCCTCACACACTCCTCGTAGAAACAGAGATCACGCAGATTATATAGGCCTGGTGTCATCTGACCCTGGCCATCACCTCACCCTTACCACCATTAATGTCCATGATGCATAAATAGAAATGCATCCACACGTACCCCTCTCCGCCTGCTCATCTGCTTGAGCTCCACACATAGTACCATGTGAAGATCATTCATTGCCTCTCTAAAAAAACTCATCCCCAATCCTATATATCCTCTGATTCTTGGTTCCTTCCCTCCCTCATTTACTCACCCTTGCATTTAGCTCTCATCCTTTTGATATGGACACTTGCTGATTCCAATCAGCTGCGAAGTCTCAGACCTGGAGTGGAGCTGCGTAGATGCCCTCTGCCTTGTGCATTGCATCCTGCACACCTTTCCCCCAGCCTCTGTAGCTTCTCTCATCCATGTGTTTCCCCCGCCACCCCTCCCAAGTGCGTAATGGCACCTAGGCTATGTCAATGCACTATTCATGTTGGACAACGCAGGGCTCTTCTGGGTCGCTATCACCGTAGTGAGGATAACCGCATCAGATGGATTTAAGGCTCCTTTTCTAGCCCCTGATTCATCCATAATTCAATTCCCGAGCAGCGTGCAAACTCATCCAAGTGACTTATTAAAAGGGGAAGTCGAGGCATGAGGTGGTCCACCTACTCTCCCAAAACTCCCTCTCCGCAGAGCATTCCAACACCCCCAAGCAGTCCTGTGTAAGTTAATGAAGATACAGACATTTGGATTATGGATTTCAATGGAATTTGTACGAAGGTTCCTGAAGGAGTAGACCCAGACTCTCCCATCCTCTATGCTCCTGCAAATCTCCCCAAACCTACTCCTGTTCAAGTGGAAGCTGCAATGGAAGCGGCTATCGCGCAGGCCCCTACCTATCCCATCTTCGAGGAGACTCCCCACCATAGTGATGATGAGGATGAAAAATGTCTGCAGAGTTGGTCAGTATTTTTTTTTTGTCATCTGTACCTGCAAGGCTTTACAGTTATGTCCTACTCTTTTTCTCCTAAACGTATTAGTGCTACTGCGCACAATTAAATTCTTGCTTTCAAGTTTTGTCTAGGCCAACCCCCTCCCCCACGGTAGCCAAAAAATAGTGTAACAAAGGCAGGGATGGGTTAGGCACAAATTATCAACACTGCTTGTAACTTATGTACTTTTATGTTTTCAAAATTAATATATTAGCACAACTTACCAAAAAAAACTATTTGTCAACCATCGGATTTGAGGAAACAATGGGGATTCATATTAAATCTCTGTAAATAAAATGATTATACTTATAATGTAAAGGAAAAATGATAAACAGAATTGGGCTAATTATTATAATTATTTTTTTTACATATACTTAGAATTTTGTCAACCGAATTGGGGAAAAATATGTTGACAGTTCCAACAACAAAATATATACATAATGAAAGCCATATATTAATTCTTCTGAGGAGAAGAAAATTTCAAATGGAACAAAGCTAGTCAATGGACAATGAACTCTACAAATAGAGTTTTCATTGGAGTTAAATGACATACCAATAAGGAAGGCTCAACGATTATTATGTTGCCAAAGGTTGGATTTGTAAGAGGGGTTATGAATGGTAGACCTAAAACATTTAACAAAATGGGTGAGTATAATAAAAAAAAACCAAAAAAAAACAAGGGTTTATATAAGTAAAATAAACTAGAGACAGATAAAAATTTTATGAGTGTGAAGAGCCACATAAAATTAAACATTGTGAAAACACAGATATTACCTGCGTATGTCCTCCGCTAAAAGAAAAACAACTGGAATGAATTATTTCGGCTCTAAGGAGTTTAACGCATGATGAACTAGAGAAATGGTAAACTATTGTGGAGCTCATCTTTGAGCAACAAAACGACACAAATAAAAAAAATCGACCAAATCTCATTGAAAAACCCTAAACCTCGAAGTTTGAATTGGGAAGAAGCATGACTACAACTAGGTCATTGATCTCATGCATGATCTACCATATAGAAAGCCTATCATCCAAAACCCATGTGAAGACCATCACCATATGTTCGAGAGAGATTATGAGGATTAAAACCAAAACGATAGGGTTTGCAAAGGCAGTCTGTCAAATTGAGTGAAAATGATAGTACTAATAAATGTATTCAACCACCAAACATTAAAAACAAGATTTTTTAATCTGCATAGGTAATTCTAATCATGAATTAGACATTGGCATGATAATGTATGCGATGTCTAAATGATATAATAATTAAACATCAAGTTAATATGAAGGGGACAAATCCGTGTATGGTTACAACCTTATTCATACTATATACGAAGGTTGAACTATTAGGTGGGTTGCACATAAAATCTTAATTTAATAATAAGGATTGGGAAGGGATATACATTAAAGTAGTGAGAACATATGATCCCAAAATTCATATGCATATATTTTGTTACATTATCGATAGTAATATAATTGGTAGATTAATGTGTAGAATGAGGCTATAAAATATATAAGTGTTCAAAAAGTGTACAATGAATAAGTTACCCTTTAAAAAAATTAAAATATGATAAATATTTTGAAGGTGTCCTTATGTATTGTGGTATGAGAAGGTATAGTTACATATAGATATGAAGAGGAATATATATATATATATATATATATATATATATATATATATATATATATATATATATATATATATATACTAGAAGGAAAATGTGATTATATAAATTGAAAATTCAAGAATACCTTAACATTGACAATAATATGTGAAATGTTAGTTAAGGAAAAATCATTGGGGAACAATAGGAATGTAACGCCTAAGAATCTAATAGTAGTGGGTGCAAAAAATAAAATAAATATTTATCAATTTGGATAAGAACTAAGATAAAGTATTAGTAAAAAAAATTGTGTTAATTAGATTTGTTACATTTGTAAAGTCGTCCTTTCAAAATTTCAGGACCCCTTATTTAAAGACATTAAGGGGTTTATATATAAAAATTAAAAGTCTTAAAATAATTATTACATTAAAATTTGCGGAGATTTAAAACAAGCCTCCTTGAACTACGTGAAAATTAAATAGAAACATAATTTAAAGAAGTGCCTTGCTTGATAATTGTCCTAATGTCTCTTCATCCATTTGTTCCTTTACCTGAAGGATGTTAACTATAGGCTTAACCTCAGGTGGTTGGTCTAGCCTAATGGACAAATATCTAGTGAAAACAAGATCAGGAAGTGGAGGCAACATGTAGGAGGATGTATCTGTAAGACAGTGGAGCCATTGGCTATGTGGCTTTACTGAGTATCTCCAATACTTATCCCAATTTACAGCTTTTGGATATATTCCCCTTTTACCTTTGAAACTTCTTTCCATTGTCTTATCAAATCTTTCACAATAGGAAGTGCACCGGGAGGACATCTATCAATATTTTTTGCAGCGATGAGATTTTCAGTGATAGTTTCCACTATGTTAGTAGTCACATATTTTTCTCTAAAAATGGATCTTTTAGCATGTTTCAATTGTATGTCCCAGTCAATAAATAATATTTCATTTTTTGGGTCTTCAATCCTAGGTAGGTTGGCCTTTTGGCCATCGAAAAAATCCTTCTAGGTGACATACTGTGAAACCTTATCATCAATCTCATAAAAAATAATCCTCTGGTATGATATTTGATTCATCAGTGAATCAATTTTCTCAGACAATTCAAGAATATTTGATATTTTTTTACAATCAATGACATGATGTTATGCCAATAGGGTATTTAGTTCCAATGCCTCTTTTCTAAATTCATCAATATTTGGATTATCCTTCAATTTCTCTACATAGAACTAAATTTGATTATTTTGAGTGTCCTTTGGGCTGATTTCATTTTGGTGTTGAATATTTAATTGGTCCATGCTCTCTTGGAGCTATGATTCCAAACTAAGTTAGGTGAGTTAGATCCTGTGAAGGATCTACCTATAAGTCTTTCCAAACAGTTTCCATTGAGACATGTCCTTGCAAAATGGGTTGAGATTTCTTTGATCTCCTTCTTTTGTTTTGTCTGCTCATAACTGATTTATGTTTAGGACCATAGAGAATATATAGAGGATGGATTTCCTCAATATTAAGTAAAATTTCAGTATTGGGGAAGGTCGAGATGAATTCCACTTGCTCAGTGCTTACTAATTTTCCAGAGGGCCCAAAAGTGAATGAGTCATGAATTTTAGTTTGAGGCATATACACAACCTGTTGTTGATTAGTAACTATAACACCTTGGTATCCCAGGAGTTTTAGGTTAAACTCTTTCCAAACATTACTTTGATGACTTGGAAAGTCTAATTCCATATTTTGAACCTCGACCGATTTATCTTGCTCAATTTTAATAATGACTTAAGTATCCTTAGGTGTTGGTTCATGTTTCTTTTCCTTCTGTGTTAAGGGTTAGGAGACTTCAAGTCTCTTGTTCCTATATTGTTTAAACTTTGGAAGTTATTGTGCATGGAGGCATAGGGCTACCAAATTTTGAACTACAAAGTAATTATCGACTAACTCAAAATAAGTCATCGAACTCATCATCTTCATGTACGAAAGGAATATTTTTAACTTGGGTAGTAAAATGATTGGAAACTTTAATCAAGTCATATTTTCTGTTTGAAATTGTTTAAAATTTCAAACATTCAATTTGGGTGATGTCTAAAACTACATGCTTGTAATTTTCTAGACCATAAATGCCACAATTAATAGGAAAGGAAGGCCATGATGATTTTTTAGCTTCCTTTAGAAACCTGGTTAATCCGTTCCCAACAGTTTGATATGCTAATTATCTTGCGAGATGTTTATCAGGAATATACAATGGTAAAACATGAAGTCGATCTAGGCTCCCAAATACTCTGACATAGGTGAACAACTCTTCTACAAAATCATCTTGAGACAATATGGGGGCTTTCTTATTAAAGAGGGCTTGAAACAAAGCGCTAATGAATCCATGGCATATTTTATAAAAATGGTTCTCAAATTTTGACTCCCATAACATGTTATGATATAGATGAAGGGGTAGAGGGTCATGGGTAGTCCATTTCCATCCCATGGTTGGAAAATATGAAGTGAAACACACAACATCCATGAGAAAAGAACTCAGATAAGAAAGGGGGAAAAATTTGGATGAAATAGAACAATTTTTACTATATTCCAAAATTTGAGTAGCAATATTATTGGACATAATGTTTCCCCAATCTATAACATAAGATTCTACAACTTCTTCCATTAGGGGAACCCATTCTAATGAAAATTTGGTAGTGTTAGGCTGACCAAAGAGCCTAGACATCATTGCAACAAAATAACAATAGGGACTTGAAAGGGAGTTAGTAGAATACATACCCTTGTCATCATTCTTATGTTTATTAGGGTTTCTTATCCATTGTTTGATTAGACTTGATTTGAGCTTGTTCTCGCTAGAAAATTGCACCAGAAATTCTTTGTCATAGACCTTTTCTAGGTCTGGGATGTGGTACATTAGCTTCAAGTCCTCGGCCATAAAGGAACCTATCATTGTTCCTCTGTTGGTTAGAAAAGTATTGTCCCCAGAGTTGAGGCTATCAATTATCCATCTTACCATATCTTTGTATGGTAAGATTTTAGGTCAAGCAACAATTCGAGGAAGAAAATAATTTGACACTTCTTCTGTAGTAGCTTCTGAGGAATCATAATAATCAGTAGTAACTATCCTCTGAACCTTGCGAGTTTTCTCATCCTCAAACAATTTGTACATGGATTCCCATGAGGAGGATCCACTTTGAGGTCTTCATGTCATGTCTATAAATAGAGGAAGCATCTATGTTCTCTCACTTGTAGTAGGTGCAAGATTCACAGGGGCCATTAGTTTCTTAGCTTTATTGAGACATTTAGTCATCTCCAAAGAATTTTTTTTATTTGGGCTTTCCTGCTAATAAATGACAAATGGAAAGTAGAAAGAGGGAACTTTGATTTTACAAATGCACAAGAACCATAGTACTGAAAATAATTAAAGGAATGAAAATTGGCACAATAATAATATATGAATTTAATGCTTCTTGCATTCAAATCATTTTGGAGGCATGGAATACAAAACCATTAAGATATGGCATTAATGGTCAATATGGGTTGATGTGCCTATGTAATCATTCCAAATTCAAAATGATATCTTTCACATCGCAGTATTGCTCGTGTGTGGATCTTTGTAAAATAAATATCATCTTATTTTTTCCGATTGCGATATTGCAATCGTAGTATTGGCGAAAATAGATGTAAGGAAAAAGTGTTTGCATTGTGAAAGTGCATTTTACGATTTGTGATAGACTATATTGCATTGACGAATATAGTCGATGGGGAAGAATGGTTATGTTTGTGAAAATGTGATGCGATGCATTATATCCCATCGAGAAAACATGGAGGGTGAAAATAATACTGTTGGGTTAGATTTGTGAAATGCCAAATGTGATTTGTGATAGCCTATGTGGTGGAAGCGAGTCCCGCAAGATTTTCCTTATAGAATTTTCTTGAAAAAATACATTTTCCCTTTTATAAAAGCTTTTTTCTTATATATATCACATCAAAATATGTTTTAAGTGACTTTTATGAGTCATATGTTCTTCATTATGGTGTTGTGATAATGCGATATTTCTCGGCGTGAGTGCTTTTAAGGCCAAAATTTAAGTTTTCCCCCCTTTGATTCCTATTTCTATCTAAATGAATCATTGTAAGGGTCTTATTTTTTTTAATCTAAAATTTTTAAAAAGGGTCCCCATTATTTTCTGAGGTAACTAAGCTAAAATAATGGGGGTTGTTGAATAGCACAACAATTTTCGATTCACTGGAAGAACCAATTATCTCTGAAAAATAATTTCTCAGTATCTTTAAATAAGTAGAAATAATTTAAGGAAAAAAAATTGTTTTCAAAATGTTTAAATGAATAAAATACTCTGAGTATAAAAAATTATCTTTATTATTAATATTTCAGAAACCTTTCATAAATAAATATAATATTGTGATGAGACCCTTTATCTTTTCAATTGTTTTATATTTTTGAATTACACTATAAAAAATAATTTTCAATAGATGGGGAGAATCATTGACTCCTTAAGAGTTTTGGAAGAAAATTTAGAGTTAAATATGATTAGTAACAACAAGTATTTACTTTCTAAAGATGAACCTTTTTGTGATTGATGCTAAAGTAAAAATACTTTAAAAAATTGAGGATTATAAAATTTATAATTTCGATGGAAAATTATTTTAGATTTGTATAGTATTCATTCATTTTTCAAGTTTCATAGATATTTCCTCAAAAATTTCTATTCTTCAAAAATAAAAACATAAAATAACTTAGAGGTGTTGTGAAAAACCAAAAGTATGTAACCAAGCATTATTTTCCTAGAAATGTAAAAGTGTAAGTATAGTACATTTTAGAAGAAATTTTCTTCTAAGAAAAGAATTTTTTCAAGATAAACCCATTGAAAGGGAGAAAATATTTTCTCCCTAGAAGATATTGTATTATGAAGGTTTATGGGCCAATTTGTTCTATGATTTGAAATGGTCAAAGCCACATTATTTGGAATTTGGTAAGCTTAACTTTTTCCTTTTGTGCCTTGTCCCACTTAAATATGAGGTCTCCAACTTGGAACATTTTTGGGGAAACAAAATTTGCATCAAAATAATTTTTCACCATCTGCTAGTGTCGAGCATGAGTTAATTTGGATTTCTCTCTTTCTTATTCCATTTTAAGGATATAATAAATTCTTATTTGTAGGGAAGAAGAAGGCACTTCAACAATAAATTGAACTAAGGCTAATAAAGGAAGAGCTAAATTTGATGGAATTACAACTTATTTCCCATAAACTAGATTTAATGGAGAAATTCCTATAAAGGCCTTCTGAGTAATCCTATCTTCCCATAGTGAAAATGTTAAATACTTATAACAATTGTTTTGGCTCTCATCAATAGTCCATTTTATGATTCTTATGAGATTTGATTTGTTGATTCTGCTAAATCATTTCCTTGGGGATAGTAGCTAGTAGAGTATTTAAGCTTAAAACCTCTTTTGAGTGTAAATTTAGTCATAATATTTCCTAAAAAATAAGATGAATTATGAAACATAAGTGCATTGAGTAATAAAAACCTGCTAATAATGAATTGAATAATAAATTCCTCAATGGTTTTAGAGTTTGCAACTTCCACCCACTTAGAAAAATAATCTGTTGCAGTGAGAATGTATTTTTGCTATTTGGATGAGTTAGTAAAAATATCACCTATGATATCCAATCCAATGTTGACTAGCTGCAAGGGTAAGGCTGGTTTTCTTTGTCTTCCAAGAGTAGTTGGCATGTTTTTCATTTTCTCACATATTAATGAGCATATTTAAACAGAGTGGGCTATTAATATCCTTTATGAAGGATCTTATGTAGGGTACTACATCCTCTGAGTTGTCCACCTGCAGGTCCATCATGGAGTTCCTGAAAAACCTTTTGTGTTTCATATTTCTGAAGGCATCTTAATAATATAGAGTCATAGTTCTTTCTAAACAAAACATTTTTCATGATCTGATATTGACTAGCTTTCAATATAAAAGCCTTATTCTTTTGAAATTGAATTTTGTAGGAGCATATCCATTTTTAAAATAAAATAGAAGATCAGAATATTCAGATTCAGAGTCATTCAGGCTTACCTCAACAATGTGTACAATGTTACTTGACTCTTCATCATATGATATATTGGATGCCCCAGATAGTAATCTACAAAGACTTTGCCCTCTAATGATTTTGGCTTGTCTTATTCATTGTCATTTCCCGCAGAGAATTTACCCAATTTTATCTCTTTTCTCCCAATTCCTTTTGAATAAGTAGTTTCCTTATTGCTGAAAATGGAACTATTACTTTGTTGTGTGTTTTAATGAGAAAAGTTTTAAAGTGCTTTAAATATTTGTAAACAACGAATTCTTGTTTCTCCACTTCTGAATAACTCAATTCATCACCTTGAAGATTTGAACTAAAGAAAGAAATGGATGCTTCAATATTTTGATCATTGATTTTTGTTAACACAACATCATAAGATGTTTCAAATGCAAAAGTATATAAAATGAAATGATTAGAAAAATATGGGGTGGTCATAGAAGGAGAATTGATGACAGCTTGCTTGATTATATCAAAATATTCTTCCTATTTTTTCCCCATTCGAAGAGTGCATTTTTATTAATCATTACTTCCAATGGTAAAACAAATTGAGAAAAATTTGGAACAAACCTCTTGACAAAATTTATCTGTCCTAAGAAGGACTGCATGGATTTCTTGTTATGCAGATGAGAGAGTTCAAAATTTTCCTTTATCATTTCTAGATCTATGAAATTTCTTCTTTTGAGAAAACAAATCCTAAAATTTCACCTTCACTTAAAGAAAAATAATACTTTTTGGGATTTAAAAAAATTCCATATTTCAAGCAATGTTAAAGGATTTTCTTAAGATCATGATAATTGTCGCTTATTTTCTTGGAATAAATGGTTAGATAATTTAAATATACAACCACAGTTTTATTTATTATACCTCTGAAAGGAATGTCCATTTTTCTTTGAAAAGTTTCTCCTACATTAATTGGACCAAAAGGAATTTTGTGGTAGGCGTAAGTGCCCAATTTAGTTCTAAATGTAGTCTTTAACCTACCTTCACAATGAACCAAGAATTGATTGTAGCCTCAAAATCCATCAAGGAAAGACATTAATTCATAACCAACAACTGATTGCAAAATTTATTCCATCGGTGGTAATGGGAACTTGTCTTTTAAGAAAGCTTTGTTTAAGTTCCTAAAAACAATACAAATACGAATATAACCATTCTTTTTCCTAAGAGGGACTAATTTTGAGACCCACTTTGAATACTTAACAGGAAAGATAATATTTGGCATAAGAAGTTTGTTGAGTTCACTTTTGATTTGGCTTTCAAGATCAGGGTGAATTTTCCTCAACTTTTGTTGTATATACTTTTTAGTGGATATCATTGGGATAGTATGTTGGATGATGGAGGTATCATAAGTTTTTAGGTCTTCCTATTTCCACGCAAAGAAATTCTTGTATTTCTTCATTAAGTGAATAAAGGCTAATATTTCATCAGAGGAAAGACCATGTCCTAAGTAAATGTTCTGAGGATTAATATTTGTACCAAGAGTTACTAGTTCAAACCTCAAATTTAAACTTTGCAGTTTAGAATTAGTAACCTTTTTGAATCTATATTTCAGATCATGGAGATCTTCAAGCTTAACCACAGACTTAGGTATGGAATTCTCTTCAGTATTTTGTTCCAATTGTGTTTCATTTTCATCTTCATCAAGTAATTAATCATCATATGACCCTTCTGATGTAAGAAAAGTTATAACCTCTTCATCCTCATTGAATACACTCCAATTAGTGACATTATGAGTAATATATGGGTGAAAATTCAACTCTATATAAACTCTATCTTGACTATAACCTTTGAATGAATAATTCTATATGCTAAAATAGATAAAAGGTATGTAGTTTCATTCCAAATTCGTGGGACATAAGAGATATTGAATGCTAAAAAATGAGATGTAAGAGATTCTACTAATGACTGGTAATGTTTAAGATGACCAAAAATGTAGTGTATAGTATTTCTTACCTATTTGAAAATTATTTCAGAATCACCATATACCCAGAGATATTTGACACGAAGATAAATTTCTTTGTATAAGCCTTGGACTAGTGCCTCATATTCTACGATGTTATTTTTGCATTGAAATTCAAGCCTGCATGCTAGCATTATATTTTCACCTTCTGGATTGATTAATATACAGACATCTCCTGCACCTTCACTGTATTTTTATCCATCAAAGTATAATGTCCATAAAAAATTATTAATACAAGTTTTATCTCTGATATTTATACACTTTGAAGAGTCTGACTGAGAAAAAAATTTCAATGTGAGAATTAACTCAATTAGTGAGAAATGGATATTTTTTAGCATTAAAATTCCCTAAAAAGGATTCAACCGAGTAATTTTTGAGAATGTTATTAGTAAAATCCATGGGTTAATTCTCATCATCGAATTTAGTCACTAAGTGTTTCATGTGTTTTTCACGGTCTACTTGGATTTGATTTGGCTTACAATTATAGGAAATACACATATGAGACTAATTAGTGACAAAATAACCATGAATATTTTCTGACGAATCTCAACTTAGGATTAAACCATAAGAGTCAGGGATATCAACAACTAAAATATCAATTACTTAATGAAATTTTGAATTGGATGCTAGTCTGATAAGGAATGAATTCATTTCTCCTAATACATTAACCTTTGTTTTATCTAATTTCAAAATGTGTACTATAGACTTATGAGGAGCAATGTTAAATTTCAAACAAAAATAATATGGCATGATGTTTGAAGAGGACCCATAGTCAATTATACAAATATGCACATTTTTGTTGAATAATTCAAAAGTTAAAAGGAAGGGACTAGTATGAGAATTAGATCTGTCACCGATTAAAATAGCATCACTTTCATAAATTTTCTCAGGTGAATTGCTAGTAGGTTTAACAACTCCTTTTCAAGCTTTAGAAGTAACACGGGAAGGTAAGTATGAAGAAGGGACTGCATTCAACTCTTTGAGTAAAAACAATTGCTGATGTTTTAATTTTCTCGACTCAAATATGCAAATATTTGTCTTAATATTATCCATATCTTTCACTATATTATATTCAATATTATCATAGAACAAAAATGTGTTTGATATAGATGTAATAATAGAAGAAGTTAGATTCAATTGAGGAGAAGGAGTTCTTTTGTTAATCACTTTGTCCTTAGCAATAGAGGATGAATAAATTTTCTTTTGAGGAGACTAAGGGAGATTAGTAGAATTTTTACTTTTGGTGTTAACTTGAAGTGCCTCATGTTCATCTTCATTATCATATGTTGGAAGGATAAAGTCCCATATTCCATGAACTTTGACTAATTATTCCTCTTGAGATTCATGTGTGGATGATATTATTTCATCTTGATCTTCCTCTTAATCTTACTAAGCATTCAAGATTACATTTGGAGGTTGGGAAGCTTTATTTTTCTTAAAATATATAAAGGTTTCTTCGAAGAAGACTCAGTTACTTGTCTCTTTATCTTGAGCATACCATTCGACATAGTTTTCAGAAATTTTTTTAATCCCCCAAGATAATAAAGATCTTTAGATTTTTTCTTTTTGGGTTCATCCTTAAATGAAACCTCCTTAGTTTTTCTATATTCTTTTGCAGTTTTCTTCTCTACAGAAAGGATTTTTTTACAACAGAAAGAGATTCTTTTATATTCTCTACCAATGTATCCTTATTGGCTCTATCTACAAAAATAGAAATATTAGATGGAAGAGAGGATATGTACTGTTATATTTGTACATCTAATCCAGGCTTAGATGTGGCTGGGATCTTATTGAGTAGCTTATTAAATCAAGATTTGAAATCTTTGATATTTTCTCCTGTATTTTATTTAAGATTGGAAAGATAATTGATAAGAGTAGTATTTTTAACATTCCTAATTAGCTTTCCGCTAGTTAGAATATTAAATTTTTCTTTTTTCAATAAGACAGATGAATAAGAGGCTAGAGAGACCCATAACTCTCTTTAGTAGGAAAAAAACCACTTATAATGTGAATTTGGATCATTGTATTAGCTGAATAAAGCACTCTTGGGTGTGAATAAGGGTTAAATCATGTGGATTGGGGGAGTTTGACCAAATCAATAGTGTTTTCATGGAGGTAGTGGAGAGTTATTGGAGGACATCGTAATCATAATGGGAGGAAGACTCCATGAGAGTATCATATATAATGAGTAGGACCAAGGGTGAGGAAGCTCACAAAGCATACTAGAAAGGGGATGGAAGCCATAGAAGACATTCTGAATAATTTGTATGCTTATTCTTTTATGAATTTCTTCACGTTTCAGCTGTGTAGAGGAGTCTACTATGTTGTTTAGCACAAGGGTGTTTCCAGGCGGAAATCTTGCTCTCATATTCGAGGGAATTCAAGTGCCCACTTAGGAGAAGTTCCTTTGAGCTTTATTCCACCATCTGGTATCAAGCCAAGCTTCAGCCATCCTCAGCAACACAATATCCTTCAGGAACTTTGTTATTTGGCAGGGAAGTTGTAGTGGAGGGTTGAGAATGCAAGTTCTTAAACTTGTTTTCCAGTGAAGGGAGCATTCCTTTATCCGGAAAGCTACAAGGGAGGAGTATCAAATTTTTTCTTGTTATATCAGCCACCTCCCAGTAGTTATTTAGTTTTAGAGCATAATTCAGCCCTAGGGCTGCATTTTTCATATTGTGTATGTCTGGAAACACTTTCTAGGTTGTCTTGGAACTGTGCTAGAAAGCCTAGATCTCTGATCCAAACATTTTCTGAGCACTATATCAACAGTTCTATGTATTCTTAGTTTTCCACTATAGTTATTCTCTATAGGACTACACAATCATGGCCTTCTGACATTTTTTATAGCACCATTATTTCATGTTTTATGTACTGGGTCAATTGAGGATTTTTTTGGCCTAGCTTGAGTGTCTTTTTCCTTAAGATCTTGTACTCATTTTCTGCTATGACATCTAATAAAATGGATCAATGATATTCCAATTTTGATTTATTGATATTTTACTAAATTTTCTATTTTTATGCTCTATATTCCTATTTCTCCTAATTTGGAATATTACAGTGGTATTAGAGCATAATCTTGGTTCAGTTTGTGAAACAACACATATATGTCATCAAACGAAGAGGAGCCTCTCATAGAAAGGGAGAAGCATTACATTAATATAATACTGAGGTTTGATTATAAAATCAAAAAAGAAGATAAAGGAAAGGCTCTGATATCAAGAGAAATGGATGAAAAGGATTTTCCCAAGCTTCTTCTACAAACCATGCAAGACATTGCCAAAGAAATCAAGGAGATGAGGATAAAAAGATAAAAGGAGACCCCAAGAGGGTTTCTACATGGAAATAGCTCCATCATTTCAGATCACTGGTGTGAACAACTAGTAAGGCAACAAGTTTCCCAGCGCTCCACAATTCCTACATTCCTAGCAGTAGGAAATGGAGGTGGAGGACCCCAAGAATAAGATACTCTTGAAGATTATTTTATAGAGTATGAATCTCAAGCTCAAAGATTCAACAAAAAATCTAAAATTTCAAGAGTTCTATCAGATCAAGGACAATAGGAGACCCTGTAATAACAATAGGAGTGGAGGCTACATGCAGAACAATGATCTGCAGTGTACTATGGGTAGATTCTTTCTGCCTTCTTTTGATGGGTCATACAAGTGCACAACCAATTCATGGGTGGAGAAGCTTGAAATCTATTTTCACTTGAACCGAGTACCAGAGATTGATTTTTTTAAGATAGTAGCACTACAGCTTGAAGGTGAGGCACATGAATGGTGGTTTCATGGTCTTTGTACATTGGGGCATGCAAATATGACTGCATATGTAGAATTCACCTGGAGGTTGGTGGAAATATTTGATCAAAGAGATCCAGAGGAACCTTTTTTTAGCTAGGCAAGCTTAAGTAGTCAGAAAATCTGGAGATCTATATCTCTGAATTCCTAAGAAGTTATGTGATGGTGCCAGATTTATCTACAACTAGGAGATTTTATATGTTCATTTATGGGCTAGTAGATCCGTTGCATGGGTTAGTAAATTACACTAGACCAACTATGCTCCAAGATGCCATTGAGAGGGCTAGGGACTTGCAGGATGCTTTTCTAAGGGCAAGAGCTCCATTTTAGCTTAAGCCCAATTTTCAAACAAAGGGGAAAGATGTAAAGGTTATTCCCCCAAATGAGAACCAGAAAAAAGGAACTCTTAGTGATGATTTCCAAAGAGATTTGAGGAGGACAAATATTTACTTTAATTATCAAGAACCATGGGCACTAGGGAATCAGTGTGCTGTGGGAAATGAACACTATATTGAGATATTCTTAGATAGTGATGAGGAGGAAGAAGAGGAGCCAGAAGGAGAGCTTAGAGTTGTGACACTAGGAGAAGATCCACCACCACTAGGAGGTGGAAATGGGAATTTTATCCAATTGGAGGGGCCCTAGCATCTTTGCGGGGAGTAATCAAGTATCTGACTTTGAGATTCTGAGGTACAGTTCAGGGGAAGAAGGTATCAGTATTGATAGACAATGGGGCTACCCACAATTTTATTGATGCTTAGTTAGTGCAGAAAAGAACCATACCCACTAATTATTTTGAATCATTCTCAGTTTCTGTTCCAGGAGCTAGAACCATGCAATGTGTGAAGTATGTTCTGGCATTGTCTGTAACATTGGGGACATAAAAATTTCCTATTCACTTATTTTTGGTCGATATCCCTAACACCAATGTGATGTTTGGTGTGCAGTGGTTGATTACACTAGGGATGGTCACCACAAATTGGGATACCTTGTAGATGGAATGGATATATAAGAAGAGAGGTAAGCATCAAATGATCAAGGGCATGCACACCTATCCACCTGAGGAAGCCACTGCACATAATATGGGGACCAGTTTGCACAAAGGAAGCAAGGAAAAATCTTTCTACTCAAATATGAAGTCTACTCTAGACCATGATGTCATATTGTTTGGAGGCATTCCACCAAGAAGGCCCCCGAGCCGGAATTTGGTTAAAGAGTTCTCAGAACAAGTGGCACCACTCACAGATCTGGCTAAGAGGTGAGCCTTGGATAGGACCAACACAATGTGGAGGGAATTTTATTGGGTTAAGGAGGATATGAATATTTCTTTGGTATTAGTATTACCAACTCTCACCAAGCTTTTTGCACTGAAATGTGATGCTTCAGGAGTGGATGATGGCACGATTATGGTGCAAGAGGGATATTCCATAGCCTTTGAGAGTCAGAAAATACTTCCACATAGGAAGGAGTCTTCCATATATGGTAAGGGTTTTATAGAATTTGTACATACATTGGCTAAACTAAGGCTATTTTGGATGGGCAATAGATTCCAAGTGAAGATTGACCACCATAAACTTCAACCTTTTCTTGAGAAAAAGAAGCTACAAGGGAGGTATTAAAAGTGGGATAGAAGAATTCTGGCATGTGGCCCTGACATTGAACAAATCAAATATGGAATCAATGAGGTCACAAGTGAATTAACATAGAGGCCATCAATTCTATCATTGATGAGTGTGGATCTAGATTGGGAGTCCCAACTATTGATGGAGTATTCCAAGAACCACTTCACATGTGAAGTACTTGATGTGTAGGTGACCAATGAGAGGTATAGAGTAATGGATGGAGTCATATATTACTAGGATCAGACCTTCTTGACTAAATATTCTAAGCTCAAGGGTAATATTCTACATGCAACACATGATTCACCCCTTTTTGGCCACCAAGGTTTCATCAGGACATATCAGGCCATTATGGAGAGATTCTCATGGGGTCTCAAGGAGGACGTGCTCCAGCATATCAGGAAGTGCATAGTTTTCCTGAAGAATGAGGAGGAAAAAACCATCCTGAAAGGTTGTTACAGTCACTTGATTTTCTGGGAGGGAGATAGGAGAGCTCTTCTATGGAATTCATTACCAGGTTGCCAATGATACATGGTAAGGATTTTATCTTTATACTTATTGGTCAACTAAAAAATTATTTACATTCATTTTCCTTTTACTCACAGTGCATTTCTCCACAAGAGGGCAAGCATCATCAAGTACTTCATGGTCTTATTAAGACCATAGTTGGTGATAGAGATATCCACTTCCTAGATGGTTTTGGGTAGGTGTTGTTTTGTTTGGGGTGTACCTAGTTGACACCAAGTATCAGTTATTACCCCAAAGAAGATGAGAAGATAGAGGTAGCAAACAAGTGATTGGGGAGCTATTTTCCACATTATGTTCAAGGGTAGAAAGGAGTAGAGCTACACTAGTTCCATTTGAGGGACTATTGTCACCATCTGACATTTCATATATATCTATTTATAGTTCCATATGGTGATGATTATCTATCTATTTTTGATAGGATGGTTGGGGTAAGAAAGGTTCCTAGAACCAAAGATTGGATCCTAGAGAGTAAGGATATATTCCAATCACTTAAGGACAACATTGCTACATCCCAATATCAATAAATTTTATATACAGATCAGGGATGGGAAGAGAGAAATCATGGGGTGGAAAATCTGGTATATCTCCATTTTCAGCCATACAAACCATCTACATTGAAGAAGGAGACTGAGAAGCTTTTCCATGGGCCACATAGGGTAACCCATAGTTTTGGGGGAGTAGCATATGGGCTAGAGCTCCCCATTGGGAGTAATATACCCAAAATTTTACATGTGTCATGCTCAAAAAGGCTAGTAAACAACATGTATTTTCCACCATGGAAATCCCACCTCTTTATGATGTGAGCCATTTGGTTTTATCACCAAAGACTCGCTTGGAAACTTGGGAGGGGCAACTAAGGGATAGGTTTATTGGAGGATATATGATTCAATGAAGGAATCTATCAGATGAGGATGTTACATGGAAGGAGAGGAGACTTTACAACACCCATCTTTTTAGTTGCTTGAGGATAAGCAACATTTAGGAGGGGAACATTGTAATGCTCCTAATTAGCTTTCTGCTAGTTAGAATATTAATTTTTTTGTCAATAAGATAGATGAATAAGAGGGTAGAGAGACCCATAGATCTCTTTAGTAGGAATAAAACCACTTCTAATGTGAATGTGGATCATTGTATCAGCTGAATAATGCACTCTTGGGTGTGAATAGTGGTTAAATCATGTGGATGGGGTCGAGGTTGACAAAATCAACATCATTGTCATGGAGGTAATGGAGAGTTATTGGGGGACAACCCAGTCATAATTGGAGGAAGTCTCCATGAGAGTAGCATATTTAATGAGTGGGACCAAGGGTGAGGAAGCTCACATAGCATATAAGGAAGGGGATGACAACCATAGAAGGTGTTGGGTGCCAATTTTGTACACTTTTCCTACATTTGTTTCCTCTATTTTGCCTCATGACCATAACCATTGGGGCTATCTTTGCCTCTTTTTCCTATCTTTCTATATTAACTTGTGCTATTTCACCTTATTTTCATTAACTTTCCATTTCATCAATTATTATGATGTATCATGCCTTTTTATGACTAATCAGGGATGAATTTTTGGAGAAGATATATGGTATTTTTTTGTTGTCTTTCTAGATGTCATTTGTAGTGCAAAAGATCCCAAGCATGAGGCATACAAAATCACTTAAGGGTGTGTTGTTACAGTGAGATTTTTACACCATGATTTTTTTACACCATGTTGTTACAGACTCGCTGGAAAAATTATATTACAACTGTACCACTAACTAGATCTCGTCAACTCCTATTGCTGACTTTTCCACTAGCTGTTATGCTACAGCTATGATTTATCATGGTAGCTGTAGAAGTCATTAAGTATTGTATTTTTGGATAATAGCCTCTCAATGGTTTTGATTGTAATCTATAATTTTCCAATCATACTTTTATTAAGAAGTGGTTATAACCATATCTATTATATTTAGACCAACATGAGAATCCTAAGATTCTCATAACCGAACTATCCCAATTTTTCTGGGATGTAACCACTATATAGTTATTAGCCCTTGAGGTCGAAAGGTTAGTGGAGGACATCATTACTTTGGCTCTGTAATTTTTCTCAGATTAATACATATTATCCTTTTATTTCTGTTACATATGTTATTCGATTTAGTTTCCATTAATTTATTCCTCTACCTGTGCCCTTCTAGGGAGGAAGGACCCTCCTCTTTAGCAGGGATTGCAGTGATTAAGGTAGTTGTGTATATTTTTTTATATTTTGTTTATGTATCGGTAGAATTTTTGTTGCTATTGTTTCATCTGTTTATATATCCGCTTCAATTTTAATATTTTGTATGTTGTTACACAGATGAGAACATAAATACCAGTTGCATAATTTTTTTGTGGCACACTAGAACAGATTAATTGAGGTGTGATTGAAGTCTTGTAGATCATTTTTTTTCTACATAAGTGTTTTACTTCCAACGTTTACTTTAACAATGATTTCCTTTATTTGGGTTTGCTTCTGGTAGGGTGTATCGGCACGGACAGTGCGATTGTCATTGAAATAAAAGATGCCCCTGGATTGATAATTTATGTGTGTGGTTTTAGTAATTTAATAGTGATTAAAAGAACCCAAAATTTTGGTGTCATTTCCTGGGATGGCAGTGACAATCCAATCAATCAAAATTGTTTCTTAAAAGATAGAGTGCACCTAGTCTGCAATTTTCAGGCAGTAAGATGAGAGGTAAGAACCTGCACAGTGCTCTAACAAACTTGAGTAGGCTCACCAATGCTACACTGGGGCACTTAGAGGTGAAATTTCCATGTGTTTCTTAGAGTGTCTCCAGCGACACAATTTCTAGGTAGTAAGAAGAGAGGTAAGAACTTGTGCAACACTCTAACGAACTTGATCGGGCTCACCAATGTCTTGCTGGGACACCTGGGAGTGTCAGTTTCTGGGCATTTTATTTTAGTGTGTCTCCAATGAGACAATTTTAGGGTGGTAAGACGAGAGGTAAGAACCTTCCCATCACTCTAACTAACTTGAGTGGGCTCACCAATGTCTTGTTGGGACACTTGAAATTTTGAATTTTTGGATGTTTCTTTAGGGTGTCTTCAGCTATACAGTCGTTGGGCAGTAAGATGAGAGGTATGGAGTTGCGCATCACTCTAATGAACTTGAGCAGGATCACTGCTATAGAAACTGAAGCACTTATAGGATGAATTGATACACATAGGATCCATGTGTGCCAGTAGGATAATATCAACATCTACAAACACCCCCCACTCTACTGACTACAGGAAAGACGGGTCATAAGAAGAAAAAGAAGAGTGCAGATTTGGGAAGAAAGAAATTCTTTGGAGATCTAATCTCAAGGGCAGAAAAGGAATATTCTATGTCATACTGAGACAATAGGAAGACAATACCATAGAAAGCAGCTACCATATCAAAGCAGCACCATCATTGTCTTCTGTGTCTGGATCTCACCACCCTTAGAACAAGATAGCCACTCCAGATTCAAAACAAAAGTGGAAAATAATTGGTCAGGATCTGAGAATTGAAGGACACAAAGAGACCAGTGGGGAGCATCAGGGACCTGAGGAACAAAATTTAATTCATCATCATTTGGACACTGGTAGTGTTATTAAACTGCTAGTCATAAAACAATTTGATCCTTTTATTTATCAATCTCCAGCACACTCTGAGGTCAGTTCATCCCATCCAGAAGAATCAACCATGGGGGACGAGAATGTCAAGACAAATAGCTCTATTAATTTTTAAATACCAATAGTACTAACAAGGGATGAGGCTCCTATGAAGAATATTCCTTTATCATCCCTACCATCATTTAAAGGGATGGATTTTGACAATCTTTATACCCTTTTATTTGAATTTGATGTGCTGTGTAGAGGTTATGACTACACTTCAGATGCCTAGAAGCTGAAATTATTCCCTGCTACTCTGAAAGGAGCAACATTAAGATGGTGCATAAGACTGGATGCTGACACGATTTGAAACTGGAATGACATGAGGGAGGCTTTCCTCTTTAAGTATCAGGATTATTATCGAGCCATGGATTTGAAGGACGAGATCTTCAGAAATGCACAGAAGGAGGAAGAAAGTCTGGAAGAATATATCGAGCGACTTCATTACAATTTACAAAGATCTAAACTCATTATCTTAGACCTAGAAATTCTAAATCCAATATTCTTAAGAGGTATAAGGGATGACTGTCTGGAGCATCTGAACCTTTTGGGAAAAGGGGACACATTGCAAGAACTGCTTGAAGAAATAATGAAAATTTTCCTACGTAGCTCAAGAGGATCAGTCAAATGGAAGAGTTCAGTTCGGGACCCTTCAGTCTAGATACAGAAGTCCACGAGTGAAGGAGTAACTAGAGCATAGATTGGAAATCTCTTTGAGGATTTTTAAACCGAACTCCTTATCACTCTCTCTTCCCAGATCACTACGATACAATTTAAGAAAGCACAAGAAGAATTTGAAGCAACATTATCAATATTCTATCCCCGATGCAAAAATAAACATTAGGAAAGGGAATGTGGACTAAATAGTGTTATTATGTGCAATATCTATGGTTGGCGCATTCTACAAGTTAGTGTCCTGAATTTCCTAGACTGAAGGTGGTACTTCAAGAATCAAGTGAGGATGTCTAGTCATCTTATTTCATCAGATCAAAGAGATCATGGAAGCCACAACCTACAAGTATGGCTTCAAATTTTTCCTTTTTTTATCCTTGGAATAATGTTTATAATAGTCAACAATGTCCATGGCAGTATCCTACTCCTTCCTCAACATAATTTCCTTCACCATGGAACTAGTGGCCATATCCTCCACCAATGCCATATCCCCCATCACAACCCAATCCGTGGGGTCATAGCTGGAGAATTAATGTCCATGGTCCAGTACCCCCTACATTACCAATACAACAGAAATAGTTACAACCACCTTCCATTCAAAATCCTACACCTTTTGTGCGACCCTAATTTGTAATATTCCCAAATAGGGAATGCAACAGTACAAGACAAATATGTAGAAAATAATGCAGTTCATCTAAAAAAAGGTAGGAGGCCAATAAAAAGACCTTTAAAAAGTATTTAAAGTAGAAAAATAGATGTATAATGAGGCCCATAAGATGCATATCTAGAAATACAAGTCACCAATAGAAGAAAATCCCTCAAAAGAGGTGCTGCAACCAGATGTATAGACTGAAAATGCCTTGACAATGCTATTTTATGCAGCTACAAATAGTTGTTGATTACACTTTATATCTAGAGCATATAAGTGCATGAAAATTTAGATCTATAATATATCCATACACTATATAGGCTCTTCTTTCTATTCCCCTTGGGTTTTTGAGCAAAACACCATGTACAAGCAGTAGATTTGAGATATAAGTATGCAGATCTGCAGAAATATTCATATATTCAGAAGTATTTAGAAATATGCAGATAAGATATGAAATGTACAATATGTAGATCTCCTCCAATGGATCTCCAAAGTGAAGGGTAGATCCCCAACACTTGAAAACCAACTTTCCAACTGATATAACAAAAAACCCTACAACCACATCTACAGGAATAACGCAGATCTGGAAGAGAAACTGCACTATAGGGTTTAGATAATGGTTGGCCACATGCCAAGATCAGAAAATGATGCCCAAACACTACAATACACTCCTCCCAATGGAGTAGAAGCCTCCTCCACTAAAAAAGGTCACTGAAATGATCTAGATCTGAGTAGATCTAGCCTCCACTTGCTGCAGCTTGCAAAGACAACCAAACCTTCAACAGGATCTACGTTGTAGTTGAAAGAAGAAGCTTGGCCTCAAGCCAGATAGTGGACTATGCAATACAAAGTCTCGCAAGAGCTACTCAATGGGAAGAGGTGGGATTCCTGATCAGGAACACCCATTGCTAAACAACATTTGCAATCTAGGCTAAAAAACCAAAGAAAGCTATATGGTCTAAACAGAAAATATATCGAAATATCATATCATTCAACAACCTTCCCATGCTGCCATCCTCTTCCTTTTATAAGTTAAGAGCTTGCAAACCCTAAACCACCTTTAATGAAATCACTCCTTTCACACAAAGCATATCCAAAAAAAACTGCATTGTGCCTCATTGATGGCCACTCCTTCATGACAGTGTTGTAGATTTGGTCAACGTTGACCCAGTCAAAATGTCTAGCCCTTTTTCATACCTAAGGGTGACTGATTTAGCAGCCAAGATTCAACCTTTTACATTTGGCATTGATTTATTTATTGTTTAGGAGTATTATAGACCTCCTTTACAATTTTATTATTTAAACAAAGACAGAAAAAAAATGAATATTCCAACTAGCTTAGGACTAATTGGGAATATTACATTCCTCCCCTCCCAAATGTTAATTGTCCTCAAGAAACTGACAAGGTGAGTGTTGCAACTCTTCTCCTCCTCCATTGGTGACCTCAACATGTGATAAGCTTCCTCCATAAGCTAAGTGTTCACCAATCCATCCCTCCATGAATTGCTCCTCTAAAGTTCTCGTGAGATGTAAATAGTCCATCCCATAAGGAGACAATAGCTCAAATGAAACAAACATGGCTTTCCCAATGCTATCCTTGAAACATGTAGCATAAGACACATAGAGAGTCTACATCCCATATGGTACATACATACCTCCCATCCTCCCTCCATACATTCCCATAAAAAGTACAAGTACATCATCAATGTATGGGAGCAAAACAACATACAAACAAATAGAAATTTGTGCATATGGAGGTGGGTCATAGTCCCACATGTGGATCCAGCACAATGCATATCTTGACTTCAGTAGATCAAGATGTGGTAAATGGTTTTCCCACCACTTAATTGCTGCCCAAGTTATCTCACCATGGCTGAAAGTGTGAGATATATTTGGTGCCTTAGGAATGCACCCATCATGATATTAAATCTCCCTTTTTCCTCCAAGGAAGTGGCCATATTCAAAAAATTTTGTGGCCCAAAGTTGGCCATGAAGTTTATAAGGTACAACACTCCTTCTTGGAGTTATGGCCTGCATATACATGGTAAAATAATACATACAATCAGAAAATAAAACATTGTTTACATGATTATGTTCCTCACCAACAATTATCCTAATACAAATGGAGTGGTGCATAGATCTATCTCCTCTTTCAAAAGAAGGGAGAAATGGCTAAAATAACTCTTTCATCGAGTCATGTTATTGTCCCAACTCCACATGCTTCATGCATTCTTGAAAATGTTGATGTAGTTCTCCTTCAAATCCTTCCCAATCAAAGCTCCTCATGATGATGTTGTAGATCTTCATGGAATATGTGTGGTTGAAACAAAACTCTTCATAGGCCCTTTGTAGCAACTTCTCCTTGATCTTGGAGGCTCTAGACATGAAGATCCTACCATAATCATAGATGACTCAATCTTGGACTGAATAGCCCTCTTCATGTGCCTCATCATCAAGTATCATGCATGTGTGAAGATCCTTGGAATAATCCACCAACAGTTGGGATTTCCAATGTGGATTCAAACTCCCCAACAATGACAGCTGTTATAGCATCATTTTTCACCCTCATGTGATTCATGATTGTCTCTTTGGCCTTGGGAACCCATTCCCACAGACTTGAATAAAATTTCATAAAAAACAGTGTTTAAAATCCCATACACGGATATGCCTAGACTTTTCCACGTATATACGCAAGTCCAGAGATACTTTTCCACGTATGCCATTAAAATCATTAAAAATATATATAAAAATCCCTATTTTCGAGGTTGGGTTGATGGTTATTCCCGTAATTCAACTGCCCCAACCCATGGCCAACTATTTCCAACAGATTGAAACTACTTTGAGGGAGTATAAAAGCCCCTCATATGCATGGCCTAAGGGAGAGAGAGAAAATTATAGACATTATACTCGGTTGGAGCCCAATTCAAGTCTGATTTCCCGTGCCTTCTTCACTTTCTAGATTTTTACAGGGAACGCTTATTTCCTGGAGATGTTCATCAGCTTATATGTCATCTCGTGTCCACAAGTCTTGAAAGAATCCTATTGAGGCAAGGGAAGGACGGATCCGGATGACAGTTTGTTCAAATATCATGGAAGGATTCAGGTGATCTCTCCACCTTTCTATTATTGTACATGTTGTTCGTAATGAAGAAGAACCATCTTGTTCCCGAATTCATGTGTTAATATCTGCTTGCATATGTGAAAATATTGTTAATTAAGCATTTATTATTTTTTATATGATGTTTCACATGGATTACACTAACATTTAGGAAAGATATATGCTTTACAACTAGATTTCCGTGCATGTCTCTTCTTTATTTCCAGGTTGAAGAGGAAGAAGGGTTTTGACCCAACGACCTCTAGGGAGTTATTTCCCGAAACAGAACTGGTGACTCTGCTGGGGATCGCATTCTTGTGATTCCCCTATTGGGTGGTTTCAATTGTTTTAAAGGTTTCTAACAGTTTTAATCATTATTTCCAGTCCAGTTATTTTTTTCTCAGTCAGACTAAAGACCTGGTTCTTTAGCCAGGCTTGATCATTTTTATTTTTCATTATTTACTTTTCCATACACTATTTTTCCTCTACACAGACGTGTATACACACAGGTTTGGTGAAAGGAAGTCGCGTATATGCGTTTTTCCTTTGCCACAGTCGCGTATGCACACTTGTTTCAAAACTGCTAAGTAGCATATGCCTGGGAAAATTTTGAAAATTTTTATTTTTTGACTTTTCGGTCTTGTCTTCCTATGGAGACCTGTTCCTGCAGTGTCCTTTTAGTCTCTGGATTGTGTTGAAGGTGGTTATTACTCTTTTTCTCTCTTGTTTGGTTGAAGACTGGCTCATTTGGAAAATCTTTTTTTTTTAGTGCTTGCATTTCTAGTTCGAGTACCAAGATCTCTTTCTGAAGATTCTTGGCTATTATTCTTAATGAGGACAGAGAGCTTCTGCTCATATGCTCTTTCCTAAATTTATGTCTTGCTTTACACTTTAATTTTTGCCTGATTTTCGGTTGGTTTTCTTGATTTCATTTGGCTAGGTCTTATTGCAATTTTTGAAGAGTCATTTTTGGGTCTTTGAAGTTTTGTTTGCTGCAAGATTGTGCTATTATTCTGGGCTGAGTTACTGAGTTTCTTGTCTTCCTTTTGCTCACATAAATCTTGCTACTAAGTGGCACTATAAGATTTAGAGCGTTTTTTTTTGAAGTTTTGCTTGAAATTCAGAGATTGTTTGGCTTGGGAATTGGATAGTTCTTCTTGGTCTCTTTGAAATCTTCTTTTTATAAAATTCAAAAGCTCAAAAACATTTTGTTTTGCCATTGCCTTTGTTTTGCATTTTTGTTTTGGTTTCTTTCCATCTTTTGAAGCCTTGTTGAGATTTCTTACCTTCGGTTTCTGACTTGATTTGGGAAGGGAATTTTCATTGGTTTCTTTCTATTATTTCGAGCATATTTTGGTGTCTTTATACTGAGAGTTTCTGATTTGGAAACTAGCTTTGTGGACAACCAGAAAAGTGATAGAACTGGGGGATTCTTGGAAATTTCTCTTTGCTTTGTTAGATTTTTCATCTTAGAATTGGCATGCTCTTAGTAATTTGCATTAGGTGCACTTGAACATTTGTAGTCTTTTTCATAAATTTTGCGAGTGTGAGGTTTGATATCTGAAAAGAAAAAATAGTCTCATAGAACCCGTGTAGAAATTTCTTTTCATCGAAAGGAAATTACTGCATCTGCATGTAGTTTGGTTTTCATTAATTTCTTTTCTGCGTCATAAAACATCACGAGTTTCATTTCCATATTCCCTTGACTTAATATAACAACCAACTAAAATAAGCGCATTAATTTAAAAACAACTAGCAAGTTTTTTTTATTAAGTGTCATACATCAACTAGCTAGGTTGTAGGGCCTTGGATTAGGTGAGTGGAGAGTTAACTCTCCAAGGCCGCTCAAACTAAAACATAGAAGTTTATTAAATGAGCGAAATCCAACACCATTAGGTGGACCGGGAAAGCTCTCCTCCAGAGAGTCAAGTGCGAGGGGAAGTGAAGGTTGAGAAGAGAGATACCCCCTCTCCAATTTACTGGATCTTGCCTTAAGACCGTTTCGCTCGGCTGCTGACACGGATTGGTGCCCTTAGTTGCCATTCCTAGGTTCCACACAGGTGACTGCAGGGGGGAATACTCGTGGTACCTGAGGCAGACGTCGTATCACTTCCAGCAGTACTTCTGGAGGGTGCCCTAGCGAAGCTTGGGTACTTGCACCATCAAAGGATGTTGTTAGGAGGTCGGCGTAACTATTTCTGTTACCTTCGCTAGTAGGCTTGGGCCGTAATTATCCCAGACTACTTTCGGGAGGTCCTATTTTTCGCTTTCTCGTATTTTGGTGTCCGGTCCTAATCACCCGGAGCGGAAATACCGGAAGGTTGCTTGCTTGGTTGTATCTTAGGGATTTTTGTAGTGAGTGCTCTTTTCTCCTAGCTTGCCTAGATTTATACTTTTATGAGTCTAATTAATCTATTAAAGTGGCTAATTAAGCGCCTCGTCGATCGAGGAGAGTTCGAGGTTTATCTCTCGAAAGTGTAGAGCCTTCTTCAAGAAGGCATAGGAGTAATATAGCAGGTGAATATCACCCAGTGGTATCTGACGCAATGGAGAGAGATCCTCCACAAGGGCTTGAAGGTTTTGTAGTTGGTTCTAGTGTTGGTTCCGAGAGGAGCGCTCTGCTCACCTCGAGAGTCTTATTTCTGGGAGAAGAAAAAGTAGAAGTAGAGGAAGTATCTCAGCTTTCTGAATCACTTCCATCTCCTCTTCCTCCTAATTATCCGTTTTTTGTTGAGTACATCGGACCTGAGTCATAAAGACCAGAAAGTCCTTATCCATCTTATTCATACCTTTCTATGGCCACGACTGGGAACGCGACTTTGGCCATGAGTGCTGTAGGCATTCAAACTCCTGCTTCAGTAGAAGGAGGAGGCACAATTGCTATATCTTCGATTTCTTCTAGTACTGTTGTGTTTGGCTCTGGTTTCACCCAAGCATAAGCTTCTCAATCTGGTCCCTTTTGTTTTGGAATGCCTACTAGTGGAATTCCTTCGTTTTCCTTTTCCACTACTGCAACTGCGTCTGCACCCATGTCTTCCATGGCTAGTGGGTCAGCTTCTTTTCAAGGGTTCCCCTTCGGAAGTGGGCATATTCCTAGTTTGAATCCTTCCATAGGGTCTTTCCCTTTCACTTCTCAGACTCAGAGTTTTAACCCTTGGTCTGGAGGTCAGAGTTCAACTACCTTTACAGGTTGGAACCCTGTATTCACAGCAGTGGGGGAAGGGAATCAGTTTCTCGCTGGTCAACAAGGGAATTCTTCTTTCCCTTCGTCGAGTGCTTATCAGGATTTTTCCCCTCTTTCTAGTGCTTGGAACCCCTACCAGGGGGTTTCCTCTTTGTTCACTACTTCGGGGGGGGGGGGGAACTGGTTTGATCTTTGGTAACTCTACGTTGGGAGGGGGTCCTTCTCCAAATGCTGGGTCCTATGGCCCAACATTTTCTACGAGTTCTTTCTAGCAACCTGGTGCCTCATCAAATCCAGGTTATTCTTTTCAGAATGTTGGGAATTCATCCTACCAAGGATGGAATCCTCAGGCTCCTCCTCGTTTACCTTTTCTGGCAACGTTGAACTTGCCAGATTTGTCGAAATTGACGAATGATCTGATCCGATATAGTCCGGGGTGGCCTCCGGTTCCTACCAAACTACCTTCAGACATTCCAAAGTTTGAAGGCAAGAATGGAGAGGACCCGGCTGATCATATCACCACTTTCCATTTATGGTGTTCATATAACTCCCTGATCGAGGATTCGATTAGGTTGAGGTTGTTTCAATGCACCTTTAATGGAAACGCTGTCAAGTGGTACATTGAGTTAACTGGGGGAAATTTTGCTACTTTTGGAGATCTGGCTACTATATTTCTAAATCCTTTCCAGTTGCCTGTCCGTTATGATGCCGGGACTGAACTCCTAGCTAATTTTAAGCAGGACGACGCAACCCACATTTCTGATCATATTCAGGAATGGCGGAGAAGGAAGAGGCTCATTAAAGCTTATATTCCGGGAGAATTTCTTTTGGAATGGTTTTTGAAATCTCTGCAGGCAGATATTTCTAAGGATGTATCCCTCTCAGGGGTATTTTCCGAGGAGCAGGCTATTTTTAGGGCCCAACAGCTTGAATTGATATATTCTCAGTCTGGTGTCCTTCATAAATATTTTCCTAATGCTCCTCGCTCCAAATTAGACATATCCAAGACTAAACCTGGTCCTTATGGTGACGGACTTATTGGGTCGATCAATAGTGGTGCAGCTAACCTGCTTAGTCGATTGCAGCAGTTGTCTATACAATATGCTTCTTCTGGTCAGGTTGTGCCTACTGAGTCATCGCCTTCTCAATCTTTGTCAGTAAATTCCATTCAGACTTCTAGCCCTAAAGAAAATCAACAATCCGATGGGAAGAAGAAGGGATGGAACAATAATAAGAAAAAAGGCAAGAATGGGAAGGGTAATGTAAATAAATCCAACAAGCATGTTGGTGAGGGTCCAAAGGATAAAGATAAAGTGAAGTTTCGATGAAAGTTATGTGCTGGAGACCGTCTTACTCACCTTTGCCCTAAAATTCAAGATGCGTATCGCTTGTTAGCTCAGCAGGGTTCTTCTAGTTCCCAGGCTGTGTTGACAAACCCTTTTCCCCAAGGGCAACAACTAGTTGTTGGCGCAAATCAAAATACTGGGGCTTCCTCTGGGGGCACCCAGGAAGGGGAAAATTCATCAAACATATACATGATGAGTGCTCATGTGGATATCGCCACGAGATCCCATTATTATGGCGAAGATGAGTCTTTGAAAGCCAAGGGTGCTCCTGATGGTACTGAGCCACTTCATATTATGAAGCCTACTGTCGAGCCTATACCTCGGATGCCAAAATCATCTATCAAGTGTAAGATGATTAATCCAAATGCCAGGGCTTCCCAGAGCTACTCTATTATGGAAGATCTAGCACAAATTCCTTGTGCCATGTCGCCTCTTGAGGTGCTCCAGTCTTGTCCAGCTCAGGGCAGTGCTCTGCTCACTGCTATTGGGGTTGTCGATCCAAAGAAATATCTTGTGATTACATTCGATATGTATAATTTTAAAACGATACTCCCCCATCATATGGCTTTTCATATCAAATCGTCGTTTCGGAAATTCAATATCTTTCGAACAGTCGTTGATGAGGGTGCTTCCACATGCTAGAAGGGAATTGGATCTCCCGTAGCTGTTCCATCTGCTACTCTTCTGACTGCGTTTGATGGTCATTCTCACATACCGCATGGTATTTTCCCAGCTTTGCCCATCTGTGTTGGGGGAAAAAATGTAAATATAGAGGTTGAAATAGTTGATGCAAGCTTGGACTACAACCTTCTATTGGGGTGAAATTGGATTTATGAGATGGATGCCATTGCATCCTCATTATTTCGGGTTATTTTTTTCACTCACAAAGGGAGGATTGTTACACTGGATCAACTAGATTGTTCTCCTATAGACCCAAATGCATCTACTGACTCAACTATTCCAAAGGTGGATAATGCCAAGCCGCTTGTTGAGAATTTAGGGGTTTGGAATGTATTCTTCTTTGATGGGTACTTTTGATATTCCACCTCCTAACATTCATATAAATGAAATTTCATCTTCCAGGGCTCCTATTCGAAGAGAGTTATTCAGAACTCATTATTTTTTGGATCCTTGGACCTTGCCTTCCCCTACCTCCACATTAGTGGAAGGTCAGGTGGGTGGAATGGCATTTCCGATGTCTGCAACTGAGATGGCTTATCAATCTATTGTTGACTCTACAGAGTCCATTCCAGCTCCTCTATCTTCGAAGGAGTTGGATGGCGATGTGGCTCCGGATTGGACACTTAGTTATTATTCCACCTAGGATTGCCTTGATACCACTCTTCCATCTGAAGAGGCCATCCTGGAAGCTATGACTAGTATAGATAGACCGTGGGATGATTTGCATGACTGTTCTTACTTTTTACCTGATTTGAGTGAAGTTGAGTCAAGTTTTCCAAGTCCTTTGTCTCCTAGTCCTGTTCACCCAATCCTGAACCCTTTAGCACCAACACAGGTATATGCTGAAGGGAACATGGCTGTGATTTCTCCAACTATCCTGGTGAAAATTTCCAGGGATCCCAATGTTATAGAGAATGTCTTCATCGAAGCTGAATGTTCCCCTGAAGAGATTCAGATTTATACCAGTCTCCTTAAGGATTTTAGGGATGTGTTCGCTTGGTATTATGAGGAAATGCCTGTTATAGATCCATCTATTGTCCAACATGAGATCAAGACTTACGAAAATTCTAAGCCTGTGAGGCAAAAAATTCGTCCGGTCAATCCTAGGAAGGCTGCAGCTATCAAAGCTGAGGTGGAGAAGCTGCTCAAGATGGGATTTATTTTCCCTATTCCTTTGACAGAGTGGGTTTCGAATCTTGTTCCCGTGGATAAAAAACAAGGAACATTTCAAGTTTGCATTGATTTCAGAGACCTTAATAAATCATGTCTGAAAGATAATTACCCCACACAATTTATAGATCAAATTATCAATGAGTGTGCCAGTAATGAGATTTTCTCCTTCATGGACGATTTCTCCAGATATAATCAGATTACCCTCGATCCTGAAGATCAGCATAAGACTGGCTTTATTTGTCCCTGGGGTACTTTTTCTTACAAGAAGATGCCTTTTGGTCTTTAAAATGTTGGGGCTACTTTTCAACGGGCCATGTCATATGCCTTCCACAATATCAAACATATTATCGAGGTGTATTTGGATGATTTAGCTGTTCGTTCTCGAAGGATAATTGATCATACTGCTCACCTCCGTCAAGTATTTGAACGATGTTGTTTCTACAAGATTAGGTTGAATCCGAACAAGTGTGTTTTCGCGGTTACATCCAGTCGGTTATTGGGATTCATTGTGTCTTCAGAAGGGATTAGGGTAGATCCCTTCAAGGTTGAGGCAATACTTTGGTTGCCTCCCCCATCATCTATTCGTCAAATTCAAAGTCTACAAGGAAAAGCTAATTTTCTTCGGAGATTTATCGTAAATTATGTTGAAGTTACCAAAGGATTTATGAGAATGTTGAATAAGGGAGTTCCATTCTTTTGGGATGAATTCGCTCAGTGCTCATTCGATGCTTTGAAAAAAGCATTGACCTATGCTCCTATATTGATTCCACCTGATTATAGCAAGGATTTCCTTTTGTATCTTGCAGCAGCAGAGTCTACCATTGGTATGGTTCTGGTTCAGGAGGACGATGCTCTAGCAGAGAATGTTATATACTATCTTAGTCGAGGCTTGGTAGGGCCTGAACTTCGGTATACTTCGATAAAGAAGCTAGCTTTAGTAGCTGTTCATGCTGTACGGCAACTCAGACATTATATTCTTCTATGAAAAACTTATGTTTTGGCAGCAGCCAATCCATTTCAGTTTGTTCTCATTAGGTAAGTGATTGGGGGAAAATACAATAGATGGATTGTGATTTTGTAGGAATTTTATCTTGAGTTTATGTCTGCCAAGTCCAAGAAATCTTTAGTTCTCACGGAATTAATCTCTGAGTTGCCCTGTGGAGAAGAGATAGTCTATGATGAATCCTTCCTAGATGAACATTTGTTTCTCATCTCTCCACAGGATCCTTGGTATGGAGATATCATTGTGTATCTTCAGACTACGAAGTTTCCCTCTACTTTTTTGAAAGAGGAGCGTCGTAAGTTGCGTCACTTAGCTAAAAATTACTTGATTATTGGTGATGCTTTATACCGTCGAGGGGTTGATTCAATCCTGAGATGTTGCTTAACTCTCGAAGAAGCTAAGGCTATGCTGAATGATTGCCACAGTGGAGCTTGTGGTGGTCATTTATCTGGCCTTGCTACAGCCCAAAAAATCTTTCATGCTAGATAATTTTGACCTTCAATTTTCAAAGATTGTATGGAGTCGGTCAAAAAGTGTCATCCATGTCAAGTCTATACTCGAAAATGTGCACTCATCTAGCTTCTCTTTTTCCAGTCATTACTTTTGGTCCCTTTACAAAGTGGGGTATTGATTATACTACTTGTAACCCGCCCTCGGCTAAAGGTCACAAGTACATTATTGTAGCAGTAGACTACTTTACGAAGTGGGTGGAGGCTATGCCTTCTTTTGGGAATGATGGTGAGACAATAACTCTTTTTCTTTTAAACTAGGTTATTACTCATTTTGGTATTCCTAGAAAGATTGTCACTGATCTTGGCAGTGATTTTCAGAATAGCATGATGGCTAAGTTGGCTCTAAAATTAGGTTTCCGACAGGAGCATTCATCTCCATATTATCCTCAGGCCAATGGGCAAGTGGAAGTCGTGAAAAAATCCCTAAAGACCATTCTTCAAAGGAAAATTAATAAATCTCGATCCAACTGGCATATCATGCTGTATTCTGCACTTTGGGCATACAGGACATCAGTAAAAACTGCAACTGGCTTTACTCCGTTTCAACTAGTTTACGAGCTGGAATCCATATTTCCCATTGAATGTGAGATTCCTTCTCTTAAGTTAGTTGTTGAGCTTCTTTCTGACACTTCTAGTCTTGAAGAACATCTCCTTCATTTGGAACATCTTGACGAGCAGTGTCGCGATACCGCCACGATGAATGAGGCACATAAGAAACGAGTCAAAGTTTAGTATGATAAGGCGGTCAAACCTAGGGTTTTCTCAGAAGGCGACCTCGTTTTGGTCTATGCCCAAGAGAAGGATTCCCTGGGTGCAAGAAAGTTTAATTCTATGTGGTATGGCCCCTTCATCGTTAAAAAATTCCTTAAAAAAGGAGCATATGACTTGGTTGATTTTGAAGAAAATGAGTTGGCGAAGCCCAGAAATGGGCTCTATTTGAAAAGGTATTATGCCTAGGCTTCGACCTGGCATTTTGCTTTTGTATATAGTAGTGTTTATTTTTGTACATATCTGGTTTTTAGGTCTTTGATGTGATGGTGATGTTTTTGATCTACTTTGGCAGGTTGTGTCGAATGTCATGAGTCATTATGGTTTCGTCGATGGAGCTAGTAAACACACCTAGAACTTGGCTTTCGCGGCTTGGGTGCTTCATCATCCATCCGGTCAACTGTTAGTATCAAGAGGAGTCTGCATTGGTCCTGCTTCTAATAATATAATAGAGTACACTACAGTTATTTATCTACTCTCAGAGGCAATGTCTTTGGGTGTTGATTAATTGGTAGTTTTCTTGGACTCCCAGCTGGTGGTGTCGCAGTTGAATAATACTTATCGAGTTCGAGATCCATTTTTACTCTGGTTGTTTTTTAGGGTACATTTGTTACAAATATCATTTCAATTTTAAACATTCATTCATATTCCTCAAGCAGACAATTGGATGGCAGACTCATTAGCTAATCAAGCAATTGATTGGCATATTAATCATTCCATACAGTAAAATTTAATCATAAAAAAAATCATGAATTTTTATACATTTGTCACATCACATCATAAATCGCTGTATATATATCATCAGAATGTTCAAAAAATATACAAAATTTTGGATCCATAAGTCGTACAAAATTTGGGCTTATGCTTGATCATGTTCAATATCAAAATATACAGTCATCCGGTAATCATATCTATCTACTCCTGTGGTCCCTACCCAAAATTCGTGTTCCTATAGAACACGATCGCAATGGTGACACGGCGGAATAATCCTACCCAGTCATGTGGTACTCCCAATACCTATCTCTGGATGGCCTCAGGTAGATCTTCCACTGCAACCATTGGCACTTGGCAAGTTAAACTCTCCAAGTTCCTCTGTATGGCATGGAGGGTCCTTCCTAGGTCTTTAGTATCCGCCTCACCTTTGCGACGGTTATGCCATGGGTAGCCCTCAGGACAGATTGGTCCAATATCTGTATCATGGTCATCGTAATATTGTAAGTCATTTTGAATCCAATCAAAAAAAATTTTTTGTTTTCACATTTTTTCATATATATTGAAAAAATCATAAAAATCACATAATTTAAAAAATTGCAATCTTACCAATTGTGCCCCATGCCGCACTAGGTGGAAGGAAGAGGTCTGGATCACCACGGAAATCCATCCCAGCATAGGGGTAGTCCTCCACGGCGATGACTTTTTCTCCCCACCATTGGAAGAACTCGTCGTCCCAGGTGGTTTGGGGAACTTCACTTTCCCCCAGTCTCTTCATCAAATCTGCCCATCGGGCAATTCTTGGGTCTCTTGGGCTGTTGATGGAAGAGATCACTTTGGGTCGAAGCCCAAGAATCTTCTCAAAGAAGAATGTCATCAAAATGGTTCCATATCCGAAATTCTTTGTTTTCGCTTTTCGAATGGAGGTCATTTGTTGCTTCATATTCATTAATAGAGCTATGCACCAATCATACAGGTGAGCTAGGCATTCCACAGCTACGCTCGTCTGGGCCCTGGATGCCTGATGCAAGGAAGCATCTCCTGCTACCCTTCCGATGGTAAATAGGAGAATCTTCATGTGTATATCTCTCAAATATTTTATAGCAATCTGAGTCCCTACTTTGTTGGACCCCTCTACATAGTAGACGTGGACATAGTCATCCATAGTAAGCCCACCCAAAGGCTTGCTGTGCAAATCTACTAGGTCTCCCCTTCGTGAGAGTCTAGTAATGAAGTATATGTCTTCTACCTCTATGTGTATGGGAATTTGATCTATCACGAAGCAATCTTCCTTCGGTTCCCAATAATTTACCAGCATTTCGAGCAACCAGACATTACTCCTCATATTTGGCATTTTGAAAAATTTGAGCAATCCACAATTTCGGAGGATATTGAGCGATTGTTGATCTTGCATTACTTCATTGTCAATTGCACTATGCTCACGTTTCCTCCAAGTGATGGTCATCCTAAAAAAATTCATTTATTTGTTCATTAGATGCATTTCTTTTACATTGCGGGTTGCGCATACGCGACTTACCCTGTAGACAGTCGCGTATCATACGCGGCTTGGTCCATACGAACCCACATATGCGCAGAGCCCTAAATTAAAACAAATGTTTTTAACAGTGAAATTTCCAAATTTTAACTCTATTAATGGACAAAATTGATAATAATGATGGATTAAGAGCTTACCTGACTGATTCGACGAAGTTTGACCACTGATTGCTCCTATTTTGATGAAAGAAGGTTTTTTCTCCAGAGCTCTTTTTCCCAAATCAACAAGTAAAAATGAACCAAATATGAGGTAACATGTGTATTTATGCCCATAAATTGAAAATTTTTGCAAAAATTTGTTATGCTTATTTTTTCAATCCATCTTAAGCTGCATAACCCAGATGCTTGTAAGTGCCCAGATTGGTATATTTTTAGGTACATTTTGATGAAGTTGAGATTTTTCCGGTTTTTTATCCATGACTGCTAACCTGTCATGGCAGGTATATGATCTTCACTGGCATATAGGTTAGGAAATCCACTTTCCATTGCATTATGCATACTAGCCTCCATTCTGATCACTTGCCATAGGGTCGATCCCATCAGGTCATGAGTATTTCACCCATTTCGCTCACCAATTTTTAATCATGACTTGGTGGTAAAGCCTTCCTTTACATGGGCTTCCTAGTTAGTTCCTCACTAGCCCTTGTTGCCCATGCTGTGTTTTATGTAGGCTCGGGAGTCCTCTTTAGTCTCGCCATGACTTATGTGTTGAAGCTTCATTCTTCTTCTTCTTCACTATCATTTTTTCTGGCTATTACCCTAGAGGCTCCCTGGTGTTGTTGAGTTGTATTACTGCATTGCATATTGGCTACTTGTTTATCCTGGCCTTTAGCCGGCTTCATTTGGACTCGATGTTTAAGCCATATTTTGACCTTGACTATCTGTACAAGTTAACCATTGCATGCACTTAGCTATCACGACTTGACACCCTTTTTACCCATGGATGGAACATTCCTTTGAGTATCGCTTACCAGTTTCCGCCACCTTGCATTGAGCATAGGATCGTTCCTATCCTAGGAACTAGAGCATCTATTTCTTGATACTCGTTCTATCCATTGTACCATAACATTATTTTATTCCTTTTCAGGCTTATTATATGAAAAAGACAAAAAATTCAAATATAACAAAAAGAGTGGGAATGGGATGTTACTTCATAATTTGATGGTAGTACAGTATCAGTTTGTCGCCCTTGAACAAAGCACATACAGTTATATATTTCCTTCATTTGGGATGGTTTTAGTGTTGACCTAGGTTCAGCTTTTTCCTTGTTTCACTGGTCAGTTCTCCCCCGGTTGGTTATCTCTTCCAATCATATGGAGAGTTTGTTTTTGCCTCCTACATAACAGACTTATACAATGTCATTTTTTACTGCCATGGTCATCACGAGTCGTGATTTTCTTCAAGGGAAGTTTAACCAGAGTCGGCCATTCTGCAGTGTCTCTTGACTCATTATTCAGTCGGCCTTCCCGGTCTTGTCAGTATCTTGTTCTATCACATCAGATGTTTTGATCTTCTGTTCTTGCTGGTTTGAGAAGGTCTCCATTGACTTCTTGATGGCGGGTTTGTCTCTCATTGACTACGAAATATTGCTCTGAGAGTAAACCTAGAGCTGCACCCTGGCCCTATTTCCATCATTGATAGGTGACCTTGTGCTCAGCATTTGATCATCATTATGGGTCTTTGACTGAGTGGTTTTCCTTGTGTTCGACGTCAGCATACATTATCACACTTGGGATTCATGCAGTACCTTGATTTCCATTTGACCCTATCGATGGATATCTCGCCTCTGTGTCAGCTTTCATTATTGGTTGGTTCAGAGGGTTTCTTCTGTGCGCTAGCTTCATCTTGTGCATGTCGGAAACGTACTTTAGTTTGGTTCTGTCACTTTGCTTCATCTGATTCCTTCCAAATCTTGGCCTGCGGGTTACACTCACGCTGGATTGATGTGGGATGCCTTAATGCCTTCCTTCCAGCAGATCTTTTCCCATCGACTCCGACTCATTGCTTTGGGAATAAGGTCTAGAGTCTTTTGTCAGTACCTTAGGGTTTGTAGTCATCAGTGGCACAATCTTCACTATCGATAGTGGGGATTCATCATTGCCTCCTGATTGGTAGATTCTTCCAAGTGTTCGACTTCAACTCATTCATTCGCACTTGTTAGCTTGTACTGGGGCACCTTGACACACATTTTCATTATCGGTGGGTTGTCTTTCGTTTGTTAACGGTATACATTATTGACCGATAATCAAACGATTTCTCACATGGTAGAATTCAACTCATTTATTCCCATTGTGTAGAATTGTGCCATCAATATCGGTGAAGACCTCGGGTCGCATCAACATTTTTCAGTTCACTTTCGATAGTCCATTCAGTTTTTGTCAGTGATGCCGTCCACCTTTATATGTTGCAGTGTTAGTACAACATCATCCTATATGTTGGCTTCCGAGTTGCGTGATTGTACCATGTGTTCCACCCCTTATGATTTGGTACCTAGAGATTCAGTTACTTTTGTGATCAGACATCCATTTTCAATATTATTGATCAGTTTGATATATGCGATACTTGGACATTGATTCCGACTTGTACTTCCGGGCCGTGCTCAAATGATTCATTATGTACTTTCAGTTCAGCTATACTTGTATACATTCTGGATCTATTTTTTTACTTTCTATATGGACATATTTTTGACTGAGCATGGGTATGCCCGCCTCAGACATGAGCTGACTCTCTGTTTTCTTTCATTGGTTTTTGGTAGGCTAAAATCTGGTGAAGTCCTGTCTTATCCTCACGATGTTCTTTCTATGCACATAATACATTTCAGCCATCATGTACCCCTTCTGACCTCATATATTAGGGGGCATCTGTTATAGCATCATTTTTCACCCTCATGTGATTCATGATTGTCTCTTTGGCCTTGGGCATCCATTCCCACAGACTTGAATAAAATTTCATAAAAAACATTGTTTAAAATCCCATACGCAGATATGCCCAGACTTTTCCGCGTATATACGCGAGTCCAGAGATAATTTTCCGCGTATGCCATTAAAATCATTAAAAAATATATAAAAATCCCTATTTTCGAGGTTGGGTTGATGGTTATTCCCATAATTTAACCACCCCAGCCCGTGGCCAACTATTTCCAACATATTGAAACTAATTTGAGGGAGTATAAAAGCCCCTCATATGCATGGCCTAAGGGAGAGAGAGAAAATTATAGAAATTATACTCTGTTGGAGCCCAATTCAAGTCTGATTTCCCGTGCCTCCTACACTTTCCAGATTTTTACAGGGAACCCTTGTTTCCTGGAGATTTTCATCAGCTTATATGTCATCTCGTGTGCACAAGTCTTGAAAGAATCCTAGTGAGGCAAGGGCGGGATGGATCCGGATGACGGTCTGTTCGAAGATCGTGGAAGGATTCAGGTGATCTCTCCACCTTTCTATTATTGTACATGTTGTTCGTAATGAAGAATAACCATCTTGTTCTAAAATTCATGTGTTAATATCTACTTGCATATGTGAAAATACTGTTAATTAAGCATTTATTATTTTTTATATGATGTTTCACATGGATTACACTAACATTTAGGAAAGATATATGCTTTACAACTAGATTTCCGTGCATGTCTCTTCTTTATTTCCAGGTTGAAGAGGAAGAAGGGTTGTTGGGGGTTTGGACCCTGCAGGATCTACATCGAACGTAGGATCTATGGGTGAGCTATACAATCTATAATATATAGCTTTTAGCATAAAAGTTTGGTTGTGTGAGTCCTTCTTGAATAGTATGCACTGATCTATGGAGGTTTTTGACCCAAGGACCTCTAGGGAGATATTTCCCGAAACAACAGCACTGATGATCTATCAACTGAAATGTTTTTCATGTGGCTGCTCTCCTCCTTGACATCTCCCATGTCAAAGGTATGTGTTGGAATTTCATTCCCTCCCTTCTTCTTCTCCTTGACATCTCCCATGCCAAAGGTATATGGTGGAAGGTTTTTAATCCCTCCTTGTTGCCTTTCTTGCATATGTACATGCTCAAATGAAGATGGAATTTCTTGGGAGTTAGTATCCCATGGAAGGCTATCATCTATCCAAAACCTCCTTGGTCTTGTGAAAGCATGCATGTGTGTCCACCATCTTATATCATGCATGGAATATCTCTCTCCAAGTGAGATCACCTCCTGAGTTTCCATAGCCAATGACTGTTCTCCATGCCCCATGATGGTGTCCTTCTCTATTCTTGCAACATCCTCCCTCAGCGTAGTATGAGATGAGATAGTGGACAATGGTGATAGTGGGAAAATATTTCCCTCCTCCTTGAGCTTACCCAACACTCTCAGCACTGTATTTTTATCTTCTAACGCTCCCTTCCTTCCCGGATCTATTAATGGAGCATCAAGATGTGAGACATATTTCACCAAATCTAAATCAGGTGGTCTGCTAGGTGGTTTACTACAAGATAATGATTTCTCATGGATCATCCTCATGTGTATAATGGATGGGACCATCATATCCCTGATTCCACTGTGCAAAATCATCTCTATTTTTTGTGTGGAAGTTTTATGATAATGGGATACCACTATTAAGGATGCAAGAGTGCTTCTAATTGGAGCAATTTCTCCATCCTCTCCTCCATGCAATAGTGGATCATCTCCTACCATGTCAGTGTTGTGATACCTCCTTTGTTCTGTCTCATTTTCTATCATCATAGACACATGTTGTTCATGCTCTTCATATGTAAGATCCCTTGGATGCTGATCCCTTGGAGCTTCTTGCAAAGATACAAGATCCCTCTAGTGGAAGCAACTACTTCATCTCCATCTCCAAATAGAATTAGATCTCCTCCTATTGTCATAGCACTGGAGGATCTTCCCAGCTCTTCCTTGTCCTCATCAATGGAGAATACCTCATGATTAAGAGACCCTTTTTCTTGATCTCATTTTGAAAAAGGAATCCTCATGTCTTCTTCTTGAGAGGAAAGTTCTTGTTGAAGTGGGGCCTTTGCCCTTGGCAAAATATGTTGCAGATCTTTAACCCCCTCAACAATGTTTTGAAATGGAGTTGGCTTCATGGATCCTTCCAACTCATTCAAAGGTCCTGATTTATTGGGTTTGGTTTGCTCTCCAAAGGAAGTTTTAGATTTTTTTAAATCAAATATTTTCACTAACATCCTAGTGAACTTTGCATAAGTAGATATATTTGCATTATTCAACTAAGAAGATTCATATAACCACCGGGCATAAGCCTTACCTTTAGGATGCAACAGTGCTACACTAATGGCTTCTTCTTCTGAAATTTGGTGCAGCTGAAAATATGTGTCTAGCTTCCTTACCCATGACTTGGCTGTGCTCTTGGGTGACCCATAAAAAGTAGGTAGAAAGAATCTACTCAAAGTGTGTTGTATGCACCCCCTTTTTCTATTGTAGTTGCTAGGTCTTCTCTCTTCTTTAAGTTGACAAAACCCTTGGAATCTTAGATGCTCCTTGAATCTACTAGACTGAGATACATATTCTTGGAGATAGTCACCAAGAGTCTCCTCCTTTGGTGTTTCTTATTCTGTTTCTTCTCTTGCCAAGAATGTAGGCATGGTACAACATTGTAGATTTGATTGTGTGGTTGAATGATCACGCACATAATATGAATAAATAGGGCTTTCTTCATGTGAAAATATTATTGAGGGATCTTCATATCTTTCCCTCCTCATCCCCTTGGTTTCTCTTTTAAGCACTTGCATATTTTGGAGAATAAGTCTTGAGAACTCCTTTCCTTTTAGTCCTCTAGATAATGGGGTTTTACCCTTGTCTTCATTGTCATTTGTGTAATAAATCTTCTTGTGTCTTCTCTTAAGATACATATTTTATCTGTCATTAAGACACCCTTCTTCTTCAGAAGACATATTGGCTTCTTAGAAAGCACAGGTTGTGCCAAGATGATGCTCTAATACCACTGTAATATTCCCAAATAGGGAATGCAACAATATAAGACAGATATGCAGGAAAATAATGCAGTTCATCTAAAACAAAGCAGGAGGCCTATAAAAATACGTTTAAAAAGTATTTATAGGAGTAAAATAGATATATAATGAGGCCCATAGGATGCATAGCTGGAAATACAAGTCACCAATAGAAGAAAATCCCTTAAAAGTGGTGCTGCAACCACATGTATAGACTGAAAATGCCATGACAAAATTATTTTATGGAGCTACAAACAGTTGTTGATTACACTTTAGATCTAGAGCATATAAGTGCATGAAAATTCAGATCTATAACAGATCCATACACCATAGAGGCTACCATTTCTATTCCCCCTGGGATTTTGAGCAAAACACCACGTACAAGCAGTGGATATCAGATCTACGTATGAAGATTGACAGAGATATTCACAAGTATTCAAAAATATGTAGATCAGATCTAAAATGTACAATATGTATATCTCCTCCAATGTATCTCCAATGTGAAGGGAATATCCCCAACGCTTGAAAACCATCCAGCTCTCCAACTGATGTACCAAAGCACCTTGCAACAGTACCTACAAAAATAACGCAAAACTGGAAGGGAAACTGCACTGTAGGGTTTAGATAAAGGTTGGCCACATGCCAAGATTAGAAAATGATGCTCAATCACTCCAATACACTCCTCGCAATGGAGTAGAAGACTCCTCCACTAAAAAATGGCACTGAAATGATCTAGCCTCCACTTGCTACAGCTTGCAAATACAACCAAACCCTCAACACGGTCTGCATTGTAGTCGAAAGAAGGAGCTTGGCCTCAAGCTAGATAGTGGACTTTGAAATACAAACTCTCCCAAGAGTTACTCAATGGGAAGAGGTGGGATTCCCGATCAGGAACACCCAATGCTAAACAACATTTTCAATCTAGTTTAAACAACCAAAGAAAGTAATATGGTCTAAACAGACAATATATCAAAATATCATATCATTCAACAACCTTCCCATGCTTCCATCCTCTTCATTTTATAAGTTAAGAGCTTGAAAACCCTAAAACACTTTCAATGAAATCACCCCTTTCATACAAATAATCTCCATCTAAAATTGTGTTGTGCGTCATTGATGACCACTCCTCCATGACAACGCTGTATATTTGGTCGAGGTTGACCCAGTCAAAATGTCCAGTCCTTTTTCACACCTAAGGGTGCTTGATTTAGCAGCCAAGATTCATCCTTTTTACATTTGGCATTGATTTATTTATTGTTTAGGATTATTATGGACCTCCTTTACACTTTTATTCTTTAAACAAATAAAGAAAGAAAAAATGAATATTCCAATTAGCTTAGGACTAATTGGGAATATTACACAATTACCAGTGAAACGTAACCCCAATCCAAATAATAAGGTATCCCAGAGCACGGATGCTTCGGTTACCCTCCAGACTTATCTTATTACTCCCATTGGACTTAAGAAGGTTCAAATTGGATCAATGAAATTAATTACACATGAACATAATATTATTATTACCGAAGAATGTGAGTCACCCAGAAAGGATATGGCTGATTCTGAGGCAACTGTTACACATGTAATAGTTGATATAGCACCAAATGTTACACCTGTAGTAGCCATCTTGGCAGGATTTCTATTTCTACAAAAACCAATATGAGCAAGGCTAGTGCATCTGTGATAGTTGATTCAGCTGTTAGCATTCAGAATCCTCCATACCCTTAATGATTAACTAAAAATAGGTTGGCCTCACAACCCGAATATGAATTCCTCAATGAACCATAAAAATTGTATGTCTGAATTCTGATGTTACAAGCCCTTAAGGAAGTACCTATCTATGCTAAAACAATGAGGACTCTATGTGTAAAAAATCCTGGAAAGAAACCTAAAGACCCTAATACTATCCATGTCATGGGGAAACTATGCAATCTCATGATTTATCAGTCTTTATTAACTAAATATAACGACCCAGGAAACCCTATAGTGACTGTCCATATTGACAATCAACCTATAACCAATACTTTGATTGATCTAGGGGTAGCCATGAATGTCATGACTAAAGACCTCTTCATCTCCATAGGACTTCATGGACTTGGACCTACACCCACAGTTTTTGAATTAGCAGATAGGTCTCATGTCAAGCTCGAGGGAATGATAGAAGATGTGGTTATCACTATTTCTTCTTGGAATTATCTGGGTAATTTTCTCATTTTACAAACTAAATCCCATATGGGGGGCCATCCTTTGATCTTTGGAAGATCGCCACTGGCCACTATAGATGCATATATTAGATGTAGGTCTCGATCTATGGTGATCTCAGATGGACAGGGGACTCAGAACATGAAACTTTATCCCCCATCAAAACCTCATATGGATTTGACTAGTCCCTGGTGGTATGAATTTGAACCTGAATCCGATCTTTCCCTAGCTCTTCTCATGCTTGGAAAAGCACAATACTTTAAGGATAAAATAGAGGATGATATCATTAATTGCTTTATTAGTAATTGAATCTCTGTTGTCTCCATTAGAGATCCGGGGGAAGAAGATGAGTTATATGATGAAATTATTGAACATTTGAAAACCACTCTGCATACTATTAGTAGTCCCACTGAAATCAAACCTGAGAAATGTTTAAACGTCAATCCTAACCTGACTGCTGAACACAACAGATTGTTGATACAACTATTACAAAATTACAAAAAGGAATTTGCATGACACTATACAGATATGAAAGGAATCCATCCTCGCCTATGCACTCACCACATTTATCTTAAATATGACTATAAAATAGTTAGAAAACCATAGCGCTGAATGAACCAAACACTTAAGGAGATAGTGAAAGAAGAATTGAAGAAAATACTTAATGCTAATTTCATCTACCCCATATCTGACAGCCAGTGGGTGTCTCTGCTTGTGATAGTTCCGAAAAAGAATGGAAAATGAAGGGTCTGTGTAGACTATAGAGAGCTTAACAAGGCTACTCAAAAGTACCATTTTCTTTTACCATTCATTGATTAGGTCCTGGATAATCTCTATGGGAAAAAAATATTTTCATCCCTAGATGGTTTTAGTGGCTATAATCAGATACATATTTTCTTGAAGACCAAGACAAGAAAACCTTCACTTGCCCATGGGGTATTTTTGCATACTGAGTCATTCCTTTTGGCCTCTGTAATGCACCAACATCTTTTCAGAGGGAAATATTGGGTATTTTTTTCTGATATCTTGAACAATTGCCTTGAAATATTTATGGATGATATTACACCCTACTGGGATGCCTTTGACACAACATTAGCTAACTTGGAAAAAGTAATGGAACGTTGTGAAAAAGCTAATGTTTCTTTGAGCATGGAGAAATTCCATATGATTATGATAGAGGGAATTTTTCTGGGAAATTATATTTCGGTAGACGGAATCAAGGTAGATCCTACAAAAATTGATGTAATATCGAAAATCCTGACCCCTAAGACTCCGAAATAGGTATGTAGTTTTTTAGGACATACAATATACTATAGGAGATTTATAGAGAACTTTTCAAATATTGTATCTCCTATATTTTCATTACTCATGAAAGATGCAAAATTTTTATGGACAGGGAAGTGTGAGAAGGCTTTCCTGAAGTTAAAGAACTGTGTAACAGAAACACCTATTTTACGAGGACCAAACCATAGATTTCCATTTCATATTGCTACAGGAAGATTTGACATAGATGTGGGTGATTTTCTAGGGCAGCTAGAGGAGAAAAAATCTTGTGCCATTTATTACATTAGTAAGAACTTAACCCCAGTAGAACTCAACTACACTCTTACTGAGAAGGAATTCCTAGCAGTATTGCATGCTATCAACAAAATTCGGCACTACATCACTGGGTATCAAGTATTTTTACACACTTACCATGATGTAATTCGATTTTTTATGAAAAAACATGTTACTAATGGTAGAGTTACATGATGTTTATTGTTGTTACAAGAATTTGATATTACTATTTTATATAAACCTGGAAAAGATAATGTAGTTGCTTATTTTCTTTCTGCATTAACTATAACTAATGACTGCACTACCAATGATGATTATTTTCCATATGAATATCGTTTTTCCATCTCTACTCACTCACCATTATATGTAGATATAGCCAATTACCTTGCTGCAAGAAAAATACCACACCATTTATCTTCCAAAGAAAGGAGGAAGATTATACAATAGAGTGCTACCTACTCCTGGATATAAGGTAATCTCGGTCACACCAGGCCAGATTTTCAGATTAGAAGATGTGTTAGAGAAGATGAGTTATTTGAGATCTTGAAGGCTTGTCATGAGGTACCATATTAAGGGCAATTCGCTGACAAAACAGTAGGATATAAAGTACTCTCAACAAGGTACTGTTGTCCAACTATATTCCAAGATGCCAAGAAGTTTGTGAAGGGATGTGATAGCTGCCAAAGGATAGGCCAGCCTTTGAAATTAGATGAAATGTCATGAGAGCCTCAGATAATGATAAAACCATTTGAAAAATGGGCCCTAGACTTTGTGGGGCCAATTAATCCTTCATCACGGAAAAAATAATACATATTGTTCTCCACCAACTATGTCACAAAGTGGGTTAAAGCAAAGGCACCAATCAGAGCAACAGAGCAAGTTGTTTCAGACTTCTTGTTTGAATATAATTTTGTTCACTATAGTATACCCAGAGCGATAGTGATAGATGGGAGGCCTCAATTCACAAATCATTTGGTCAAAAAGGTGGTTGAAAAGTATGAAATTAATCACAAAATCACTTCACCATATCACCCATAAGAAAATTCCAAGTGGAAAGCACCAATAAAGTCATTAAGGCAATTTTAACAAAGACAATAGCCATCCACCGAAGAAACTGGGCTGAGAAACTTCCAAACGTACTGTGGGCTTACTAAACAACATGGAGGAATACTATAGGCTTCTCACCATATGAATTGGTGTATGGTAAGAATCCTCTATTCCCCATAGAGTTTGAAATAAAGACATCAGGAACAACATTGCAGGTCGATCTACACTTAAGTACAACACAGACACAAAGATTGAACTAGCTCAATGAGTTGGAAGAAAAACGGTTGGCTGCTATTCAACAGACATAGATCATTCAAAAAAAAAGAGCTAGATGGCATGATGGGTTTATTAAGAATAAGTTCCAGAAAGGAGATTGTCTTATTTTGTATGATTCAAGGTTCAGGGATTTCAAAGGCAAACTTTGCACGAAATGGTTAGGTCCTTACAAAGTGAACAGAATATTTGACAATGGGACTGTACAGTTGGTCACCATCGACAATGCTAAAGCACTATTAAGGGTTAATGAGCATCATCTAAGGTTATATCAGCAACCCGCGTAGAAGGAATCATTTATTAACTTTTTCGCAGACTCCGATCTTCATGTTATAGCAGCAGGGGAACATTCTCCTTTGCAACCTGAAATTTGAAATTCCAATAAGTGCAGTAGCTAAAAACCACCCTTGTGGTAGCTATTACACCTTTTTAATATATATATATATATATATATATATATATATATATATATATATAACAGAACAAAAATAAAATAAAACAAAAATAATAAATCTAACTGTGAAAACCCCGTTTCGAGGCATAGTTAGACAGTTTGTAACAGCTGAAAACCACTCCTATGGTGGCTATTACACCCATATTTCCCTTCCTGAAACATCACCTTTCCTTCCTGATCTATTTTATAAGATGGTATTTGTTTGATTTTCTTTCTGTACTGATTTTTCCTAATTATTATGTTTTTTTTGAAGAATAATATAAAGGTTGTCTTGGTTGTTACACATGTAACAATCGACAACCACGGACACTATTTCTCATGTTTCGTCGCATAACAACAATAATAGTGCCATCCAAATGCAACCACCACAATCTCTGCAAGTAGTACACCACCAATTTGAAATCTTTGTCCACGTTGCCTCAAGTATGTCATTCAAAAGATAATGTCATCATTTATGATTTGGTGATTATTGGAAAAAGTAATGATATTCCTGTGATGGTCGTGTGCGGTCATCACCATTAAGTTGGGGGGAGGGGATATATCTTGAAATCATTGAAAAGGAAAATCCGTTGTCATAAACCTCTATCAAATCTGCATGCACCCAATTAATAGCACAAATGCTAATGATGACTAAATCCGGCTGGAAAGAGTGTGTGTATTTAGAACCCATTAATTTCCAATACGAGAGATTTATGAAGAGTGGTGTGAGGTACGATTCGGTAATCCATAAAATATGTCACCACCCATCGACCTCATCAACTAAAGCCATGTGTTCTCATTGCAAAATCGTCAATTTGGATAAGAAAATATGCCGAGAATAAGTGAGCATTGCAGTGACATTACAATGGGTTGAGTAGTAAGAAGCAAATTCATAAACAATAGCAAGATGGGTGGAGCATCGGTCAGGCACAAGATGGATTCTATGGATGCTTTGGAGAACTGTACAGAAGCGTACCATATATTTGGAGACGTCGGATGGATTGAGTATTTCCAGAAGTTAGAAGGCTTACACGAGGTTGTGGCAATCAAAATTTGAATAAAAACTAGACCCGAGTGAGGGGCCTACAAATTGAGGTGGCTGAAGAGGTAATTTCATGAGTAACTAAATTTCCAGTAGAGGGACGGAGGTGGTTTAATAGAAAAATCAATGACCCCTCCTTGAAATAATAATTCCTACAAGGAGAAGAAAAGTTGGAGAAGAAAGGGAGAGGAATTGAAAGGTTTTCACTCCCTTAGCCATGGGTAGATGTCGCCTTGGGTTTAATCAAATACATCACTTGTGAGGGAAGATCTATGATGTTTTTTAATTATCACTTCCCTCTACTTAATCACCTTCGGCACCAACAAAAGAGTAATCTTCTATTCTACTTATTAGGTAACATTAAGCATATGGTAGCATGAGTAAAGACAACAACACATCTAGAAGCATGTGTGACCAATCATGGACTCATCAAATTGATCATTTTGGATGCCCTAGGCCAGCAATGAAGGACTTTGGAAGAATTCAAGCAAGAGAGGCCGAGTGCAAACGGGGAAAATAGGACACAATTTTAGGAGGAATTTAGGAAGAAGCAGAAACTCAGACTCGGCCTGCCAAATTCAGAATTGGGAAAGAACCCATTGATGAAAAGATTTGGGGTAGATGGCCAAAACAAAGGGTGAAATTTAGCCTACCCACAGAACCTTTTCCTACAGGTCGGAATCAGACAAAAGCAGAAGTATAAGAAGAAGAAAGGCAGCCCTTCTCATCAGGTAAGGACGAAATTCATGTCTTGTTCTTAGAACTTGAAAATTTGAGAAAGGAAAATCAAGGATTGAAGAAAATATTATCTAAGGTGAAGGAAATATTGGTGTCTGTATGCACGACATGTTTTCAAGAACTAACAGCGGTAGGATATAAGGTCTGTGGGGAAAACATTAGCCCAATGGAAACCGAAATAGAACAATAGGAGGGTATTACACAAGAACCTGCTAAGGATAATGCTGTCACACAAGAAACAATAGTTAAATCAGAGCCTCCTGTAGTAATTGACCTAGAGGCCGATACACAAGAACTTGTGGAGGCCACTGCTATTGTAGAATAAACAACAATGGACACAGAGGTTACTCTAGGTGGAAACGAAGGGGTTGATACACAAGAACCCACCCAGGAAGGTATTTTTACATAAGAACTAGTAGAAGAGGTGGAAAAACCCCATTCAGCAGAGGCTGTTACACCCATTATTGATATTGATATTGAATGCAAAAGAACGTCGGGTCCCATCTTGGGATGGAGTTCTGAGAAAATCTTGTTAATTTTCAAATTACAGAAGTGGTAACAGGAAGCGATCTCCCTTTCAGAGGGGAAAATTTCACTGAAATAACTTTAGAGAGAGATAGAAGCCCTCCATGAAATATGGATGAAAGAGGAGTTGAAGAAAGTATGGGAGATTTATAAGAAGAAGGAAGCCCTGAAGAAGAAGGAGGAGCAGTTGTTGTTGTTACAATAGCATGTTCAGGATCCATAGACAAGCAAAAAATTCATGACCTTTCCCTTAATTTGTTGGGGTTCAGGTGGCCTTCCCCATCCTATCCTATTTTTCTCTGGGAACGCTACTTCATGTTCTAGATGAAAATTTTTGTGGAGGATATATCCTATTTATGTTCTTCCACGCGCACATTTTTAGATGTTTTCCATGCCTCTGATTTTTATGAACAGTGCCTGTTGTGTGAGTTATTCTTACAAAATATCATTTGTGAACATGTGAGTATGCAAATGGTTGTGACAATATTCTTCTATATGGGGGATCTGCAGTTGCGAGCTTTTGTGTCCTTCATTTAGAATCATATTGAGTGGCATTTGGCCATCAAATATACGGATTCTAATGAGAAAAATATGGAATTATGGGTCTGGGGAGAACCAAGACATGCCTCTGAGTTAAGGTGGGAATTCCGGATAATGTTGAATACTCCTAGGATAAAGGAACCGATTGCCACTTACAGAAGAAGAATTGTGAACTTATGCCTCAATCAGTTCTCAATGATGAAGGTTGAGATTTGATTAGGTTCTTGAAACACACCGAAACCAATAGTGCTGAGCTACTGAAGGGGGACCCATTTATATTCTAGAGTTTTGTGGTGGCTGTTACACATGTACCAGCGTATGCACAGATAGAACAATCCCATGGTGCTTTGTGGCTTGGATTGAGATTCAAGTTTCCTTTGACATGGCTTCCTATTGAGGATTATCAGAGTAATTATAAATTGATAAAGTATGAATTTAGAGTCATGGGTATGATAGTTTATGGCCAACCAGGGGTACATATCTGTAGATGAAGATACAACTAGCACTTATGATCTCACCAACCTGCACCAGAGATATTCCCATGAGAGATGAGATTTTGCATTAGGAAATGCAAGTGCTTCAGTTACAGGGAGATGTTGGGTGCCAATTTTGCACATTTGTCCTACATTTTTTTCCCCTATTTTTCCTCGTGACTGTAACCACTCAGACTTTATTTTCCCCTTTTTCATATCATTCTATCTTAACTTGTGTTAATTCAAATTATTCTCATTACTCTGTCATTTCATCAATTATTATGATGTATCATGCCTTTTTATGACTAATCAAGGATGAATTTTTGCAGAAGATCCATGGTATTTTTTTGTTGTATTTCCAGATGTCATTTGTAGTACAAAATATCCTAAGCACGAGGCATACAAGAGAATTTAAGGGTTTTCTATTACAGTGATATTTTTACACCATGATGCTATTACACCTTGTTGTTATAGACCCGCTGGCGAACTGTTGTTATAGTTGTACTGCTGACTAGATCTCATTAAATCCTGTTGTTGACTTGTTCGTTACTTGTTACGCTATAGTTGTGATTTATCGTGATAGATGTATAAGTCATTAAGTATTATATTTTTGGATAATAGCCTCTCGACAGTTTTGATAGTATTCTATAATTTTCCAGTCATAATTTTATTAAGAAGTCATTATAACCATATGTATTCAATTTTGATTAGCATGAGAACCCTAAGATTCTCATGAATGATCTATCCCTTGTCTAATGTCCCTAATTTTCTGCTTTTTAAAATAGGCATTCAAAGACTCTAAGGGTCAAGTGGACCCCAGGGAAAATATAAATTGTGGATATATTTTATTAATTTAAATTTAATAAAATGAAAAAGGAATTAATGGTGTAAGGACTGTATAATGATTAGAGATCAGGGATCCAAATACATGAGGATGGATAAGGATCATAATACTTTCCTAGTCTCCAAAAATCCTTGGAGGAAATAAATTAAATATAGCAATTTAGATTGGGGATAAAAATCTAAAAAGCCACCCAAGTAAACAGGAAATTACTGGGAAGAGGTGGAATAAAGCTAGAAAGAGGAAAATCTAGGTTTAAAGTAATTTTGTGGAATAAACAAAAGGAAAGCCTAGGAACATAGGAAAACAACATCCTCATTTAATAGGGCATAGTTAAGGGAAATGGGTTGATGGGAAAAAAAGCTTATATAAGTAAATTCAGGGTAGACAAGAGGTTTTCTATTACTGGAGAACTTTGATCTCTGCTCGGGGGAGCTATGGAGAAAGAGCTCAAAGTTTCTGTGGAACTTAGTCTACCTTAATTCTTACACACCAGCTAATTTTAGTTTAAGCTAGAAATTTAGTATTGTTATGATTATTAGGATGAATCGAAAATGGTGGAATTATAATTGATGAAATTTGTTCTGGGGTAGTTCTACACATTTAAATGAGTAGACCATGATGAATATAAGGATCCTCCGTATAGTTGCACAGAAAATAACTGACGAGTCTCAACTCTCAGAATGTCTAACCCTTATTAAAGGTTTAGATCCGAGGTTAGATGTCTCTCAACAAGTCATTACTTCATAATGTTATTTTTTTATTGTAAATGTGCAAACCAGAAATTTCAATTAGGATACTAATATAGAAAGGAAATATATATGCATGACAAGTAGAATGCAAAAATACAGTTAATAAAATTCCTATGTTGTAGCATAATAAGCAAAATAAATTTGAAACTGAAATATACTATGCAAAAATAAAATTGTCAGTTCATGAAGAATTCATAAATTAGTTTTGAATTATGTTATTGTTTAGCATTATAATAAAATTTGATAAACCCATGTATGCAGAAGGAAATTAATTATGTGAAACAGTGCATAGCAAACTTATTTATTCCATCAAATCATAAACAGTAATAGAACAGAGAAATAAAACACTAATAATGGAGACTGTCATATTAATAAGTTGTAAGGAGGAAATTAGCAGCTATTACAAATTCTGAAATTCCATGTTTATGAAAAATATGAAGTCTGATATATAGAAATCAATGCATTAAAGAGGAAATAATTTATTTAAAAATAGAATACATAGTTACATAGGTTAATGAGATAAATCCAAAAATAATTACACAGTTTATGACCCAACAGGGTAAAATTAAATTATACGGAAAGAGAACCCTGTCTCATACAAGTATAGACTTAACAATATCTATAAACTATGTTGATATATATATTATATCAGAAATTTTAAAATTAATTTACTCAACCAACCTAAATGGAAAAAGGTTCATCAATAGGTGTGAATAGAAAAGTATCTTTGTAGTTGGAAAACTCAAAACATGGGAAAAATACCTGCATAGTAGAGAACTAGGAGTTAGTTCTGGTTCTATAATACAAAAAAAATAGGAACTAATAAATTCAAAGGAAAAAAGGGATTATAATTACCTTGGCCAATTATAGAGAAAAATCAACCTGCAATAATAAGACGAGGATTAGTATTGCAAAGAAACATTCAGTGTATATTCTAAGGCTACAATTATTGAAGAAAAGTTTAATCATTATATCAAAAAAAACTTCAGAAGTATTAGTAATATATATCTTTGACTTAAGGATAATATCCCCATATTTGGACTAGGGAAGAAAGTTAATAAAATTTTAAATTCATTACACAGAAGCTAGAACCCAATTTAATGAGAAACACCATCATATATGAGTTATGAAATGATGAGCTATCGTAGAGAACAACTATGTGCAGAAATTACCTCTAATTGGTAACATTTTCAGAAATGGAAAAGATAGGACGAGAAAAATTCTCTCCATCTAGACATTTGAATTAATAAAAACCCGCAGGCATAAACATCTCCTAGCCTTGGTAGACAGTGTGAAAGCCAAACGTTAAATTTAAATGATGCGTGGTGCAAATCGAAGGAAGCACCACAAATTTTACATTAGTCGGTCACACTGTGAATAGGAATTTGCAGGACGTACCATGAAAGGAGTCCATTCCTTGCATCGCATACTAATACAATATTAAAAACCTATGGCAATTGTAGAAAACTAATAATTCCTTAACCGAAATTTAACTAGTCTGTCTGTATCCCTTATTGTAAATTATAAGAAGAAATAATGGGGAAAGGAAAAATATACAGTAGCATATGTCTGAGGCAGGGACTCACCATAGATGTTGATTTTTTACCATGGCAAAGAAATGGAAATTCCAAAGTGAAGAATTCTATAAATCTGGTGATACCGTCATCGTGGCAACACTGGCCAGGTCCAAAACCTTGGATTTAAAGTATTGAAAAATTATCTTTATCAATACACGAAATTGATGAAAATAATATTGAGAGGATAAACCAGAAGGAAATGGGCATATTAATATGCTATGATAAATTCTAAAACTGTAAATTTAAACTATAGCATTGCAACCATTAAAAATCCAGAAACTAAAAGAATTTATCACCTGAGGAAAGAACGAAAATCTCGATTTCAAGAGTAGAGTAGTGAATGGGGTTCTCTCCTCTCCTTGTATCGAAATAAGATAATTATAGAGCCAAGGGAGATTTATTCCAACATTAAACTAAAATGAAAACTGATAACCAATCAAATGAAGAGACGAATATGAGGTATAAAACTGAAGTCGAATGTCATAAGCGTCAAATGAAATAATGCTTCTTATCTGGGAGAAATGATGAAGTCACTCTCTATGTGAACAACTGAAAATTCCATTAAATCTTTCCCAAATGCATTTTAACTACAAAGTGAATGAATTATGTTGGAATGGCAACGTAAACTGAAAACTGATAGGCAGAGAAAAGACTGGGAAAGAGAAGCTGCTCCGCTGAAAGCAAAGAGTGGCAAAGGATCAACAACCAAAAACCACAGACCTTATTGGGTTCCAAAAACCATAATGCCAAGAAATTGTAGCCGTCCATGTGTAGCAGATCTAGTGAATAAGCCACAGATCGAGGGATTTAATTAACCCAAGACAAATCATGTGAAACCCGCACTAGTGATAAGATATATCTAGATCCCGAGAAATATCGTTCACGGGAGGTTTTTGTAGTTAGATACAGAGATCTTATGGTATTAGAATCCATTAAACGAATAAAAATGATGTGATGATAACGATTGACGTGAATATCATATCAAGGAAGTTCTCCCAAGAGTATGTAAAGAGAAAATTTGACATATGATGAGAAATGTATTTAATTACATGGCATATAGTCCAGAAAGCTGGCGTGTAAAAATAAGGAATGAGGTTAGGTGTGTGAAAATGGAGTACTAGTTCCTAAAAACTCAATTGTAATTCCATTAATGTAAAGTTAGGTGAAAACGCGAAGTAGTTATTAGACTTCAAAGTTGGTGAATTAAGTATACCTTCGAGTGAAAAAGATGAGGGTTAAATCTATTGATGATAAACGAAGTAATGAAGTAGTCGATAATTTGTGATATAAAAATTTCATAAGGTATGGCGTGGCAGTAAATATGAAATCATGTTTAAGGATTCGTGTTAGGAGTTCTAACCATTGAAAACCAAAAATTATAATTAACCTGAATGAACCATGTCATGGTGCATGTAAATGGGAATTATGATATACATGGCAAACGATTTTGACAATGGTTGCATAAAATGATTTAATAGGTAAGTGAGATATAGGGGGTGGTTTAAATTCGTGCCATAGAACGTATAAAAATGTTGGAAGACTCATTGTTAGGATTTATCAACATTTAAAAATCGAAATGTTATATGTACACTATTAAATGAATTTTAGCATGGTCAATGTGAATGTGAATAATTATATAGCTAAGGGTTGGATAATATAGTTAGGTGAGTTCAGATTTGACAATGCAGAAATATATTAAAGTAATAATCGATACCCTTGTGATTGTAAGAGGAGGAATGAAATTTAACGTAATGGATTTTAATAAAGGCTAAGTAATGGATAGAATGTGGAAGGGAACTAAAAAAAGGGGTATTGAATTTTATTGTGGAATGGAAACATTGTGATAATAGTTAGTAAGAGAGAGTAATTATTAATATATTAGTTTCCATGTTTAAATAAGAAAGGGAAGTCTTTCTTAAGTGAAAATCTTAATTGATGATTGAAATTGGAATATTGTCATCGCGATTTCATGAGTAAAAAGTGACATAGTAATACTAAGTCACTTGTTAGTGTCGAAAGAACATCAAAATATGACAAATGATATTGTGTCCAGAAGAGTAAAGTAGTGAAATTTCTATAATTAAACAAAAAAAAAATTGTTGAAATTGGAGATGTTACAAATGGTATTAGAGCCCATGTTAAAAACACTGGGCCATAATATGTGCTCACACCAAAGAAAAATTATGTTGCTGTAAATTTTTTATTAAAATAATTTTCACTAATGTTTACTTTTCTGCATAGTGAAATAGTGCAGAACCATACAATTGCAAACCATGAGTAAAGGGGATGAGTTGTATGTAGATCTAAGTGATGAATAAAATCCATCAGATCCAATTACGCCATTGATGGCTATGATGCTTAGTATGCAGAAAGAAATGATGCAACTGAAAAACCACTCAGAGAGTTTGAGGAGGATGAAACCTTTAGACACTACTCTAGAAGAAATAAGGAATTACGGAGTGAACTCCAAAATTTAAAGCCTCCCTCTTATGATGGAGAGAAGGAGGAAGATATAGAAGCTTGGCTTCTAAACATGGTAAAGTAATTTCAAGTGTGAAGGGAATAGAAACTTGAAAACTGGGTTGGCTATTTACAAAATTTCAAGGTAAGGCTACCTTGTAGTGATAGGAAAATAAGTGCAAAAAATGTCACTTGAAAAAATGTTCAAATTAAAATTAGTAATAGTCATCAGAATGAATGATCATAGAATGAAAAAGCTAGAGAATTTTAGGAGCTTAGGTTGGAACAACTTGATTTGTTACCAAACTCATCAACCTGCTTCGCTAATTTCCTTATATACTAAAAGTAAATGCAAGGGTAGGATAATGTTAAAAACTGCCTCCTACTAGCTATAAGGAGAGGAATGAGGGATTTTATCTCCTGAATTTTGTAAACAAATAATACTGAAAAATTCCTAATTGTAGGATAAAATTAACTATGATTAGCAAGTAAGGAGAATAAAATAGAAGGTAGGAATATGGAACCACTTATCGTGTATTAAATACTTTTATAAATAGAATTTGCTGAAGAAATTTATACATAACTGAAAAATATAGAGATTTTATCAGTAGAAATATAAAATCTGTTGTAGGATAGAAGAGGCTAGAGACAATTGAAAAGAAAATTACAGATATGCATGATAAACAACCTGTTTTAGTTGATGAACTTAGATGTAGTTTAGCAAAAGAAAGAAAGAAAATCCAGCAAGTTGGAATTGTGTGCAGAATTGACATATAAGATTTCCCAAGATTTCTGAAAGGTAAACAATTATAAAGAACCTTAGTTAAAGTTAAATGGTTCGTTTTTCAATTCTTATGTAGTGCTCATAGGAACAGGCTGATTATAAAAACCAAAAGACATGGTAAATTGTTAAGAGAAAAAAATACAGGGTATCAGTCGTGATGGAAATATATATATATAGTTTTAGTACAAATGACAGTAAGAAAAGGCTGAAACATGTATGTTGTAGAATTAAGATAGCAAACTGAAAAAGAAACTAGTGGAAAAATTACCAGTCAACAGAGAGAGTAAAGAGATATTTCTGGATGAAATTCCTCATATATCCCCCTAAAGGGGAATTTGATTGTTAAATGAAGACTAAACCACATGTTACACCAATCCTTAGAGTATACAGGCTGAATAATGCAATATTGTAAGAGTTAAAACTACAAGGATAAAATGTTGCTGAATAGAAACTATGTAAGACCAACTATATCCCTGTTGGGAGAACTGGTAATGTTGGTCAAAACAAAACTTGGAACCTTTAGAGTAAGTATCAACTACTGAAAATGACTCAAACTTATGATCAAGAATGAATATTCTCTACTCAGGATATATGGTCAATAAGATATCATAAAAATGAGAAATAAAGAAGAACAATATACATAAATTATGAATTAGAAATTTTACAGGATTATATTGGTCATGTTTTATCCCTTTATGTGTCAAGTAAACTAGAAAATAAAGAAAAATTTATAATTTTTTTAAATTTTTGCAAAATCCAGAATATATAAGTGACATGATAGACTTAACAAAATGGAAATTTATAAAAATTTCAATGGTTTAGTCATGTAAATTCAAATGAAAGATGAGTGGTGGACTGAGGAAAGCCCCAAGTGAGCATGAACTGAATTGTTGTCCTAAAATCAACCATGGGTAATTAAAAATAGTAGAAGAGATGGGTAAAAAAGATTTTTAATTTTAGCCTATACAAAAATCTCTCTACATCAACAAAGAGAGAGAAAAATAGATAGATTGGAAAAGGGTTAAAATAGCTTGAACAATTAAAACAGTTAAAGTAATAACTACTCCTATTTGAAGATTCTAACCCAATTCGAGAAATAGTAAGTGGTACTAAGGCTTGGGCATAAGGATTAGAGTTAATATTATTACTCAGTTATAGCATATGATTGAAGAAAAATTTAGACAAATGAACAAATTATACTAGGTATGTATTAAGGTTTCTGTTGAAATTTATGTTGCAGACAGTAAAAAAATTACCTGTAAAGTAAGAAGGGGCTTTAATCCCAAAACACATATGGGTGGAGTATAAATTCTTCAACAATATGAAAAATTTTAGGCAAACTAGCTATTTGTCTTTCTTTAATGAGTTTGAAATAAACTTCAAAACTGAAAAAGGAAAGAAAAAGAGATTTTGGATGTTTTAAAGAGGAATGTCCCTAAAATTTTGAAGAATATTCGAGTAATGAAAGTTTTGACTGTGAATAATTGAAGAAAATAGAATATGTGCAGCAGTAAAGTAGGATAAACCTCCCATAAAAACTACAATATATTGAAATATTGATAGATATTTCAAATCAGGATGAACAGATAATTTCAAAAATAGAGGGTACATTAATAATGTGACCCCAATACAATAGAAATTTTAGAAAAATATCATATATGTACTTAGATAGGAGATGCGAGTAAATCAAATTAAATTCAAGGTTTAAAGTAGAACCTGTTTGACCTGGTATGAGGAAAGAGAAATGAAAATCCTATGTGAAAAACAAAAAGGTTGATAAGAGATAATGCAACCTAAGTATCATACCAAAATTTTAGATACTATTCCTATTTCAGAATGGAAATAGGAAGTTCGTTGGATAAATATTTGAAATTGGTTGGCTTAGAAATCGATTGACTTAGAAACCGACATTCATAAAAGTGGTCAATGTATCGAAGACCAGAATGGTAAACTGAATATCTAATACACTTGATAAGGTAAAGTTCAAGTGGAATTTTAAAACTGTGTTATAGAAAAATTAGTGTTAAGTTGAGCTTCAGCATGGTGTATTACCGTCGTAACAGATTGAGAAAATAAATCAAATTTTAAGTACATGGGGTACATGTATTGAATAGAAAAAGGGGACAGAACCTTAAGAAGGACCACGAAATATGACAAAGTTAGTTATATTAATAAAAGAGCTTCTAATTAAGAAGTGGTTGTTTTGTGAAGCTAAGTGTAACAAGAATTGTACAACTCCAATAAAAAGAGTCAAGGTGAGAAGATGTTGAGAGAAATCACCAAGAAATTCAAACGCCACCATGGATTTGTGAGGAGGAAGTCTCGTCGAAATACCTAGAATGATAAGTGGTTGTGTTAAAACTGCATTATACTACTATGAACCTTGAAGGGTTTTGCTAACAAAGGACTTTATTGAAAACTATTAAAGTCCTGAATATTATTATGATTATTTATTATCAATATATGTATATGATACTACTCATATGAATTGATATGAACTGTTGACTGGTGGAAGCAGAAATAAAATATTCTTCCAAATGTACTTCTTATATTGAAGAAGCAAGAAATCAAACTACAGAGTATCATAGTAAGCAGAGTAAAGGTAGATGAATGTAATTCTACTCTGAAGAAAAATGCTGGGATAAAAAGGGTAAGATTAAGGAGGAATATTCATCTTGAATTGAGAAAGCAACATCGTAATTGGTAAAATTGAGGACAATGTTCAGTTTTAGAGGGGGAATATGTAATGTCCCTAATTTTCTACTTTTAAAAATAGGCAGTCAAATACTCTAAGGGTAAAGTGGACGCCAGGGAAAATATAAATTGTGGATATATTTTATTAATTTAAATTTAATAAAATGAAAAAGGAATTAATGGTGGAAGGACTAGAGATCATGGATCCAAATCCATGAGGATGGATAATGATCATAAGACTTTCCCAGTCTCCAAAAATCCTTAGAGGAAATAAATTAAATATAGAAATTTAGATTGGAGATAAAAATCTAAAAAGCTACCCCAGTAAAGAGGAAATTACTAGAAAGAGGTGGAATAAAGCTAGAAAGAGGAAAATCTAGCTTTAAATTACTTTTGTGGAAGAAACAAAAGGAAATCCTAGGCACACAGGAAAGAAGCATCCTAATCTAAATGGACGCAGTTAAGGGAAATAGGATGATTATTAGGATGAATCGAAAATGGTGGAATTATAATTGATTAAATCTATTCTGGGGTAGTTCTGCATATTTAATAGAGTAGACCATGATGAGCATAGGGATCCTCTGTATAGTTGTACATATAAGAACTGACGATTATCAACTCTTAGAATGTCTAAACCTTATTAAAGATTTAGATCTGAGGTTAGATGTCTCTCAGAAAGTCATTAGTTATTGTTTTATTGTAAATGTGTAAACCAGAAAATGCTATAAGGATACTAATATAGAAAGGAAATATATATGCATGATAAGTAGCATGCAAAAATACAATTAATCAAAGTCCCATGCTGTAGCATAATAGGAAAAATAATTTTGAAACTAAAATATACTATGCAGAAATAAAATTGTTAGTTCATGAAGAAATTAGAAATTAGTTCTGAGTTATGTTACTATTTATCATTATAATAAATTTTGATAAACCCATGTATGCAGAAGGAAATTAATTATGTGAAACAGTGCATATAAAACTTAGTTATTCCATTAAATCACAAACAATAATGGAATGGAAAAATAAGATACTAATAATGGAGACTGTAATATTAATGAGGAAATTAATAGCTATTATAAATTCTGAAATTCCATCTTTACGAAAAATATGAAGTCTGATATACAGAAATCAATGCATTAAAGAGGAAAGAAGTTCTTTAAAAAAATATTACAGGGTTACATAGGTTAATGAGATAAATCCCAAAATAATTACACAGTTTATGACCCAACTAGGTAAAATTAAATTATACGAAAGAGAACTCTGTCTCATACAAGTATACACTGAACAATACCTGTAAACTATGCTGATATATATATATTATATAAGAAATCACTAAATTAAGTTGATGGACCAACTTGAATGGAAAAAGCTCCATCATTAGGTGTGAACGGAAAAGTATCTCTGTAGTTGGTAAACTCAGAACATGGGAAAATTACCTACATAGTAGAGAACTAGGAGCTAGTTCTAGTTCTATAATACAAAAAAAATAAGACTTAATAGAGTCAAAGTCAAAAAGGGATTATAATTACCTTGGCCAATTATAGAGAAAAATAAACCTACAATAATAAGACAAGGATTTGTATTGCAGAGAAACATTTAGTGTATATTCTAAGGCTACAATTATTGAAGGAAAGTTTAATCATTATATAAAAAAAAAATCAAAGTATTAGTAATATGTATCTTTTACTTAAGGATAATATACCCATATTTTGACAAGGGAAGAAAGTTAATAAATTTTTTAACTAATTGCACAGAAGCTAGAACCCAATTTAGTGAGAAACAAAATCATGTATGAGTTATGAAACAATGAGCTATTGTAGAGAACAATTAGGTCCAGAAGTTACCTCTAATTGGTAGCATTTTCAGAAATGGAAATGATAGGACAAGCAGAAGTATCTCCATCTATCCATTTGAATTAATCAAAACCCACAGGCATAAACATCTCCCAGCCATGGTAGACAGTGTGAAAGCCAAACATTAAATTTAAATGATCCACGGTGCAAATCAAAGGAAGCACCATAAATTTTTAGTTAGTCTGTCACCCTTTGAATAGGCGTTAGTAGGATGTACCATGAAAGGATTCCATTCCCTGCATCACATATTGGGAAAATATTAAAACCCTATTGAAATTGTAGAAAACTGATAATTTCTTAACTGAAATTTAACTAGTCTGTCTATATCCCTTATTGTAAATTATAAGAGGAAATAATTGGGAAAGCAAAAATATACAGTAGCATATGTCTGAGGCAAGGACTCACTATAGACATTGAGTTTCGACCACGAAAGAGAGATGGAAATTCCAAAGTGAAGAATGCCATAAGTCCATCGATACCGCCATCACGACAACACTGGCCAGGTCCAGAACCTTGGATTTAAAATATCGAAAATTTATCTTTATCAATACATGAAATCAATGAAAAGAACATTGAGAGGATAAACCATAAGGAAATTTGTATATTAATATGCTATGATAAATTCTAAACCTGTAAATTTAAACTATAGTATTTCAACCATTAAAAATCCATAGAATAGAAGAATTTGTTACTTGAGGAAAGAAATAAAATCCCAATTTCGGGAGAAAAGTAGTGAATGGGGTTCTCTCCCCTCAGTGTATTGAAACAAGATTAGTACAGAGCCAAGGGATATTTCTACTAACATTAAAGTAAACTGAAAACTGATAACTAGTAAAATGAAGAGCCGAATATGAGGTATAAAACATAAGTCGACTGTCATAAGTGTCAAATGAAATAACGCTTCTCACCTGGGGAAAATGACAAAGTCACTCTCTATGTGAAAAGCTGAACATTCCATTCAATCTTCCCGGAATGCGTTTTAACTCCAAAGTGAATGAAAGAGGTTGGAATGGAAACGTAAACTATAAACTGATAGGCAGAGAAAATACTGGGAGCGAGAAGTTGCTCAGCAAAAAGAAAATATTGACAAAGGATCAGAAAACAAAAACCACAGACCTTTATTGGGTTCCTAAAAACCATATAGCCAAGAAATCGTAGTTGTCCATGTGTAGCAGATCTGGTGTATAAGCCACGGATCGAGGTATTCAGTTAACCTGGGACAAACCACGTGAAACCTGTACTAGTGATCAGATATACCTAGATCCTAAGAAATATCATTCACGAGAGGTTGTTGTAGTCAGATATGTAGATTTTATGGTATTAAAATCCATTAAATGCGTAAAACTGACGTGATGATATCATTTGACGTGGATATCATATCAATGAAGTTCTCCCAAGAGTATGTAAAGAGAAAATTTTACATACGATAAGAAACATATTTAATTACATGACACATAGTCGAAAAAGCTGGCGTGTAAAAATAAGGAATGAAGTTAGGTGTATAAAAATGGAGTACTAGTTCCTAAAAACTCATCTATAATGCCATTAATGTAAATTTAGGTGAAAAATCAAAGTAGTTATTATACTTCGAAGTTGGTGATTTAAATATACCTTTGAGTGAAAAAGGCGACGGTTAAATCTATTAAGGATCAATGAAGTAATGAAGTAGTCGATAAAATGTGATGTAAAACTTTCGTAAGGTATGGCATGGCAGTAAATATGAGATCGTGTTTAAGGATTCATATTAGGAGTTCTAACCATTGAAAACCAAAAAGTATAATTAACCTGAATGAACCATATCACGGTGCATGTAAATGCGAATAATAATATACGTGGCAAAGGCTTTTGACAATGGTTGCATAAAATGATTTAAGAGGTAAGTGAGAGATAGGGAGTGGTGTAACTTCGTGCCATAGAATGTATAAAAATGTTGGAAGATTCATCGTTAGGATTTATCAACATTTAAAAACCCAAATGTTATATGTACATGATTAAATGAATTTTAGCATGGTCAACATGAACGTGAATAATTATATACCTAAGGGTTGGATAACATAGTTAGGTGAGTTCAGATTTGACAATGCAGAAATATATTAAAGTAATAATCAATACCCTTGTGATTGTAAGTGGAGGAATGAAATTTAATGTAATGGATTTTTAATAAAGGCCAAGTAATTATTAATATCTTAGTTTCCATGTTTAAATAAGAAACAAAAGTCTTTCTTAAGTGAAAATATTAATTGATGATTGAATTTGGAATATTTTCATCGCAATTTCATGAGTAAATGGTGACATAGTAACACTTAGCCACTTGTTAGTGGCGGAAGTACGTAAAAATATGACGAATGATATTCTGTCCACAAGAGTAAAGTAGTGAAAGTGAAATAATTAAATGATTTTTTTTTGTTGAAATTGCAGATGTTAGACCTTGTTTTTCTAAGATGTAACCACTATATAGTTCTCGGCCCTTGAGGTCAGAAGGTTAGCAGATAACACCATTACTTTGGCTCTGTAACTTTTCTCATATTAATACAAATTATTATGTTATTGCTATTACATGCGTTATTCGATTTAGTTTCCGTTAATTTCTTCCTCTACCTGTGCCCTGATAGGGAGGAAGGGCCTTCCTCTCTAGCAGGATTGTAGTGATTAAGGTAGTTGTTTATAAGTCTATATTTTGTTTATGTATCAGTATAAGTTCTTTTGCTATTGTTTTAGCTGTGAATATCTCCGCTTCAATTTCAATATTTTGTATGTTGTTACACATATGAGAACATAGATACCTACTAGATAATTGTTGTGTGGCGCGGTATAATAGATTAATTGAGTTGTGATTGCATTCTTGTAGATCATTTTATTTCTGCCTGAGCGTTTTACTTCTAGCATTTACTTCAGCAACGATTTCCTTTATTTGGGTTTGCTTCTGGTTGGGTGTATCGACACAGACAATGTGATTGTCATTGAAATAAAGACGTCCCTGGATTGATAATTTATGTGTGTTGTTTTAGTAATTTAATAGTGATTAACACAATCGAATAGAATTCATTCTGAATATTTTTTATGTTTAGTCTTTTATTACTTTCCACACGCTTCAATTTTTTAGCAGAGTTTGCTGTGTTGTTTAGCCCAAGGGTGTTTCCAGGCAGAAATCCCACCCTCATAATAATGGGACTTCGAGTGCCCACTCAGGCGAGGTCCCTTTGAGATTCATTCCAACATCCAAAATTTGACCAATATTTATCCATCTTCAACATCACAATCTCCTTCAGGAACTGCGTTATTTTGTAGGGCAGTTGTAGTGGAGGTTTGAGAACCCAAGTTCTTGAGCTTGATTTCTATTGAAGGGATCAATTCTTCATTTCGAAAGATATAGGGGAGGACTATCAGCTATTTTCTTCTTATATCAGCCACCTCCCAGTATTTATTCAGTTGTAGAGCATAATTAAGCCCTAGGTCTGCATTTTCATATTGTGTATTTCCGGAAACTGTTTCTAGGTTGTCTTGGAATTGTGCTAAAAAGCCTAGATATCTGATCCCAACATTTTCTGAGCACTATATCAAAAGTTCTATGTATTCTTATTTTCCCCCTGAATTTATTCTCTAGAGGACTACGTAGTCATGGAATTTTGAAATTTTGTGTAGCATCAGTATTTCATGTTTTATCTACTGCGTCATTTGAGGCTTGTTTTGGCCCAGCTTGAGTGACTTTTTCCTCAAGATCTTGTACTCATTTTTTGCTATGACATCTAATAAAATGACTCAATGATTTTATCATGTTGATGTATTGATATTTTACTGCATAATTTTACCAATTTTGTGTTCTATATTCCTGTTTCTTCTAATTCGGAATATTACAGTGGTATCAAAGCATAATCTTGGGTCAACATGTGAGACATCACATCTATGTCATCAAAAGAAGAAGAGCCTCTCACAGAAAGGGAGAAGTTGTACATTAATAGAAGAATAATGTTTTATTATACAAGCAACAAATAAGACAAAGGAAAGACTCCAATATCGGGAGAAATGGATGAAAAGGAGCTTCCCAAGCTTCTTCTACAAACCATGCAAAAAAGTTCCAAAGAAATCAATGATATGAGGATGGAAAGACAAAATGATACCCCATTTCTTCCTCTTGAGATTCTTCTCTGGATGATATTGCTTCATCTTGATCTTCATCTTGATCTGATTAAGCATTCGATATTGCGTTCAGAGGTTGGGAAGATTTATTTTTCTTAAAAGATATAAAGTTTTCTTTGAAGAAGAATCAACTACTTAGTTCTTTATCTCGACCATATCATTCGACATAGTTTTGAGAACATTTTTTAATCCCTCAAGATCATAAAGGTCTTTAGATGTCTTCTTTTTGGGTTCATCCCTAAATGAAACCTTCTTATTTTTTCTATATTATTGTGCAATTTCCTTCTCTAAAGAAATGATTATTTTTTCAACAGAAAGAGCTTCTTTCATATTCTCTACCAATGTAGCCTTATTGGCTCTATCTACAAAAATAGAAATATTAGAAAGAAGAGAGGATATGTACCATTGTACTTGTACATCTAATACATGCTTAGATGTGGTTGGGATCTTATTGAGTAGCTTATTAAATCTAAAGTTGAAATATTTGATATTTTCTCGTGTATTTTCTTTAAGATTGGAAGGATCATTGATAAGAGTAGAAGTTTTAATATTCCTAATTGTCTTTCCGCTAGTTAGAATATTAAAATTTTCTTTTGTCAATAAGATAGATGAATAAGAGGGTAGAGAGACCCATAAATCTCTTTAGTAGGAATAAAACCACTTCTAATGTGAATGTGGATCATTTTATCAGCCGAATAAAGCATTCCTAGGTGTGACTAGGGGTTAAAGCATATGTATGGGGTTGAGGTTGACCAAATCAAGAATGTTGTCATGGAGGTAGTGGAGGGTTATTGGAAGACAACACAGTCATAGTGGGAGGAAGTCTCCATGAGATTAGCATCTTTAATGAGTGGGACCAAGGGTGAGGAAGCTCACAAAACATACAAGGAAGGGGATGGAAGCCATAGAAGGCATTCCAAATATTATTTATGTTTATTCTTTTATTAATTTCTTCACATTTTAGATGTTTATCAGAGTTTGTAGTGCTATTTAGCAGAAGTGTGTTTCCGGGCGGAAATCCCACCCTCATCCTCAAGGGACTTTGATTTCCCACTCAAGAGAGGTTCCTTTGGGCTTCATTGCACCTTTTGGCATCAGGCCAAGCTTCAACCATCTTTAGAAGCACAATCTCCTTCAAGAACTCTGTTCTTTTGCAGGGTAGTTGCAATTGAGGGTTGATAACCCAAGTTCTTGAGCTTATTTTCCAGTGAAGGGGGCAACCCTTCATCTGGAAAGCTACAGGGGAGGAGTATAAAATATTTTCTTGTTATATCAGCCACCTCTCAGTAGTTATTTAGCTGCAGAGCATAATTCAGTGCTAGGGCTACATTTTTCATATTGTATATTTCTAGAAGCCCTTTCTAGGTTGTCTTGTAATTGTGCTAGAAAGCCTATATCTATGATCCCAACATTTTCTAAGCACTATATCAAGTTCTATGTATTATTTTTTTTCCACTGTAGTTATTCTCTATAGGACTACATACTCATGGCCTTCCGACATTTTGTGTAGCATCAATATTTCATGTTTTATGTACTGGGTCACTTGAGGCCTACTTTGGCCTAGATTGAGTGTCTTTTTCCTCAAGATCATGTGTTCATTTTCTTCTATGACATCTAATAAAATGGATCAATGATATTTTCATGTTTATGTATCGATACTTTACCACATTTTCCAGTCTTATGTTCCATATTCTTGTTTCTCCTTGTTTGGAATATTACAGCAGTAGTACGATCATCACCAAATTTAGTAAGGAATTTTTCCTCAAAAATATCCCAACTAGTAATAATGCTTAATGTTAGTGATAAATACCATGATATAGCTAATCCTTGAAGAGTATAGGGAAATAATATAACTACACAATCTTCTTTAGTGACATCATTAAGATTCATGGAAAACATAAAATGATGAAGATGTTCTTATGTAGGTAGACCATCATCTGGATTGTACTTAGGAAACCATATTTCATGATTATTAGGTGAAGAATGAAGAGGACCTAGTAATTGAACAACTTTAGGATTCTCCCAAGGCCTGGCTACCATTGTGTGAAGTGGAGGATTAATTTTCCCTAAAGAAAGATTTAGAGTGGAAGAAGTAGTTCCAATAGTGGTTGTCAGTGTAGAAGAAACAACTATGTAACTAATACTTATTTAGGTAGCAGTTGTAGATTGGTAAGAATAAGGAATGTGAATTGATGAAGAATTTTTTTGAGAAGATGTAAAAGAAGGATGAATAAATTATGGTGTTTGAGGGGTAGAAGAGGATAGAATATCACTAGTAGATGATTGAGTTCCGGATATAGGATATTTACTATGATGAGAACAGAGAGGAAATGCAAAAGGGATTTTACTCCGAGATTTTCATTCCTAGAATGGGTTAATACACCAGTTCCCTCAAATATTGAAGTAATGCTTCCTTCTGAGGCTTCTAAAAGTATAGGGTTTTCTACCGAAATAGAAATTTCTTTGAATTTATTTATTCAGATTTGTACTTTAGGTGCTTCTAGATTATCATTTAAAGAGAGTTCTTTATGAATATAACTATGATATTTGGCAGGAGATTGAACAACTTATGATCTAAGAATACAAGATCTTGAACGAAGCCTAGAAGTTGTATACTTTTAGGGAGAATAACTCTTTTTATGGTCTTTTATTTTTTTATTAAAATTTGGTTCCGCTCATAGTTAGATGGCCCTTATTATAGCACCAAAAATGTTAAGGCCTCAAAAATCGGTGCAACAACATTAGAGAAACCACCTGATCAGGGACTTAAAAACCATCCCTTTTCCATTTAGAATGGTGGCTCCGACTAGATTTATGGAATTAGTTTCCCACTGAGATAGAATTGGGTGAATGGATGGATTTATAATTGTATGTAACTTGGTAGGTGGAAGTAATAACAAGCTTTCAAAAAATAATATATCTATCTATTATGTATCTCGGGATGAAATATACTCTTTGTGCGATTTATAAAAATGATATTTTAGTGGATGAGATATGGGGGTGCACAATTGTCTCTAAAACTGCATGATTATAATTTTCCATAATTAATTGCAAAGGAAGGCCATGATGCTTTCTTAGCTTCCTTTAGAAACCTGTTTAATCTGTTTCCAATATTTTTATATGCTACTTCTCTTGCAATAAGGTTATTAGGAACATATAAGGGTAAAACATGCAGTCGAGTAAGGCTCCCAAATACTCTGACATATGTGAAAATCTCTTCTCAAAACCATTTCCAATGGACTATAGATCCACTTGAGCCTCCTTTGGCAATCTGGGGGCTTTCTCATTAAATACATCTTGAAACAAAGGAATAATGACTCCATGGAATTTTTTTTAAAAATGGTTCTCAAATTTTGACTTCAATAACATGCTAGGATATACATGAATGGGTAGAGGGCCTTCGGTAGTCCATTTCCAGCCCATGGCTGGAAAATATAAAGTGAAACATGCACCTTCCATGGTATAGGAACTCATATAATACATGGGGGAATTTAGAGGAAATAGAACAATTTTTCCTATATTCCAAAATTTTAGTAGCAATATTAATGGACAAAATGTTTCCCCAATCCATAACATAAGAGTCTACAACTTCTTCCATTAGGGGAACCCATTCTACTGAAAATTTGGTAGTGTCAGGCTAAAAAAATTGGCTAGACATCATTGGAGCAACATAACAGTAGGGACTTGCAAGGGAGTCAATAGAATATATACCCTTGTCATCATTCTTGTGCTTTTTGGGGTTGCTTCTCCATTTCTAGATTGGATTTTATCTAAGCTTGTTCTCACTGGTGAATTGTGCCAGAAATTCCTTATGATTGACCTTTTCTTGGTCTCGAATGTGGTACATCAACTTCAAGTCCTCAGCCTTAAAGGAACCTATCATAGTTCCTCTACTAGTTAGAAATTTTTTTTTCTTGATGTTGAGGTTATAAATTATCCATCTTACCATACCTGTGTATGGTAATATTTTAGGGCTTGCAATAATTCGATGCAGAAGAGAATTCACCACTTATTTTGTAGTAGCTTCTAAGGAATAAAAAGCATCATCCGTAACTTTCCTTTGAACCTTGTAAGGTTTCTCATCCTCAAAAAGGTTGTACATGGCTTCCCATGAGGAGGATCCACTTTGAGGTTTGCAAGCCATGTCTATAAACAAAGGAAGCATCTCTGTTCTCTCACTTGCAGTGGGTGAAATATTCACAGGGGCCATCGGTTTCTTAGATTTCTTGAGAGCTTTAGAAATATCCAAAGACTTATTTTTACTTGGGCTTTTCTGCAAATAAATGAGAAATGATAAGTGGAAAGAGGGAAATTTTATTTTACAAATGCACAAGAACCATAGAAATGAAAACAATTAAATGAACGAAACTTGGCGCATTGCTAATATATGAATTCAATGCTTCTTTTAGTCAAATATTTTTGGAGGCATGGGCTACAAAACCGTTAACTTATGGCATAAATGGTCAATATGGGTTTATGTTCCCATGTAATCATTCCAGCTTTAAAACCATATCTTTCATGTTAAAGTATTTATCATGTGTGGATATTTGTAAAATATCAATCGGCTAATATCAATGAAAATAGATGGATGGAAAAAGTGTTTGTGTTGTGAAAGTCCAATTTGCAACTTTCGATAGACTATATCACATCAACAAATATGGTCGATAGGGAAAAATGGTTATGTTTGTGAAAATGTGATGTGATGGAGTATATATCATCAGGAAAACATGGATGATGACAATAAGATCATCGTGGTAAAGTTTAGAAATGTGAAATGTGATTTGTGATATCCTACGTGGTGAAAGCGGGTCTTGAAAGATTTTCCTTATAGAATTTGCTTGAAAAAAATTCCTTTTCTCTTTTATAAAAGCACTTTTGTTATATATATTGTATCAAAATATGTTTTAAGTGACTTTTAGGAGTCATATGTGCTTCATTGCGGTATTGTGATTGTGACAATGTGACATTTCTCCACTTCAATGTTTTTAAGGCCAAAATTCAAGGTTTCCCCCCCTTGGATTCCTATTTATATCTAAATGAATCACTCTAAGGGTCTCACCTTTTTTATTCTAAATTTTTTGAAAAGGCTCCCCATTATTTTTTAAGGTAACTAAGCTAAAATAATGGGGGTTGTTGGATAGCACAAAATTTATGTAAAATGTTCATCCATTTTACCAACAGGAATATTTGCTCTCAATTTTCTAGTAATTTTATGGTTAAAACTTAGTTTTCTCAAGGATCGATTAATATTTCTCACACCATTCCAATTTTCTTCATTCTAGTTTGAAAATTTCTTCTAAAGTTTTTTATTCCTGCTGAATTAATTGTCTTCTACCCAGTATTTCCACCGAAGTTTACAGTTGCATGTTTGGGGGTTTCAGTTGCACCCCTTTTCTGTTCCTCTCGGTGTGCCATAATAGTTATGACGACTTTGTTAGTTACTCAAGAAGCTCCTCTTTATCAGGTAAAAAAAAATTGGTTCTATTGTAGTGGAATGTAACTCCCACTATTTCATTTTATATTTCTATTATTCCTGGCTCTAATGTTTTTTTTTTCTTTCTTAGTTGTCACATATTCCATGTTACAGTCTTGTATGCACACATATGGCCATTAGGGTTTCAGTCGTATTCTCTATGGACCCAGGCCCATTTCATTTGTGTGAGGGATTATGATGTTTGTCTACAAAAATGCATGGTTATACTTCTCCTTCGAGTGTATTAGACTAACTAGTTTTCCGAGATTAATTTTTTTTTCACCTCAGTGCATTTTTACCTATTCCCAACATATAAATTTCTTATATATCATGTATTATTAACCTCCTCTAGTTTCCTTGTAAGTGTTCTTGTGTTCAAGCCTTTCGACATTTTTTCTTTTGTTTCCAAATTCATCGACACAGGTAAAGTTATTCCTGGGTTATTTCGATTTATTTTGTACTTTCCCTTAGGATTTTTCCTTTCTTAATGTTTTTTTGGGTTGACTGTTGTTGTAGGTATTTTCCCCTCATGACTCCTGTGTATAAAATTTCTAAGAGGATAACTTACAACTACTAATATGTTCTTCTACTTCAGCATGTTGGTTCCTTCCTTTCTCATTGACATATAATTCACTTCATGCCACGGGGTCTGAGTATCAATGTCGAGCCTATCCCACAAAATAAATTTTTAGTTAAGTGGCTCATGTAGTTCCTACCTTAATTGTAAGGTTTGGATCAAACATAAACTAGTACAAAATGACTAATTAGTCATTGGAAAAACAACTAAATTTTTCATATAAACGACCATTTTTTAGTCAATGACCAGTAGTAGCTAATTTACAGTATCTTATAGTGCAACCAAATTTTAGTCATTTTTAGATTAGTCATTAATTCATTATCTCAATTTTATTTTCTAGTATTATATTTAGCCATAAATTTGTTCATTAATTTAGTCATTTATTTAGTCATTATGGCCACACTTAACGACCAACTATAAAACACAATATATTACTATATTATAACCCGATAAAACCAATTAATGACCAAAGAAATATGATGAAAATGTTGGTCATGTTATAAGATACTGTAACTTAGATAGTAATAGTCATATATATGCAAAATTTAGTCATCATTTGAAACCAATTAATGACAAAATAAATATGACTAAATTTTGGTCGTTTTATAAGCTACTACATATTAACTACTATTAGTCATTTATATGAAAATTTTAGTTGTCATTTGTAAAAAGAAATTTATCATTTTCCATAGTCATTTATATTTTTTTGGTAGTTTCATATTCATTATATAAACAACTAACTTAGTATTTTATATTCATTTCATTTCATTTAATTAATAATCATTATAAATGACTATTTAGTCGTATATTAATTTTATTTTTTGTTCATCATTAATTAATATAAAATACTAATTTAGTAGTTTTATATTGATTCTATGTGTTCATTATTAATCAACATAAATTAATTGGTATGATTTTGTGACTAAATTTTAAAAAAATGGGATACAATGTGCATGTTCATTTAATACGAAGACACAAAGTTGCACATGTTAATTACAATACTAAAAAATATCAAGTGCAACTACAAACAATTTCAACGACATAAATTATATTATCTAAAATGTTGAAGTATTACAATATGAGTTTCCAACTTAATATTTGTTGGACTACAATTTACACATGAAATGATGTTTCATCACTTGAAAACATTATCATTGTGTTTTCAAGGAATTGCTAGTAAATTCACGAACTCTAAAGACTTGACCATCAATATTTCTGTGTGTCTTACACTAGTACATTTTCCCCAATTTCCGAAAGCCAAAATGTCACTCTTACGACCAATAGGTGTCCTAAGAGCGACACTTTGAGGTGGGGAAAAACATGGTTTCTCTTAAATTTGGACTTCTGACACTAGACTTAAAAAATGGTATAGTGACTCTATCTCTGAAGTTTTATATTGGTGTCGTAATTCTGACGTTCCAAATTGTTTGTCATGCTTCTGAAATTTCATGAATTTTCTCTCTTCTGACGTTTCATGAATCGTCACTTTTCTGATGAACACAAGCATTGCTAGTCAGGTGCCTCTAATCATCACTAGTCCGTCACTTCTAAACGTCGAAATATCGACAACACAAGCATTTAAAAAAAAATCTAAACATTTCTAGAGCAACGGTTCTATAGGTCAGAAGACCAATGCAACAAAACATTTTAAAAAAACTAAACGTCACTAGAGCGATTGTTCTATACATTGGAATACCGACGACACAAAGCATTATTGAAAAAAAAAAACGAAACATTGAAATACCAACTGGAACAAATGATTTTAAAAGAAATGTCGAAAGGATTGACTATATCATATGGATGATTTTATAGTATAATGATTTTATGCTTACAATTAACATTAAATTTGGTTATATAAATGATGTGAAGGATAATTAAAGTTCTTCTTATCCAATTTTAGGTTTTCATTTGATAAAGTCCAATGATTTTATCGACTGAAAATTTTTAGGTTCTATTAGTATTGGGAGATACGTCAAATATTGGATTCCAAATTTTTTGGAATCAATTCCTCGACATCCTAGTATAAAAATAGGTTAATACCTAGCTCCACATCACCTTCCACTTCCTCTCCATGTCAGTGCCACGTTAGTGCAATATTTTCACCATGTCATCACCACATCACCAATGAGCCATTTCATGATGAGACACCATCTACCACATGGGTGTGCCACATCATTATACTTCACTACCACAAAATCATGAACCAAATAACAATGACATGTTATCTTCCATGTGGGTGTTTTAGATGCCAATGAATATATTATTGTTCTTCACTACAAAATACAACTCTGGGATAAGGAAACAATTCTCTAGGTTTGAGCTCTTCTAGGTTTTGAAGGAAGGTCAAATCCATAGGTAAGTTACTAATCTGATCCTCCAAAAATGTTTGTTCACTAGTCCATGGTCTTCTCCATAGATAGTTGTGCTACTAATCCAAGCTACCACAAATACCTTTTCACTTGCTAATAGTCTGAGCTTCTAAGCCTTCATGGGTTCATAATATAGGGATTCAAGCTTTACTATTGATTGTCTAAGCTTCACAATATTTTTTTCTTAAATTTTATCACTGCACCAAGTGCTCTCCACTAAACTGTGAGTTAGGTCATGGCCAGTCTGATCCTTCCTGTTCACTTTTTGTTGTCATATCTTCTCGAGGTGACAGTCCACAACAAAGGTAAGATACAAGACTGTTCGCATGTTGGATGCCACATATCCTAGTTTGAGCTTCTCCAAAGGGTATTTGTTCTCCAAAAAATGGTTCCAGGTTCAGTATTTCTCCACAGGCCTAGGAATAATTGTCCGAGCTTCATTGGTAACCCAAAAAATTAATTTCTATCTCCTCCTCGGGGTTATTTCTCCTTCTTTCTTCTTCACTTTTTATCTGAAATCTTCATTGAAAATTTTTGGCTAGAATGAGGTGTTCAGACCTCAATATATACTGTTTTTCAGTTATGAATGAAAAATACACGTCTATTTGGATAAGTCTTCATGCCTAAGTGAGCCTACTCAAGTCGGCTGGGAGATTTTTTAATTTTTAACATACATATATTTCAAAAATTAAAATATATGCAATGAAAAAAAATTAGGAGGTAAATGAGTACCCATTGGACTAGCACATTTCCTTGTGTGTCATCAAAATTTATCCATTACAAAATTTTAAACCATGTAATGAAATTAGCCTATGTGAATGTGATTTGTGCTCTAATGTTAAGTCAGGGAAGCACCTATTTGAGAATAATATAATGGGATCATGCCACATGGTAAGGGTCTTTGTAAAAATGGGATAGCATGAAGGAAAACCCAATATCCAAGGGTTTAGCAAGTTCCAAAGTCCTATTTCATAATTCTCCTCCTTTATAGTTTATTTTTTTACAAAATTTTATTTAAAAAAAAACGAATGAAATAATTGTAGCAATATACACACTCATACATATTTATGCTATACTCATAATTCAATTCCATTTTCTATTTTTTAGTGTGTGGAGTGAATTATAGAAGTCTGTGTAGTTGAATTGGTGTGTTGATCTTATGAAATGTTTGAAAATGAAATTTCTTGAAAACAAAATTCAGGGTATTATTTCCATGCTCAAAGTTTATATAATGTTCCCATGACAATTGAACTGGTTCACAAATTTGACTGGGTTTTGATGTGAAGTCCAAATTAGAAAGAAGCCAAAGATGACACAACATTAGGACGACAGCTTCAAAAATTAGCGAGAGGCTAATACCAATCCAATCATAAGATATACAAGAGAAACAACAAAATTATCAATCAACGAGCAAAATACACCAACCAAATTGGAATCCATATACAGTTAGTATATTTTTTAATTCTAAAGGGATTCATGTGCCTACCTGCTTTAATGTTATATCCCTATAAGCTATTTCCATTATCATTTCTCTCCATACATTCTAGGAAAGTCAATCATTGAAATTTTTTACAAGGATCCCTTCCTATACTTTTTCATGATTTAAATTCAAATGTCTTGTTAACAATTCAAATGTCCTACAACATACATGCCAAGCAAACCAATCTTCAAGTTTCAGAGTTAAGTAATTGTTCCAGTTCAATCCTGACCTGAATTGGGCTAAATTCAAAAATGCTATGATATGATCCAATAATTCAGGTGAGTCCTACAACTGTGCAACCAAGGTGCTCCAGTATTTCATTGATCATGCATTTGATGGTGCGCTACCAATTATTAGAAATGAGGCCAAAATAAAAAAATTTATGATCAGTAGTACAACACTAAGTAAAATGAGGATGTTAGAGGCTTGGAAAAGAAGCTTTCTTGACTCATCAAAAGACTTGGAAAAGAGACCTGATTGAATCATTATAGGGAACTGTTTGACATGTGAATCCCTAATCAGAATTTACTATATCTTTACATTATGGTGAGATTTCTACCATGTGATAAGTGAACACCACCTAAAATTATCTCTACACCTAATTTTTCTTCACCCAAATACATTGAATTATAGACTTGTATTGAATTTCATTTGATCTTTTCATCCATGAATGAAGAAATAAAAGATAAGGGTGTTCTGGAAAATTTTCTCACCAGATAGAGCTACCATGTGTGATATGTTTAATCCCTTTGAAGAAAAATTATTTAACAATATATCAGCATTGGAATAAGATTCAGGGAGATTGACTTTAACCCAACTTGCATTAGAAGCTCTTCCATCTCTTCTGCCTTTCTTCACTAGATAGTTAGGACCTCCCGTCTAAGTATATGTGTATGCATGTATCAACAACCAAAAACAATGATTAGCCCTGTACAATGTACATGACTAAAACAAGAAAAGATAACTGAATAATATAATCTCAAATACCATCTATATGTGTGTGTGCATGTATCAGCAAAATCAAATACAATAATCAGCCTTGTACAGTATAATATGTATACAGCTAGCTGGTCAAGTTTTTTTCAAATATCATCTCAAAGCCAAATGAATGAGTGGTACAATATCAAAGCCAAGTGACTGACTGGTATCGAAATTATTGTGCCTTTAAGGATGCCATAATTCAATATAAAATTCATGTTGAACTTGAACTAGTTAATCTAGCTATCATAATTTGAAATAGTTTGCAGAGACCAACTTCAAAATTCACTCACCAAAGAAAAAAAATCCCTAGTTGCTATGGCTAAAATGTCATCACAAGAGACAACACCAGGACACTTGGCCTCCACAACTGCTTTAGCGTGGTTGATAGCATCAAAGGCATTAGTAGCCAAGTTTTTGTTATCATAAGCGTCTCTCTCAGCTTGATGTTTTGGAGTTGAAGAAATCAACACAAATGCATCACAACCCCGTGTTAAATGATTACATCAAGTACATTAATGATTACTCAAAAAAAAAAAAAACAATGAATATCAATGCCAATAAAACTTCTGCTGATGTATCTATTCGTTAAATTACCTAGCATTTACGCTACTTTTCTCAGATATTTTTTGAGAACCCCTTAGAGGAAAATGGATTTCGAATGCAATTTAGATTCACATATTATCTATTTAGGGATGGTAAAAAAAAGGATGCTCACCAAAGTATTGGTAACTTGATAAGAAGTTTTGGGAGATACAATTGGTCAATGGGATTTTAATTTATCTCAAATTGAATTCATTTATATTAATTTAATGAATAGATACATCAACAGAAGTTCATTTTAGGGAGTAAATTTATGGTGGGGCTCCAAAAGGTGTTGATTTGGTCAATTTGTCATAAACAAAGAATAAAAAGAGCATGATGCTAATTTTTTTACAAAAATCCTAAAGGAAACTCATGAAAAAATTAGAATGAAACTACAATAGAGTAATGACAGTGCGCTGAACAATAGGCCTTCTGGAGCAGAAGCAGAGGAAATACATATGCTTGGATTGTAACAATGTAACAGAGTGTTGAGCACATCCCTTTAGAAACATCCTTCTATAAACATTGATTCTCAAATGATATTTGATGCATCCCTATTCTCCTACGTCTTTTACCTATTTCTATGGAATGGGCATGAGAATGGGAATGGGAATTGAAATAGAATATAATATCCCATTAGAAGGATAACTACCTATAACATCAGTCCAAATTCTTGTAGATTCCTAGCAACAAAACTTGTAGGATTTAATATTCAAATGAAAAATTTTTAAACTAAAAACATGGGTTTGAAAATATGATTGATATTCCTATAACATTATTGACATATTGACCCTATTTATCAAGGAGACTTAACAAACTGGGAAATAGAGTATCACACTCAATTGTCAGAAGCTAGACAATCATTTTTCCTTTTGTCTCTCTAGTTTCCAATTGAACTATAAATATGTACAAAGGGTGTTGCTAGATTATACTTTGCATTTTGAGAGTCATATTCGCATAGGTATTTATCAAGGAGGCTTATCAAAATGCTAAAGAAAACACCACTATGTACTATATTGGGAGACAATAAGCTCGGAAATTTTCAAATTTCCCACGCAATATTCATCACACCTCTTTAATCTTTACTATTTCAAAAATAGCCAAGGACTACTACATGAAAATTATTATGGTTTCATTTCTGCACATGAGGATTAGTTGTAAGTATTTTCACTTTTGAAGGATGGTTCTATTCTAAATGTTGTTTCTATAAATTGATAGAAATATGTCACAATATTAGGGAATCATCTGATCACAACTAGTGGATTTATGGACACCCTGGCAAGTTTGATGACAATTATCTAAAATAATTTTAGGCATCCCCATGACATCTAAAAATATTGTATGTCAATCATGAAATTCACATGTCCTTACTAGTGCACTGCATTTGGAATTGAACAAGCAGAAAATTTGAAGGAGAGCAAGAAATACAAAAGGTAATAAAACTTATTTAAAACATGCTTTGATATATCAATGGTGGCTTGTTGGGTTGAAAACAACAGGTAGCTAATATATCAACCACCAAGGTTCAAGTCGATCGAGTGACATGATAGTGATTTTTTTCATGTGTTGTGGATTTGTGCTAATGCATGCAATAGTCATTACTTCCAGGTACAAATCTTGGACTACTTTGGGAGAATAGGCACCCCACCACCTGGAGCTGATTAGCTGAAGATATCCAATAAAATGGTTCCAATGGCTCCATTGTAAAGCTATATATGGATTATAATGGTTCTTCATGTGCATGTTGAGGAAAAGGAGTCTTATCAGGTGAAAATTTGGGAAAATTTTGATAGACAAATCTTCAACCTAGCACCTAAGCTAAAGGTAGTCTATGTTATGCATTGCAACGCTGACCTTGGGACATGTTTCTCAAAACAATTTCAAAAAATAATCCTATGAAGAATGTGGTCACATCTTGTGCTTGACATGTGTAACGTAAGGCATAATTGTACAATCCATCATATAATTACACACACCAGTAGGGCTAGGTATGAAACCTTTACAAAGGCTCTCTTGTAAAAAAATATATTCTTCATTTCAATTTCATCATGGTTTATCCCATGGATAAGGCTTGAGATTACCTAATGGAACTCTTACCTGACTTCACATTTTGTTGCCAACCATGATAAAATGAAAAGCTTTCCAGGCTAGTTAAAAACATTGCATGACATTGCCATAGACCTAAACAAAGCTTGGAAATAGGAAAACGTTGTTCTCCAAAATGAAAAATTAATCTATTAAGATTCATCCAGAAAGCCTAAAAATGTTAACGGGGGTCTTCAATTGGCTTCAATCAATATAATGAAGGTCATCGAACAAAATAGGTAGCTTATTCCCAAAAGATCCATGGTTCAAGGGAAATACCTTTATTATGCAAGAATGAAAACAATCGCTAAAGTTGGACCTTATGATGAGTAGGTAATACATATTACTAAGTACAATTAACTATAAAAAATTAGCATCTTTATATGTATTTGTATCATGTAAAAAAGCGTATTCATACACACATCATGCCTATAGTTAGGGAAGGAATATAGTCGATGGTGAACTCTAATGTATAACTAAGTGTGTGTAAAATTATTATTCTGTACAAGGAGAAGCTATATTCATTTAAATTTCGAAGGTGAAACTGAGTTTACAAGCTACATTTTCTACAAGGGAACTTTTCTTCCATGGCACAATTAATTAAAATTGATTTAGAAGTTAATAATATTCATGTTTCAAGGTCAATTTTTGGGTTTCTTTACCTCGGCTAGAAAATTTATTCATATTTTCTCATCTTTCTCTACCTTTGGTCCACAATAAATTGGTATCAACTCCTCAATATTGATGACAAATTTGCAAAATTATCAACTCCCGAGTGCATAAGGAGTGAAACTTCTATCTTGAGTAGTGGAAGGTATGAAAAAGGATTGCAAGACCTAGGTTGTTTAATATTAACTAAACATCACCATCCCATCTCGTAGATTTACCCCAATAGTCACATCACCATTCTAACTTGTATTTCTCATAGAAAGAATGTAATTTTGGTATCTTGGAGACCTTATGATAGAATTCCTAAACAAAATATGTGAAGCCTATTATAATTTATCCCTTTGTAGCTATAACACACCAAAATTGGACTATGAATTGTAATGTACATGTAGGCAAGTGGGCAACAGGTTAGCTTTGTTAATGGAATAGCTACCATTATAGGTTGTTCCCGTGTTGATTTAGTATCAAACCAGATAACAACCCATGTTATGAACATTGTAAGTAGGAAGAATAAGACAATTGTGGTGAAAGAACACATGATAAAGAATCATTTATCGATCTTTGTCAATTCTTTGATTGACAATCCTACATTTGAATCCCAAACCAACAAGACACTAACAACTCATCAAAACAACTTTGGTTCAAACTATGAACTCTCTCAAGAGTTTTTGAAGAAATTTGCTAAATGTGGAGTTGTTGAGAAAATATCATCATGGGAAGACTTCAAACAGAGCAAGGAAATTAAGAAAACTAATGGAACCAAGAGATAAAGGTTAATTGATATCACCAATATTGATGATGCAAATGATGCAGGAAGCAATAATTCTCATAAATGCACTTTGATTTTAACTGAGGGAGAGTCAACCAAGGCCCTTGCGAGTGCACAGTTTGTCGTTGTTGGTCGAAATAATTATGGTTTATTTCCCCTCAAAGATAATTTGTTGAATGTAAGGGAATCTAGTCATAAACAAATAATGGAAAATGTTGAGATTCAACCTATCAAGAAAATCCTTGGTCTTCAACATGGAAAGGAATATGACAGTGTCAAATCTCTGAGATATGGCCATATTATGATTATGAAAGATCAGGATCATTATGGTTCACACATAAAATGATTAATGATCAACTTCATACACTCTTTCTAGCCATCTCTACTCAATATTCATTCATTTCTTGTTGAATTCGTTACTCCTATTTTCAAGGCAACCGATAAAAATCGACGGGTATTGTCTTTCTAAACCATGTCTGCATATGAATCATGGAGAGAATATCTAGGTGGATTAGCATCAGGATGGACCTAAAAGTACTATAAAGGCCTTGGTACAAGTACTTCTAAAGAGGGGAAAGAATATTTTAAAAATTTGGACAAACATAAAAAATAATTCATGTGGATAAATGAGGAAGATGGAGATGCAATTGAATTAGCTTTCAACAAGAATAAAATAGAGGCCAAAAATAAATGGCTAAGACATTTTGAGTCGAGAACATATTTGGACTAGACCGACACCCTTATCAAGTACATCGAATTTTTAAATATGGAACTTATCCTATTTTCCATGGCTGATTTGCAAACATCCATCCCATCCATGGTTGATGGTTTGAAACCATGGAAAAGGAAAATATTGTTTTTCTTTTTCAAGAGAAATTTTTTTAGGCAAGAAAAGTTTTCTCAATTCTCGAGTTATGTCTCATAGAGTTCTTCTTACCATCATGGTGAGCAGGGTCTTTCTAGCATAATTATTGGAATGGCACAAGATTTTGTTGGAAGTAATAACATTAACCTCCTTGCTCAACTTGTGAAATTTGGTACTAGAGCCTAGGGTGGAAAATATCATGCAAGCGCTCGATATTTTTTCACATGCCTGCAACCAATAACACAGTTCTTCTTCCATATGATGATGTACTCTTGGACTACTTGAATGAACATGGCAAAGAAATTGAGCCAATGTGGTATGTGCCAATTATTCCAATGGTCCTTATAACTGGAAGTGAAGGAATTTGAATTGGTTAGAGTTCCTTTGTACCTAACTACAAACCAAGGGAATGTGAGAAGATGGATACGATATAATGGTGGTTATATCACCATAACTATAAAAATTAAGTTGTTGGAACCTATGAAGCCAACTACATAGTTATAATACAAAGTGTAAAGAGTGCTAATACTACATATTCAACAAGAAATGGAAGCTCATCTTATTAGGAAAAATACTAACAACATAATAGTAACTGGTATCACTCTTACTACTTATATATATAATATTCTATCATATCCATAAGAGTTACAAGCCTAAACAGTGTGTTGTGGGAACCTATCAAGACAACATATAGGATAAGAGATTAAGGAGGAAAGCCACAACATTTCAGGGAGTTGTTGAAGCAGTTGTGGAGAGATGTAACAAAAGGTTGGATGCCAAAAACAATAAGTAAATATACAGTTAGTCTACTCTAGAAAAATGAAGTCACCTTATAGAATACTATAGACCTCAAATTGTAGATTAATGTAACAATTAAAGACAACAAAATATCTTTCAGATCTCTCAAATAGAAATAGTCATCATCTAGTAAAGGAAACTGGGCCAACTTCAGTGGAAGGTTTTTTAGGCCCGATATAAAATATTATTCAATAATGTATAAAAGTCCTAGTTTGAAATATCTACTCCAGGAAGTGGTCAATATGAAAAGAATATAAGTGCACTGAATGAAAATATATTTGTCTCAAGAAATATTACTGATTTTTCCCTAAGAACCAAGGCTAGATAGATATATATATATTGGTGTTAAAACTAAGACCTGAAGAAATAAGCAACAAATAGTCACCTTATGGTGAGCATCTTGTTTTAGAGTTGTTCTTAGCAAGATCATGACTTCGATGAAAAAAATAGTTGTATATTCTAAAGAAATGTTGGATTTGGAATACTTGTAGTTTTCAACCTAAAAAATAGTAACATCTAGAAGAAGGATAAAGGATAAATTGGAATATTAGCAGCAACAAATTTGGCAAGGAGGATATTTAAGGTAGTCTTGAGAACTCTTGAAATCAATATCTTGTAGAAGTTCATAGAGCAATGTCCAAGTAATCATATTAGAGAAAAGGTACATACAAGAGATTGAGTTAGAGGAGAATTTCATTACACATACCAAGAATCCTGAGGAATTCCTTGACATTATTGCAGAGAACAAGCTCTCATCATGCTCTAAGACTCTGATATTTTCTTGAGGACATCATCTAATAGTGTATAGGCCCCATCTCCATGGTAGATGTAAAATTTGGAGTTTCCCCTGTTGTAATGGAATCTGCACCTTATAGGAGTCTCAAGGTTGCTCCTTTTTCATATTTTTCCTCTTTGTCTACTTATAATGTGAGTTAAATGGGCTAGTCTTAAAATGTATTGATGGATAGTCATTTATTTTTTCATTTACTGTTTTTATTGCGTAGCTTCTTTCATTACTAATTAGCCTTTTTAGGATTTTCTTTTTCTCCCCCACTTCTTATCGCTGCTTTTTTACTTTTGGTGCTCATTGATCTGCTGGTTTGGTCATTTTTGTATATTAATAGAATTATATTTTGTCATAGTCCTCTATGTACCATTCTTTGAACCTACAAATTTTCTTGTATGCTACTTGCTAAAAGCCAAAGTATTCCTAGAGAAGACAGTTTTCCTTACATTTAGCCTTTAGTGCCTTGCATAAATACCTAGAATAAACTCTTAGCAGTCTCATAAACCAATTAATGTCATTATAGTGAGACATTGGTTATGGTGATATGACATTATATACAACTTACCTCTTGAGGTGAATCATATTGCCACTTGATCCTTTCCTTCCATGGACTATACTTGGACAACCCCTCAAACCTATCCTCATATCGGAGACCTGCCTGCAACTTTGACATTCTCACCTACAATTGCGACTTACTCCCTCTCGCACTGTAATTCACTGCACACAACTTTAGAGAGGTTCGTCGCAATAAATAACAGAGGCAGTGGGACAAGTCCATGGTAAGGAAAAAACAAAATATTGATGTTTTCAATAAATTTTGGCATAGATTCCAACGATTTCAACCAATTATTATAGAGTAGTTTCCTTAATTTACTATACCAACAAGCATACCACCTACCTCCTCAGCCTCCTAGCACTGGTATTATAGTTTCTCCACTTGCACTAGGTTAGGTTATCATCCCAACTAATAATGGCTAGTAGGATGTTTGTGCCTAATTTAAAATAGCTTGACCTACTAGGAGTGCCTTTTTGTATGATTGAGAGACACCTAAGAAATAGGCCCTAAGTTTGGGATAATTTTGGATTTATCATTTGATAGGGATTTCGATCCTCCTCTCAAGGAGGTTGTTCCCTACACTTTGTATAAGAAAAAAAGTGTACTCAATTTCCTATTACAGGAAACCATACCATTATGCCAAGATGTCACCAGATTATTTGCTTACAGGCTCTAAAATATTAAAATATGATTTTAACAATATGTTATTTATTCACATGAAAATTCACATGAAATAATAGCATAAAAACAAAAAATGTTTCAATTTTTAAAATCATGTTCAAACTTACAATCAAATAAAGGGAAAAACACATACAAAAAACCAGATAATAATCATGAACAAGCTTCATCTTGAATTATGAACTATTAAAGAACTTAGAAAATGTAACACTATGATCCAGGTGGATATCGATGGTCACCCATCTATTCCATTTGGACCTACACCATCAATTCTTGTAGCTTTTCACTTTCAGCACAACTTACTATTTTTAGCAGGTTTTCGGGTCCTACACTCCCGGAGCTGCTTTGGGGCCTTAATGATCCAGGTGGAAATTAGTGGCCACCCACTGAGTCCATTTGATCCCCCACCATCATTTATTTCATTTTTTAAGTTTCAGCACAACTTACTATTTATAATAGCATTTTTTCAGGTCCTGAACTTGCGGAGCCATTTTTAGGCCCGAAACAATGTTTTTTGGGAAAACGGGGAGAAATATGGGTGATACACCAATTTTTCTCACTAAAAATTAGTATTCCTTGGATAGATTTTTCTAATGAGATATTGAGCATGTTAAACAAAGATCGGATGCCAAAGTTACATCCCTGAGAGGCTAAAACACCAATTTACCCAAACGAGACCCACAGTTTTGGCGCTTCATCTCCTAGGGTTAGGTTTTTGGACGTTTCAGTTTTTCCATTATTTCTCAATAATAAATAGGCCCTCAAGCATCATTGTAACATAGTTCAGAGGCCTGTAGCCACCACATCTCTTCTTAGAGATAGCTACCAGTGCCCTAGCTAGTTTATTTCCATTATGTCTGTAAGCATATTTCAGTCATTAATTTATTAATAAAATGACACACTATTTCCACTGCATCTCTATTTTTATGGTTATTTTTTTATTCTGTTATGTTCCTACATAAATCCAGATCACACTAAGAAATTGGTCAAGTGTGCAAGAAAAAATATTCTAGACAGGCCTTGGTTGACAAGTCTTATTACTCATGAAGCAAGAGGATTTGTACTTCCACTGCCAAGTCATTCAAAATCCATAATTATCTAAGCAATAAATATAAGTAATATTTGTAGTATTTTTTATTCTAAGATGCATTCTTATGATAATTTTAGAGCATATGTTGAAAATTTCAAAGCATACATGAATAAGCTCCTCTTCATTTGAAGAACAATTTATTGCAGTCGCATGAACTTGGAACAAGCCTCCCATGATCTAAAATAGTAGCAACTAAGTCAACCGTGACTTTTTATCTGCTATATTGGATTGAGGGAGGTTTTATCCAAGATTAAATCGCTCCAATAAATTATTCTCTACTAAACAGGGCCAAACACATGAAGATGGAAGCTCTTATGGCCCCTCCCCCCGCCTCACATCACTCTCAATTCCCCAATTCCCAATCTATATATCATTTTTTACTTTCATGAGAAAAAAAAATATTCAATAACTAATTAAGAATAAATGCAACAAAAAGTACCCAAGAAAACATTGAAAGTGCTTGGCATAAAATTTTTCTCATAAACAAGTTTTTATATAACGCAAAAAATGTTCCAACTATGGTAACATTTGTCTTATAATAATACAATATTTTACATTATCAAATTTTCTTTTTCTTATTCCTACTTCTAAAGCTCCTAACTACACGATTAACATCATTTTTCTCTAATTTTGTTTCATGCATTTCCCACATAGGTGACTTAGTTGCATACTCATGATGTCTTGTCTCATGCAGTGATGGGGCATCACCTAAAAAAACAAATAATATTAAATTTTAATTGCTAGTTTTTAAATATCATTGAATTAGTTTGGTAATATTAATAAAAAAAAATTGCAATGACATTATTTACCTAGTGCACCAGTTGTAACTGAACCATTGCCCTGTGTGCCTCTTTGGTGGTAGGATGCTCAAGTATAACATTCTATGTCATTTAAACAAAAAACGTTATAATGACACAACCCTCAATGTATAATTAGAAAAAAATGTAAGTATAAATTAATTACCATTGTGACCCTCACTAATAGTAGCATTTCCACTCCGGTCCCCAGTGGAATGATCAGGTTGCATGTGAGGACCATGTTCTGGCAATATTTCACTCTCAACGCACTGCTCTACAAATGATTTATTTGGCTCATTGAAATTGTTTCTCCCTTGATTTAAACAAGATTCTTAGACATTAAATTTATGGACAAAAGCAAACATATTGAAAGGTTAACGTTTTACCTTATCAGGCATTTTGGATCTTCGGACCTGTCCCAAGCTTTTACGACATTCAACTACAGCTTGATAGCTGGAACGGAAAGTGATTTCTCTTTCTTCCTTTGCGGCTTCTGTTCCAAATTTGTCACTCTATATTACATATGATTGTGTATTTTTAATGTTATTTGATGGGATTACAAAATTTTGGAACACGATACAGTTAATTATATTACGTTTAGCTACTTACAATTCTTGTGGCTAATTTAAAGTAGTTGGCCTGGCCTAGATTGTGATGGCCTTTTTTTTCAATCCTAGCTTTGGTTTCCTTCGAGGTGTTAGGCAACCTATCATCAATAGCTTGAAGTTAGTTATGTAGCACAATTTTATTTTAGACATAGATAAAATTAAAGCTATTGAATTATTTTAATTTAACTTGCGGGTCCAGTTAGCATTTTTCCTTCTTTCTTGGAATTTTTCTCTTTTCCATCATTGATGAGTGCTCTCCATTCCCTCTTTGGAACTGTGATAGGGTGCTTGTATCTAGAGTTAATTTTCAGGTGTGTCCTATAGGTGTCCCACATATATTTTAGATATTTTCCAACTGCCCGGGCAACCACTTTTCTATCAAATGTGCCCGCCCCAAAAATGCCTTCTATATAATCTAGAAGTTACTTTTTCGAGTTGGAATTATGGGAATTCCACCTTGTGCATATGGTTGGGCCAAAAATTACCAATTCCTTGCTCTCCAAGGCCATGTATAAATCATTATTTCCTACACAAAAATATATTATCATTAATTTAAAAATAATAATCATGATAAAATATGTTTTAGATAGACTACATGAAACAGTTAAAATATTAAAACCTACCTGGGCGTTGTACTTTATTTATAGGAACATCTTCATTTTTCACCAAAAATGTGCCTGGAATGGTCCTCGTGGAGGTAACACGTGTAGCTCTAGGAAATGAAATAATAAAGTTGGCCATATCAACCTCATCACCACCACCACGTTCAGCAGTTGACTATGTGACCTCTTGGGGGTGAATTTCTTGGATGCTACCTAAAGGCATACAAGGTGTACGAGAGGGTTACAAAGGAATCTCTTTCCTTTTTGTCCTACTACCAACACCGAGGACAACAGGTTCCAGAAAATGCTACATATAAAATAATTTTTTTGCTATTTTAGTTAATGTGAAAATAATAAATCAACCTATCACAATTGATCTCATGCAGAACAATAAAAATATCCTTCTTTTTTTTTTATTACCTTATATGTTTCTAGCTGGGTCATAGCTTGTATTATCCTTTTCTCTAATATAGGTGTTTAAGGCACAATGTCTACCAAACACTCAAGTTCCTTGGTTGCATTTAGCATTTTTTTTTGCAGCAACACCAATGGTCATGGGGATGAACACAAATCTTCCTCGTTGAAAGAATCATCACACGTACCATGGCTAGGTGTTTGCATATTTGAACAAAATTAACATCATTTCAATTATGTAAAGAATTAAAATAACTGAAAATAGACAAAGGCTAAAACTTTACATGTTCTTCAGTTGACCCGTTTCCACGATCATCCTAGCACATTATAAAATAATAAGAAGCATGAAATATATCTAATTTTTTTTGTTAAAGATAAAGAAAATAATAGGAAATCGAAATTGTTATTTTTTTATCTATCCTGGGGTTGTTCCTGTTCCATGATCAGATTGCTAGATTGCAATAAAATTAGTAATGTGAAAACTTGAAAACAATATATAAATTGAAAACACAAAATGAAAAATAAAATAATTTCTAAATTTACCTTTGTAATACAAGTTAGAGGCGCATTTATAATGAGGGGAAACCAATATGTTCACCCCTTCGCTCCACGATGTATGGTTCTTGAAGTGTCCCTTTGCAGCTGCGATATGGATAAGGGTACGCTATATTCTTAACATGAGTGTATCATGGGATAGGTCCTCGATTGATTCTTGCCTTACACTTCGGTTTCAGGGATATAATTCATACAAAGAACTATCATTCTATGTCATATGGAGCATATGGAGTGCGAGAAACGAAGCTGCCATATGGGGATATGCAAAGCGAGAAACGATTTTATCTTTGACCGTACTATTAGATATGTGAGGAGCACCTCCATTAAGGTCATGACGTTCTTTAGAGAGATGTCCTATTAAGGATAAATGACAAAGAGAAACTTGTCTAAAGTTTTGAGGCCTAGAAAATAATTTTATTTCAAATGGTTCAGTGGCAAAGGATCCAACTCAGGAGTTGAGCTCCTTTCTCTGTGGGGCATCCTCTTTTGTGCTAAATAGATGGAAATATTAGATATTGATGTCTATGGTGATTCAAAAGTGATTTTTGAGTGGAAAAACTAGAGACTTGCTTTAGAGGCTCCAACATTGGTGAATTGGATGGAAGGTACCAGTTCATTGATGATATCCTTTAATATATTATCTATCTCATACATCTTTAGGGAACAAAATCATTTGGTTGATCAAATTTCAAAATATCGTTGTAGTGAGTTGCCTAGTCTGATCGGATACTCTCTTTTTTAGAATGAAATGTTTCAGAGATAGGGCATTATCATAATCTGAAGTGTTTCACCAGATTTCACTGTCTTTTTTATGCTTATTATGTAGGTGATCCTTTATTTCATATGATTTTTTTTTTGTGTTGAAGTTTCCCATGATTTTATATGGATATAGTAGATATGGAAGGTTCATTATAATAGAGATGTGGAAGGATGCTACTGGGGGTTCTATTTTTTTTGTATTTTTCTCAAGTTTCCAAAAGAAGCTCTTTACAAATATAAGCTTTCTCATTTTGATAATGTGGTGATCAAGAAAATGAAATATGTTAATCAAGGTTGTCATTGATGTCAATATCACATTGGGTGAGATGGAAAATATTCTTGTGACTTCAATGAACCTCATGCATTCCCTAGGTGCTAAGGATGTCATTAAGGAATATTCTAAGGTTTATCTAGCCTTATGAAGATGCCAAGATATTAATGATGCCATTGGGAATATGTAAAGCCACTCATAAATAAGTGTTGTCCTAAATATCCATTGACCATAATGCCCTAGTAATGAAAAAACTAATCATGAATATGTCAAGTGCCAATTATATTCCTAATATAGAAGCCCTCATGTGAAGACACCCTAAACTTTGTCCTAGACATTTAAATTGATGATGACATGAATGATGGTACACTTTATGATGACTTGAACTGATGGATACTACACAATTAATGACATACATGATGATAGAATTGATGACATATGATGACATAGAAAAATTCATGACAAGTGGAAATGTCCCTTAAAGCCCATTCTATCCCAAACACCTTACATATAGAAATTCAAGAACACTCATAAAGAAAAATATATTTTGACACCTTGGAGGCATACTTCCACAATGAGACCTGTATCATCTTAAAGTGGGTTTTTACAAGTTTGATGATTGGAAGGAGTTCAATATTTACAACGATATCACAGAAAATTCTGTAGAAATCAATTTGATGATTAGAAGGAGTTCAATATTTACAATGATATCACAGAATTAGATTATTGGACCTCTGTCTTTGCATAAAATTTGTACATTCTATATGCAATTGGTCCACTTTATTTATAGACCCAATGCAAATTCCATGACCATAAATTTGTGTTAAAGTAAGGAAACAAGCCCAATGCAGAAGTGATGTATTGGGTGTAAAACCTAGGTGCATATGTGTGTATTTGTTAAGAAGGCTATATGTTGCTCCAAAATGATGTATGCTCAAATTTATGATTGCAGGAGTATGTTTGTGCATAGTATTGGAAGAGAAAGGTGAATGTGCTATAGATTTGTCGAGCTAAGTGTATGGGAGATGTATTTATTCAGTTATCTATATGTGTAAACAATGTAGTTATGCTCAAAATTTCAGTCCTGCATTATAATATGAAATTGAAGAAATGTAATAGAGATCCCAAGGTTCATTCATTAAAGTGTTCAAGGGAGACTTACAGTGGGAAAAAATTTCAGGTGTATGTGTTGTTGTCTTAAGATCTGTTGTAAAATTGTTAGACTATGTATTGAGTACACTATTGTATATCGTTATGCATTTTCATGATTTGACTAAAACATGTAACTATTGGCTAGGAGTTGGTTAATGAATTTTATATGTGTTGATTGAAGTTGTTATTTAGAAGTTTTGGCCACATAATGCATTCACTGATGTACTTGATTCCTAGAGATGAGACAATATTTGTTGATAATGGTGGAAATAATTTTGAGCTAGTGTTTTCAATCATGATAGATTGATCTAGTTGAGCATAATTATGCATATTTGATGAAAACCAACTGCTAGGGTTTGGAAATGATTGGCACCCAATTGATGAGAATATGTTTGTTGGTACGAAATATATTGTGGCACTTTTAATATCAACTACATGGGATACAATTGCAGCATTCTCATCATAATATTGATGGAAAATATTGTGGGTGTAGGTTTGATATCATTAAGGAAATGTGATACAATAAGGTTTGTCCAAAATATTTTTTACTGGCCTCTCAATAGTAATTAAAATTAGCAGTGTGCTCCATGACAGTATAACAATACACTTTTTGACATACCGTTGTAACAATTCTTACAGGTAATCATGATCCAGTCTTATGCTTACAATGACATTGTTACTCCAGTGGAAATTAACTGGTTGTGATTGCATGTTGAAAATGTGTTTCAAGGAAATATAATCAATTATCTAAGTCCTAGGTTTGCACATTTCACATCTAATCCTGAGAGTTAGCCCAAGGCAGAACAATTACTAGTTAATCATAGACAAATATCTTTGTGTAAGAATATTAAAGAGCTCAAGACCTACACCATACTTCTTGTAACTATAACTACAATACCTGAGAAGATGGGACCATTATATTGAGACAAAGAACAAATGTTACATGTATTCTAATTGATACTATCACTCCTTCGATGATTTGAGGGACATTGCATTATTTTTGAAGTAAAATTTCTTAAAGGCTTCAACATCTTCATTAAGAAACTTCATTGTCATATATAATTGTAGCTAGTTGGATAGTGAACCTAGTGTTGGTTGTGACAATGGTGTTAAGGTTACAGTATAACATTGATATGATGACAATATTATGGTAGAGAAGTAAACTTGGAATTGAATAAGAATAAAATTTGAAGGAGATGAATGAAGTTAATTGAACAAAAATACAACCATATGCCCTAAAATTAGAGAATAATGAACACGTAAACACATAAGAAGAATTTAAATAGAAAATAAAGACCAATCAAACTTATTAGGGTCCTTACCATTTTGTGGGTTGACAAAGGAAGATTGCACCTGATTTCCCACTTAACCAACGTCTTCTTAGCTAAACCCCCGAACCAACGTCTTCTCAACTACTATTTGAACAATTCTGCAATGTGATTAATCTACAGGTTCAGGTGATGGTCATCGAGCATTTCTAGAAAATAGCCTTGGTTAGTATGTGAAAATGGATAAATACATATCCCTTCACTGTTTCCCCCACTTCTAGCCTCTATCTCTTACTTTGTGACTAATTAAAAACTAGGTCCACGGGATCTGATTTCATTCCAACTGGATCATATGAAACTGAATCTCCCAATGGAAATGATCTATGCAAGTTGACTGTCTAAACTAGGCAAAGTGCTTAGTGCTAGTTAGTTGCTCTGATCGGAGTTACCACCTACTGGTAACTAGAAAAATGATTACAAGTCCATCAGAGGTAGACACAAGATTCTCCCATCCAAAAATCTACCCCTCTGTCGAAGATATTTTTCTTTATATAGTTCTCTCTCAGATGGATTAATTTGGAGGTTGATGAACCTTGCCTACAGATTTATTATGGATTACAAAAGGGAGCTTTGAGGTGCACGCTGAAGATAGACAGGGCATGGAACTTAGCTTTAGATGAAGTGACACACCTGGATAAGACTTATAAGGGAATGGTCCAACGATACTAGGAGAACACGAAGATGGGAATGGAATGGAAAAATCTATAATGTGCTTGATCTGCAAGTTTAGGTGATGGTGCTGGAAAAAAGTAAAAAAGGCAGTAAGAATTACGCTACTAAAATTAATAAAATGGAAACATGATTTGATCTAAGCAAGTTAGCTAATCAGACTAAAATAATTAACGTCAATTGATTAATTATGAATTAGTAAATTTAATTAAAAATTACTAATTAAAATATAATTTTAATTTATTAATTAATTAAATTTTTTATGTTAGGGGCTTAGGAGTTAGAGGTTGATGGTTTTTTGGGTTAAGAGAATAATGAGTTAGTGGTTAAGGGGTTAGGGGATTTAAGCACATTTATGGGTTAGGGGAATAATGAGTTAGTGGTTAAGGGATTAGGGATTGGGGGCGTAGGGGTTAGGGGATTTAGGCACAATTAGGGGTTAGGTGAATAATGAGTTACTGGTTAAGGGATCAGGGATTACGGGGCTAAATTGGTTAGGGGTCTTGAATTAGGGTCTAATGGCTTAGGACCAGGGTTAAGCATTTAGAGGTTTATGGTTTATGGAGTTAAATTGTTTAGGGGTTTATAGGTTTAGGGGGTTATGGGATTTAGTAGATAAGGATTTTAGGGTTTGTGGTTTAAGGGGTTAAATGGGTTAGGGTTTTAGGGGTTTACGAGGTTAAATGGGTTAGGGGTTGAGAATTATAAGTTAAGGGGTAATTAGAATTTAACCCAACTCAACCTCCCCGAATGCATTTCTTGGGCTCTCCTATCGAATAATGGCTTCAATTCACTTAATCTCCTACATGGCTAGCTTATGAATAACATGTTCATGAAAGTAAAATAATTTATTGCTTGCATGTGGGCCTCAACTAAGAGGTTGAAGCTAAATTGTTGGCATGGAGTGGTAAAAGAGGAGTGACCTTTGCTTCTTACTTGGTGAGCAGTGGTCTGTCTTCCACAAGTCATAATGTATCAAAGAAGCCTACTAGGCGAAGGGAAGGGGTTTGGATGGGCAAGAGGATGAGGATTTCCTAGTTGATTTAACATAAATTTTGATGGGTGATGAAGAGGAAGTCAAATAGGGGGATGAACTTGGCATTAGGGAAATTGGAAATAGGCAAGAGTGGAGAGGAAATTGGGATGTGAAGCTTGAGAAAAGGCTGAAGGTGTTATCACAAAATTGGACTTGATAGGCTGCTTGATCAAACAATTTCATGTAACTATTTCAAACCTAATCTTGTGACTGAGGCTTAGCCTCCTCACCCTAAGAGGGCTCTCTCAAGGGTTAATGATATGGATAAAAATATATATGGCTAAATATATTTAGGCAATAAATTGATAATGATAGATGTAGGTTGAAAATAACATCAGAATGTATACATTGGGCTTATGGAGTCAAATAAATTCAGTAATTCAGTGAATCTACTTAACATGGAAGTTGAGGCATATCATGTTTTTTATTCATAAGGCACACATACATGAAACATGTAAAAACACATCCAATTCACTTATAAAGGAAGTTAGAGAATATTATAGATGAATTCTGAGTAATATATATGAACACCAATGGAAATTAGATATAAAATAAATACAAATAGAATAGGAAAACACTAAAAACCCCTTAAGAATCTCAAGTTGGTCAAGTAGAAGATCCTTGTATTAGCTGAAACAGTCAATTCACAACAAGCTCAGTTTTGCCAAAAATGTCCAACCCTTGACAAATTCGACCCAATGGCCTTAAGTAGACCTCTTACATCATTTGATGATCTACCTCTAGGCTAGATACATTGAATTTATGTCCACTAACACCGTGCATAACCATAAAACATGAAATTTATTACTTAACGACACATATACTACTTGATAGTCCTACTTCAAAAAGGACTCAAACTCCTTATTACTATCTATAACAACCTTATCTATTTGAAACTACTTCATTTACAAGTGTATCATCACATGGTTGAATTTGGATAATGGTATTCAATTCTTCATGACCACTTAGTTGACCTCCATAAAAATAGGAAACAATACCTTGTTTTTTAGGCATAACATATTTTTCCTTCTTTGAACATTCTGACACCATTTAATCTTCATTTCGTGGTCCTTGGTTGTTGAAAGTTAGCTTAACATGTCCCATAACCATTTCCTAGCCTCTAGTTGTCCAAAACCACTTCAAAAACTACTCAAAAGGGTGTGTTGTATTGCGCTACGAAAATACAGCAATTTCGTAGCACTTTCTTTAGCACTGCCATTTCAAGCCTTTATTCTCCAAAAAATTGACCCTTCCTCTTTCATCATTTTAATAACCCTTAAACACCTCTTTCATATAAATTTTAGCTCTTAACTCAGCCTTTAACCCCTTGAATACTGATCAAAGGAAACAAAAAGGCAGCTACAACAATTTCACAGTGCTTTTCTGCTTTTTAAGCCGAGACATGCTACGAAAATGTTGAGTATGCATATTTTTCATAAATTTGTTAAATGAAAACTGTGGTTGCCCAAAAATTCAAATATAACCTGTTTTCATATTCTACAAACCATACAAACAAAAAACCAACTTCATTTTAGCTTCCTTAAGGCATTCTTTCTTCATTTACAACTGGTTGACCTATTGGTTCTTCTATGACTATCATTTTAATGGCTTTGCTCTATAGCTCATCGTGAATTAACTCTAGTTTCTCTTGTAAATCCTTCACCTGGTCTTTAAGTCTTTTTTTAGTAGCTATCAGATGGGTTTTTATTATTCTGGAAAACTTAGCTTCTTTTATTGTTTGAGTTGTCCACTTGACAAGTTGCTCTATATTGTCTAAAGTTTCAGAAACAAAATCAACTTGTCCTTCCCACATTGCCTTCATCCTTTTAAACTGTACTTTCTCGACACTTTGTTTTCTAGCTCTCTTTTTCATTACAAAAATTTCCTAGTTTGCCAACTTTAACTTTTCCTCGAGGCGTTGAAGCTCTGATTTCTCTGTCACTTTCTCTTTTCCCCTTTTTAATTTACTGATTGTATGCTTCACTATGGGTGATGAGAGATCAATAATATCTTCAGGTGATTCAACTATTTCAGTGGTCTTTTGAACTTCTTTGCTACCTTCCATAAATTTCCTAGCATGCCTTGTCATGGGCTTTCTTGCTTGAAAAATGAAACCTACATCTTCCCCCTCAAAATCTAATCCCTTTGTAGACTTAGCCTTTTTAAACTTTTGCTCATCTTCCCCAATAAATTCAGCTTGGACAATAGGTGTTTCCTCTATGTCAATGGCATGAAGAATATCCTCTAGATTCCCCTTTGTTACTGGGTTGTCTTCTGTAGCAACTATATTTTCTTTCAAAACCACTTCTTAGCTTCTAGTTATTCTTTTGGTTCCTTGTTTTTTGAAAACTTGTTCCTGTTTTGCAAATTTGACAACCTTTGACTTCTATTTTGCAGGTTAGAGAGTTGGTGTATCAAGCATTTGAATTTGCTCTGGCCTTTTCTTAGTTTTCTTACTTGGCTTCACTCTTGCAGGTTCCTTTTGTTTTGCAACTATCGGTTGGCTTGGTTCTGCTACTGGTGGTGATGGAACTCCTTTAGCTTTATGGTTTCTTGCAGGAGTTAGGGTTTCCAACTTAAAACCATTAACAAACAAAATTGATGAACAATCTCTCCCTATCTTTTGAAGTTCATCTAAAATTAATAATTTCATTAAGTTGTGATGAAATAATGATGTCTCACTCCCCTCAGACTTTGCTTACACCTTATCAGCCATCTTTGCAAGACTTATGTGCAAATAAAAAGGTAAGTCGACTGAAATCTTACCAGTGAAGTGTAGAAGCAATTTGAAATGGTATGAATAAACCTTGTGATATCTACCTTCACAGGTGAAATATTTCTGAATTTTGAGCAGCAGTTTTGAATAATTATCTTTGATGTAGCTTCTTGGGATAACATTTTTGAGATCCATCTCAATGTGCTCAAGTCTCATGAACTCTTTACACTGCTCCATATTAAATTTGAACCCTTTGAACTAGGTTTTTTGACCTCTTGGAATCTCTGTAACGGCAGCAATGACCTTTGGTGTGATAGACAAACTTAGCATCCCGAATTTAGTGGCTGTTCCATTGAAATTTATAGCAAATTCCTTGGATACCTGTGTGTGACAACCTTGCAATTTCTCACAAAAACATAGGAAAATTTCTCTTCTGAATTCTTCCATAACTGTTGGGTCTTCAGTTATTGCCTTCATATCTTTAGGTTCATGCCTTAATCACTGTCCTCCTCTGTGTATTTTTCATTCCTCTGCCATATTATTCAAAGAACCTCTCAGCCTCGCTTCATATGGATGTATTACCCTCGCTTGAATAAATGTATTAGCAGCCTCACTTGAAATGGATATAATAAAACTTTGTAAGAACCAGCCACAATTTTGGCTCCACACTCAGAGCTTAGACATTACAAATGAAGGAAAAATGAATGAGAATGACTAATTAGGAAAGAATTTGAATTTCAAATGTCCTTTCATAACTGAAAATGATGAGACACTCATAACCTAAACTAACCATGATGACTACAAAAATGGGTGTGTACTTCGATTTCATCATTATATGACTCAAAAAGCCTCTATCCTACCCTTTCCCAATGGTTTCTGACATTTGACAACTCAACTGACAAGAAAATTACAAAATCACGCTTTCATAGTGCCTATAGTGTATTTTTTTTTTGTGCTACGAAACTATCAACACTTTCATAGCATAAAGTGACTTTTTTCAACGTGATGCGCTACAAAATATGGTTTCTTGGCTAATTCGACGGCTTTGATATAAAAAATTTAGGAAATGAAATGAATCCTAAAATGATGAAAGACTTGACATGAAATACCTTAAAAATGAGTTTATTTAAACACTAGGGTAGGCTCAAACTTAAAATATTTAATACTTCCCTTGGTCAAACTCAAGAAATGACTCCTAAGACCCTACTTATGACCCATGATCATAAGTAATATTGTCATAATGATGTTTTGAATTTTTTTTTAAGTGATAATAGTGGCTCCACTTAGGATAGTGTGACCTTGTGGTACACTAAGAACCAGTAGTTCCAATGTTCCTATCCATTTTCTTGATAAAACAGAAAAAAACTTTGAACTTGCCAAGCTTTCCCCTCAAACTCTAATGGCCTTCACCTCGGGCTCAAGCTTGTTGATTTAGCTTGTCATTATTAGCAGAAAAACTCATAAAATGGAATATATACAATGATATGAATGATCAACAGATTTTTTAGGAAGAGTAATTCTTTAAAAACATGCCATTGACAGGTCCTCCAGCATATGATTTTCCATCCATCTCTTGCAATATGTAAATATTGTTTCCATGGAAAGAAAATATTCTGGAAGGACCTTTCCACAAGTTCTCAAGCTTACCATGTTTGCCTTTCTCTTCAATTCTAGCCTCCCATTTCAGCACTTCATCCTGAATTTGAAAACTTTCTTCCTTGATTTTCTTATCAAATGTCCTCTTGATTCTATTTTGAGATTGTTGATTGTTGTTATTAACTTCATCCCTCTTCTCTTGCAAAGCTATTAGCTGATTGACTCTTCTCTGAACCTCATTTGGTTCCTCTTCTAATCATTGAATCAACTTCATGACAGGTACCCCTAAAGATGTAGGAAAAATGGCTTCAGCTCCATATACTAGTTCATAAGGCGAAGTTCCAATTGACCTTTTTGTGCATATCCTATCAACCCATAAGGCATACTTCAACTTCAAATTCCAAGCCTTCTTATTTTCCTGCAACACCTTTTTAATGATCCTCACAATGATTTTGTTAGAACATTCAACAAAACCATTCCCTTGTGGATAATATGCAGTGGAATGCCCAAGAGTAATATGATATTGATGACAAAAATTAATCAGCTTCTTAGAATTAAATGCCCTTGCATTATCAGTTATTATCTTCATGGGGCAACCAGATTTAGACAAAATATTATTTTCCAGGAAAGAAATGATAACAGAATCATTTGCTTGCCTAGTTGGGATTTATTCAATCCATTTGGTAATGTAATCAGTTGCTGTGAGAATCCAATGATGTTGACCTGATGATGATGGATGAATCTCTCCAATAAAATCTAACCCCCATTGCTGAAATGGCACTTCCACATAGATAGGCATTAAAGGTAAAGGTACAAGCTTCTTCTTACCATCAAAAATTTGACATTCATGGTAGGCAGCAATATTTTTGTAGACATCCTTAAACATTGTAGGCCAATAATACCCCGCTCTAAGAATCTTGTTCATTGTGGCCTTCCTATAATGGTGACCTCCACAATCTCCTTTATGGAACTTCTCAATCACTTTATCAGCCTCCTCTTCCAGCAAAAAATTCAGTAAAATACCACCAGTATCGTTCCAAAATAGATTTTTATCAAAAATGCAATACCTCAAGGATTTTAGCTTCAAAAATATTTCCTTACAATTTGTTAGCTTAGCAGGTGCTTTATGATGATGTAGGACAAAAAAAATATCCTTATACCAATCTGAAGTGATGTAGTTTTGTTCAATAGGGACTAGTTCTTATTCCTCATTTGAAATTTATGATATTTCTGCAATTAAATTCATGTCAAGACAGTCATAGTTTGACTGTGCCATTAGCTTTGCTAAGCCTTGTACTTCGACCAATTTTGTTGGGTTGATACCTATATCATATTCCAGCAAGTTAGCAATCCATTTCCCCTCTTACCATTAGGATCAACTTGAGTTAGGATGTCTTTCACAACAGTATTAGGGACAAAAGCCACAATATGAGAATGCAGAATATAAATTCTTAAATCTTTGATAGTCTTAACCAAGGCATAAGCTTGCTTCTCTAAGATATTGTACTTCAGCTCAGAGTTAGCTAATGTCCTAGTAGAAAATGAAATGGGTTGCTCAATACCTTACTACCCGTTTTGCAACAAAACTCTAACAATAGTATTTTATGATGCAAAAGTGAAAACCAGAAATTCTTTTGAGAAATCCGGACTAATCAATACCGGTGCTTGAGTGAGTGCCTTTTTTATCTCCTCAAATGAGTGCTTTACCTCTGATATCCACTTAATTTTAACTCCCTTCCTTAGCATCCTTGTTATGTCCTTCACAATCTTAGAAAAATTAGGAATAAATCTCCTTACAAAATTTATATTTCTAAGGAAAGATTGAATCTCCTTCCCGCTTCTAGAAAAGTCCACCTTCTGAATTGCATTGACTCTATTTGGATCAATATTAATCCCATATTTAGAAATAATGTGTACAAGTAATTTACTTGAAGTTAAAGTAAAAACACTTTTGGTGGGATTTAGAGAGATGCGAAACCTTCTACACTTCAGCAGAATTCTTTCTAGGTGTTTCAAGTGATCTTCTTCCCTCCTTGAGAAGATTGTTATGTCATCAAGATAAATAACCACCATCTTGTCCTTCTCTTTCGAAAAAGCAATATCCATTTCCCTCTGAAAGGTAGCTCCTACATTCATATTACCAAATGGCATATTGGCATACATGAAAGTGCCCCATGGTGTAGTAAAGGCTATTTTTTCCTGATCATAAGGATGTACAAGGATCTGATTTTATCCTGAAAAACCATCAAGCATAGAAATATTTTGAGAACCAAAAATATTTTGAAAATTTTGGTCCATATTTGGGAGAGGATAGTTGTCCTTCAGAGAGGCTTTATTCAAGTTTCTGAAGGCAATACATATTATGATTTCTCCACTCATTTTCCTAACCGAAACCAAGTTTGAAAGCTAATTTGAGAATCTAATTGGGACAATGATTTTGGCATCAATGAGTTTCTTGATTTCCTTCTCAATCAATGGCATGAGAAGTGGATTAATCCTCCTCAAATTCTACTTGAAAGGACATTTATTTTCTTTGATGGGAATAGTATGTTGAATAATAGTAGGGTCATACTCTTTCAAATCAATGTTGGGGCCCTCTTTTTTGAAAACTTGGTTGGAATATTTTGCATTTTGAATAAAGGATGACCTTTGTGAGTTGTGGCAAGATGACACATGGTAATCGCAACCAAGTTGCGACTACAGCAAGCCGCAGAGCTATCAAGGTGGTGCAGAAGCAAGAGATAGCTGAAGAAAGCAGATGCATGAGGACAAACAACAGAAGACAGAAAGAGGAACACATAGATAACAAGAGAGAAGCTTGAAGCAGCTGAAGAAGAACAAAAAGAGGAACTAACAGTTGCAAAAGTGGGTGGATAAATAGAAGTCACCCGACCGAGAAGAAGAAGGAATGAAATAGGAGATGGAACACAGAGCGACTGAAGGAGATCGACCAGGATATCTCTGTAGTTCCTAGGGTTCTCTCATTTACCTCTCTGTTATGTAAGGCATCTGGATCAGACTGTAAGCTCTCCTTGCAGAAGCTATGTAACGATGGTTGTAGATGAAGATATCAATACAATTGTAGGTTACTGTCCTACTGTGTAATTCTTATGCATGCATGATGGTTGCAATGGTTTAAATTTTTATTTGCTTAATACCTGTTTATGCTCTGAATATTCTTGCGGATATATCTATGTTTATGCAATCTGTTTAATGGTAATCATGAGTTGCAGATCTGTTCCTTGCCATTGATATGTTCCCATCCTGCATGTGGTTGCAGAATGCCTCAGGTGAGACTCTCTACTCTTCGAAGTAGGGTGATAATGCTAGCGTGGTTCTAGACTACAACAGATTCCTTTGTTGGCTACAACTCCTGAACTTGGGTCTTGCCTGTGAGACCTAATTCCTCACCAACAAATGGTTCCGTTGCCGGGACCTACATGATATGAGGGGAACTAGATCATGGTCTCAAGGATATATGAAGGAAAAATACGGTGATGGTGGGATAATCATCTTGACCAATTTATTGCTCAGCAAGCAGAGTTGACCAAGCAAAAGGAGGCGACGATCAAGGAGCTCGTCCTTTTCTCAGATTTAGCCAGTGATACGTACGAGATCCTCTGGTGAAAGTTCCCTAGCAACCTCTACAGATGGTTGCGGAGGTTACAGACAAAGGTGCCTAAGGACGGCTCGCAGAAGATAAACTGCAAGTGGGTGCATGGGGATCTGGTGGATCTGCATCGGTTGGACACTGAATTGACCCGCACGGTGGATTTCTGGGTAGAGACCACTTTGGACGGATATATTGTGGAGTTTGCTGCAGAGTGCTACCAATCCTTCTCGAAGGCTGAAGCTACCTTCTGCTCGGGGCTAAGAGGGAGGCTGCTCAAGGAGATTCTGCTGTGGATTAAGGCCATGATGGTGGATGAAGGGCTAATGGAATTCCAAAAGGCGAGTATGGAAGCGTAAACCTCCGGTTCTGGGGGAAGGGCTGAAGGGATAGATGTTACGTAGAACGTGAGGCAAGGAGTGGGGAATGCATGCTGAGGCTACATAGAAGTTGAGGGAGTGACGTGGACATCGGCGGGCGCAGATCGCCGATAGGTGGCGAAAACGGGTGATGCAGGATTTGAAACGAAGGGAAACCGATAGGAGGAATCAAAAGGAGGCGCCTCAGAGGATAGGAATTATGGACGCGAGTACCCAAGAAGGAGAAGGGACCACTGCAGAAGTATGGTGGGTGCATGTGAGCCCAGCTAAGCAAGAAAGGGAGACGGTGATTGACAAAGACGATGCAGGTATGCAGCCCAACGAGAGTTCCGATGGCGAATGGTACGTTGTGATGCAGTGGTGGTTTCAAGAGCGGATGACATTCATTTCTCCAGGCAAACCCACTTCCAACATTCTGCATGGCAAAGATCCCTACCTTCCCCTGGTACTTTATCAACCTTTGAGTAATATTTTTGTTAAGTTACAAGCATTGAGTCAATTGCATAATAGTTCATTATTGACAACACCACATGTTAGTAGTAGCGGCACCAGTAATATTGCAGTTCCTAGTGGAACAATCACGCAACCAGGACCTGGAGGGTTTATCCTGGTTAACCCTCCGAAAGTAAATATGGCGGGGTATTTCACCTGGTATCTAGAGTTCTCTTGTCGGGGCAATGACGATTTGGAGCAACACTGGTATCTGTGCGAAGCCATGTGGAGGGCTCGGCAGACGCCCGATGAAGGGAAGCTAATAGAGTTCCAAACCATGCTCAGAGAGAGGGCTTTGGGATGGTTTATCAAGTGGTCTGAGGCCCATCCTAATCCAGTAATTGCAGACGTTAAGCGGGATTTTTTCCAGGAATTTAAACTTCCCCAGACAGACCAACATGGTCTGTCCGAGCTCTGGGAAATTAAGCAGAAGGAAGGAGATACCGCATGGGAGTTGATGCGGCGATTCAAGGATGTGATCGGGAAAATCAGCTACCTGATCGACTGAAACCATCAGAGGGACTGGTTCATCAAGGCTTTGCTTCTCTTGACACGAACCCCCCTCACCCAACAGAAGATTGACAACCTGCAGGATGCTTTAGAGCAGGCCATAAAGATAGAGGCCATGGCAGGTTACCCTAAGGAATATTGAGGAGGGCCGGCCCCAGCGGATCCCTCCTTGGTGGGACTACAACACCAGATCGCTAGTCTAACAGAAAATATCAAGGAGATGCAACCTATAAGACAAGCCAGGCCGAATTTTTGGTGCACTCACTGCCTAGCTGAAGGCCACGTCGTAACCGAATGTCCTCAGCTGCGGGGCATGGGTGTGGGACCCTCGGTCACGACAATCCAGGGGGTTCCACCCACCAGGGGTGGCACGGAGATGAATTTGCAAGGGGTATACCAGCTGCAACAGCCTTATGCGGGGTTCCCACCTCAACCGAACCCCCCCACCACGGAGTACTGCGAGATTTGCCGAACAATGGGACATCCACCTCGGATGTGACCAATACTATAGAAGTACTCCACCGTCCCAAACAACTTATATTGTGAGTTTTGTGTTTCCACGACTCATAAAACTGAGCAGTGTAGGGCTATCGACGCACTTGCGGATAGATTGGACCGTCCCTCCTACAGGGTGAACGAGGCTTCCAGGGGAAGAGGCGGCAATATGCGTGAAGGCCGTATAGGGGGACGAGGTCTGGTGAAATGTTACAACTGTGACCAGGAGGGTCACATGGCTCGAAAATGTTCCCTACCGCGACGTCCTTGGTGTTCTCAGTGCCGTGTGAACGCCCATGCAACAGAGGACTGTTCAGAGCTCATCAAGAAGTGGGAGGAACGGGCCCGGCAGAGGGGAACGAATTTGGTAAAATTAGAGCCGTGAGGGATCACGACCCCGGCCATGCAGAATGTCGCGATCGTGATGCGGGGTGGCAAGAAGACGGGTGAGGACGCCCATGGAAGGGAGTCAGTCCGGGCTATTTGACCTACCTCCCCCATACAACTGATCCAGCCAGACGCACAGAAGAAGTACTTTCAAGAGGTTGTGGAAGCCTTTGCTCAGCTGCAGGAAGCCGGGGGCCTTGAGCTACCCCCAACAATAGGTCCTGGTGAACAGAGTACCATGGGGACCTTAATTGAAGAATGGTCTCACCTGTTCCTCAAAATTTTTGATAATGCTTCACTGCGGGACCAGCTCAAGCATACTCTACAGGACGCACTACAGGGGAATATCGGGCCAAGGGAACCTGGGGACACACCACCTCAATGTGTGCAGCGAGTTAAATGGAATAAGCGATGAACGGGAAAGGAGTTCCGACTTAACACGCAGGTTGCAGGATTCCAAATCAACGACACCATGCTGGAATTTGGATCTGACATCAACTTCCTGCCACGAATGATGTGGGAGGCTCTTGGACGGCCACGGCTGACTTACTCGCCGATCCAACTCAGAATGGAGAATTAATATTGCATTCTGCCAATCGGCTGACTCGAAGGTGTCGAGGTCGACATTACGGGGGTGAAGACCTACACATATTTTGAGGTTATCGATATTATGGGTGACAAGGATCCTTACCCTGCGATACTAGGCATCGATTGGGCTTTTGAGAACTATGCCATCATCGACCTAAAAAAGGAGCTGATGATCTTCAAGGATGGGGAGGTACGGGTCACGCAGCTGCTCGACCCATATCAAGGTCCATGATATACCGAAACTATGGAAAACTGGGAGGATGCTCAGATGATGGATCACCTTTATCAGATGACTGCAGTGAAGTGGGATGATTATATCAACCCGATGGAAACCGACTCTGTCAGCTGGTGTAGTGTCCAGAGCTCAAATTTTTGTTCAGAACTCACATGGGAAGACTTGCAGCAGGGGGGGTACGAGACCAGCACACGGATATGTGCAGCCATTGCCCAAGTCAGTTGGATTGGTGCTGAGTTCAGAGAATACCCCACCCTGTCGAACATGTAGGCTGTCAATACCTTTATTGCAAAGGTGGAAGACACGGTTCCAGAAAGCCGCAAAATACCACTTTTTGACATTGCACTACATTCCACATCAACGAGGTGGTGGAGGAACCACCGCACCACCTTGTCGCGGTGGAGTTGCGCGACTCAGGCTTTGAAGGCACGGTTTAAAGAATACGAAGGCCCTTGAAGCAGGCACAGGTACAAGGGGACTTCCGATCCGCGAGACCACTTGAGGAGCTATGAGGAACAGTGGCAGGGTCTGGGATACTCGCAAGAGCTGTGGGTACATTGATTTATCCACTCCTTGGATACAATCCCCCAGGCCTGGTACTTGGAGGAAGAGTGGAAACGAGGAACCCGCTCATGGCAGGAAGTCACGGACAAGTTTGTTTGGTGCCTTTCATTCGAAGGGAAGACAGAGTAGGAGTCTCGGGCACTACAAGCGATCAAGGAGGTCCTATTTTTCTGTGACCTCGAGACCGATGGGGGCACAGTTGCATCATTTCCTGAGGCCAGGCATGAGTTGGTTTGCCAACGGATAGACAGAGATCCAAACGATGACAGTCTAGAGGACCTCAGGCACCTGTATTTTTAAGAAAAGGAAGGCGAGCGGAACCTCAACGAAGAACTGACCACCGAAGGCATCCATTTACAACTGCTAAAGACAAAGAAGTTGAACATTGGTACGGAGGAAAAGCCCAAGTTGGCTACTGTTGGAGACTACTGGGACGAGGAGATGACAAAGGAAATTTTCAGCCTCCTCCAGGAATATGAAGACTTGTTCCCTTCGTCGGTGGCAAATTTGAAGGGCATCAAGTGTGACCTCGGAGAAATGTGCATTGTGCTAAAACCAGATGCCCGACCCATAAAGAATCAACCCTACCGGCTGAACCCATGAATTAAAGAAAAGGTCAAGATGGAAATTGACAAGATACTGGCTGAAGGTCTCATCTTTCCAGTGGAAGAAATAGAGTGGGTAAGTCCTATAGTCATTCAGAATAAGAAGGAAAAGGAGGAGATATGTGTCTGTGTCGATTACAGAAGTCTGAACAACGCCTGCATCCATGATCTGTTTCCCACTCCTTTTAGCAATGAAGTCTTGGATCATGTTGCGGGAAATGAAGCTTATTCCTTCACGAATGGTTTTTCAAGTTACCATCAGGTGCGCATTGCGGAAGAGGACAAGCCGAAAACGACATTCACCACTGAATGGGGATCATTCGCATACCACGTAATGTCGTTTGGCTTGAAAAACACTCCCGTCGTGTTTTCCCGAATTGTTATTGCTACTTTTAGGGAGTACATCCACAAGTTCCTGGAAGTCTACATGGATGATTGGACTATCTATAGTCTGCTGAAGAAACATGCCACCCTGTTTCATATTATGTTTGATCGGTGTCGCCGGTTGCAAATTTCCTTGAACTTGAAGAAATGTATTTTCGCAGTTCCTTTCGGCACGCTGTTAGGAAACGTGGTGTGCAAGCAAGGGGTCTATGTCGACCCCGCCAAGGTCACCGTAATAGTCCACATGGAAGTCCCCGAAACCATGAAGCAGTTGAGGGCACTTCTCGGGCACACAAGATACTACAGGTGGTTTATCCGCAATTACATGAAGATTACTGCCCCTTTGGAGAAATTACTGCGGAAGTCAGAAATATTCCAGTGGACGGAGGAGTGTCGGAAGGCTCTTGACATTCTGAAGGAGAAACTGGTGACGATGCCTATACTTGTTCACCCAGACTGGGATAAGCAGTTCCACATGCATATTTATGCTTCTAGTATTGCACTTAGGGTTGTCTTGGCACAACTAGGAGAAACGACAGTCAACCATCCAGTCTACTTTGCCAGCCAAAAATTGTCTAATGTGGAGAAGAATTACACCACTACCAAAAGGGAGGCCTTGGAAATGGTGTACTCTCTCCAGAAGTTCTGCCACTACCTTCTTGGAGGCAAATTTAAGTTCTTTATGGACCACTCTAGGTTGAAGTACTTGGTAAATAAGCCTGTTTTGGAAGGACGGATCTGTCGCTGGCTGCTACTCTTTCAAGAATTTACGTTCGAGGTGATCATCAAGCCCGGGAGGTTGAACGTCGGGCCCGATCATTTATCCAGGTTGGAGATGGGGGAGAACGATGGCTCACTTGATGATCAGATGCAGGATGCTGACCTCTTTCGGGTCAAAGCGGTACCGGATTACTTGGCCGACATTGCCACCTATCTGACCATGAGGCAATGCCCTCAGAATTACACCCTGCTCCAGAAATGGAATTCGGTCGTCCGTGCTACCGAATACCAACTGATTGCGGGGTAGCTATATAAGTTGGGTCTTGATGAGGTTCTGCGACGGTGCATTCTTGACCATGAGTGCGAAGCTATGATGTGGGAATGCTACAGCGGTGTCGCGAGAGGGCACATGGGTTCGAAACTGACCGCAAGGTAGGTGCTCCAAACTGGCTTGTGGTGGCCGACAGTACATGCCGATTGTAAAGCATTTGTGAAATGATGTGACGTGTGCCAGCGGACGGGGAGGCCCTCTTACAGGGACGAACTTCCATTGCACCCAGTGCATGTGTTGCAGTCGTTTGAGAAATGGGTCGTCTACTTCGTAGGTCCTATAGCCTCAGTCGCTAGGCACTCCAAGGCCCGATACATCATTACCGCAACCGACTACCTCACCCAATGGGATGAGGAGGTGGCGGTAGGTGACTGCACGACGGATACAATAACACGATTTATCTTTGAAAACATCATCAGCAGGTTTGGCTGCCCACGAATTTTAACCAGCGATCAGGGTATGCATTTAACACGTTTATGATTCAACATCACAAAAGTAGCCCATACCACTCGTAGGCCAATGGTACTGTTGAAGCTTTTAATAAAATTCTTGAAAATGGGTTAACAAATATCTGTAACGCCTAGCAGGATGACTGGGATGAATGACTACTAGCTGTGCTCTGGGCTTATCAGACTACGGTGAAGCGCTTGAACAATCAGACACTATTCCAGTTGGTGTATGGCCGGGAAGCTATGGTCTCCACCAAGTTCATGGTTCCAAGTCTTTTAATTGCCACGACTCTGAAGTTCTCAGAAGAAGCATCGCTCCAGGAGCGCCTACATGAATTACAGGAACTAGACGAAGCCTGGTTCCTAGCGGAATTTCATCAGAAGGTTCAAAAGGATAGGCAGAAAGCATGGCACAATCGCCACATCAAGAAAAAAACATTCGAAGTTGGCGGTAAGGTCCTCTTATATGACAGCAGGTTTCAGAAGTTCCCTAGAAAGTTGCAGATGCACTGGCTGGGACCTTACTTCGTCATTGAGATTAAAGATTTCAGAGCCGTTCGTTTGGCTCAACTGGACGGTATTGTTCTACTGGGATGGGTGAATGGCGCACGCCTAAAACCCTACCAGGAGTAAGTTTTTCCCAACATTCATCAATAACTCTCGCAACTAAGAGCACCCGTAGCGTAGCGTAGTCGATTAACTCTCCCGCAACCGGGATGAGCATAGGTAGTGTTTTCCGTTCCTGCATCATTCATCAATAAGCCCCTTTGTCATGGGACCGCACCACAACCGACTGTGGTCAGGGAAGGCTGCGTCCAATGTGTCATCCCCGTAGGATTCGTACATGTGTCAATGTCAGTCTGGGTCCTGTCAATCAGTACTTGTGTCAGTTTGTAGGATCGTCTAGATTTGCATCATAAATTACCATAATTGGAAGTAACCTTGCCATAATCATTTCTCCATCATCCGCAGTTACCTCAGCCATCGCGTCCGCCCATTTCCCCATGCCACCATCAGCAACTGTCAGAATACCCATTGGCACACAATTGATCGTACGATTATTGCAGAAAAGAATGCCAGCAGGAATTAACTTGTTATGGGGTCTCATCAACTTCACTCGTGTGAGGCAATTACATCACTTGCATGAAGAAAAGCACAAAAATGCCAGAACACTTAGCATTAGCAATTGCAGCAGCACAGAAGCAGCAGGAGCATTCAGGCGAACAACACCTTGAGAGGATACTGAACCGAATTCTCCACGTCTATCAACGTCGAGCAAAAATGCTGAAGGCCCTCCTATCCATCGTCAAACCAGAGCTTGAAAGTGGGATTCACAGGACAAAGTCTTTGGTTGGGAAATATGATAGTGCAACTTTGATAGAGGCCAACCTTTCCAACTCGTCTGAATTCCTGGCGCTCAATTGGAAAGTCTATATGGAACACCATTACAGCACAACTGGGAACTCCGCCAATCAAATTTTACCAACATTCCAGGGATTTCAACAATCTTCTCTCATGAATCTCAGAAATCTTTCGGTCTTCGGGACCACCGTACCAGTTTTGCAGTGCACTCGTTTCTTACTTAGTCGCATTCAGAATGGGTCCTTGTGGCTGAACAAGGAAATTCCCATTCACGTTGAAGACATCCATCATCTGATCGGGCTCTCACAGAATGGTGCAGACGTCTCGACCGCATGTCAGACCACCTCTAAGTGAGCACGAAAATCTAGGGACACAGACCTATACAGCAAATACTGCACCCGGCAGGGAGGGAAGGGAGCCAAGATAGAGCTTATTAACACGCCCGAGATTAAATTTGCTTGCTACCTCATTGCCAGCAAGACAATGAGGCATTACTCGAAGGGCGAATGCACCTTGGACACTATCTCTATTGCAGAGCACTGTGTTCAGGGTGCCAAGCTGAACTAGTGCTCCTTCTCTTGAAAGAGATATTTGATGCATGCGAAGAAATTATAGGCGTACGAACAGTTTCATTTACGGCTACTTGATCGTTGCTTTTGCCATGTGGAAGTGGCACACTCCTCTTGTCAGGATACCAGCAGAAATTATAGGGGGCCAGCCTCTTGCGATGAAATTTGCTCCATGGAAGGTGTTGGCTGACCTGAGCACTAAGCAGGTGAATGCTGAACCATTTCGGACTTGGTATGGTTTAATGACGGACGTCGTCGCCAGCCAGCAACGGGTGCCCAGGAACCTGTTGGACGAATATAGCGAGCAAGTGTGCTTCGGGGTAAGTCATAGGCATACTTACCTCCGACCCTCTTGCGTGCCGGAAGATACCTTCCACATGACACCTTTGAAGTTCCAGATGGATGATGCCACTTTCCACCGCAAAGTTTGTTTGTGGCTGGGGATGAGAAAGCACACCCGCGACGGCCTCCCCAGGTATAAATTCGAGCGGATGTTACCATTGCAACAGCTTACCGAGACAGATGCGACAACACCACCATAGGAACTTCCCAAACCGCTCATCCCCATCATCCGCCACTTTAATACACAGGTGCAAAGCTTTAATGTGGTAGCCCAGGTTATTTCTAGCAGTGCCTCTCCATTCCCTTTATTTTTCGAATTTCAGATTTCTCGGTCTACTTTTCACACCCCTACCACTTCACTTACTTCTCCCCTCCCGACTACTTTATTTACTTCTGCAAGCCCAATTATCACCCCAATTGGAGGAAAGGGCCCGGCCCCCGAGAAATTAGAAACTCCTCTGGCCAAGTGGGCCCGCACCACTGTAGCCAATCCGGTGGTGGAACTTACTGATGATGATCTGCCACCGTCCCCAAATACAGGGGCACTGATCCAGGAAGAACCCCTTATTGACCCTTCCAAGTTTATTAACATTCGCCCTCCATCCACAGCTCCACCTCCATCCACCGTTCCACCTCCGCCTACCAATTCATCCGCTCCATCAAATTCATTTTCCACTGTGTCCGACCCGCTCATCCGAGAACTCTTTGGCGGGGACCACAGGGCTGAAGTTGACTCCCGTACTGCTACCGTAGTACCACCAGTTGACCCCGTGGGAGCACCTAAGGTTTCATTATCTTCTATATTTACCCAACTAGTAAACATTGGGGCCGACTCGGCTGAGGCTCAGCCTGAGCATGCTGACCCTCACCTCACTGGCCAGATCGATCAGTAGGAGCGACCAGATTTGAATATGGCCAACTCAACGCAACAACAGACACCACCGTCCCCTCCAGAGAATTCCAACCGCTCAGTTGCCAGTGCGCAACCCCTCCAAGAAAGGCTGCCAAACCAGGGTGCTTCGGGCATAGCTCACTTAGAAACATGGGGTACACAACAGTTGTAATTATTCATTCAGCGGGCGACCCAGCAGGCTGAGAGGATTCACTCGGATATGTAGCAACGATGCGCAGAGCAGCAACAATAGATCGTGGTGCTTACTGAACAGCGCGACCAACTTATCACGGCGCAAGAATGACTGCAAGATCAGATAGCCAACGTAACTCAGGTATTTTCAGGCCTATGGCCCTCGGTAAAGGCTCATTATACCCTGCTGCCTGCTGATGTCGCAGAGCAGAATGTCGTCGCCCAAGCTTTCTACATCCGGACTACACTCACTGGTCTCCACCGGGAAAATACGGAGCTCCGCACAACATTACACACACGACCAGCGCTGCCCGACCCAACGGCTGCCTATTTAGCTCAGGTTGCCGCAAAGCAGGGACAAGCAACTTAGATGTAGGAAACCCTTACTTCTGCGGCACGTGAGGCCCATGACCTCGTGGAGGGTCTCCAAGAATGTTCACTGGCCCTTACGGTCAAGGCGCAGCCAATATCTGCACAACTACAGCAGGTGTCCTGGGAAATTCAAGAGGCAACGGACCCCGCCAGGTTGGACCAATTATACGCCCAGGCCGATGAGCTTGAAACACAGATCCAGCAAACTGAAGCCAATTCCACAGAGGCCAAACGGGTAATTCGGGAGCTCCGCCTGACCCTCCAATATAGCACCCAGACAATGCAACAAATTTCCGCTGAGGCCGAAACCCAGCTTAGCACGATGTTCGGGGCTGTCTCGGCGCCCCTAGAAGAGGCCGCTGTCACCAGGATCACTGACACCACAGATTCACTCTTGCAAGGGTGGTAGCAAGCTGTATCGGCCTTCACAAAGCTTAAAGCTACATCGTTCCATAGAGTCCTGGAGTTGGGACCCTTGTTTGAACAACCGACAGAAGGTGCACAACAAGAACAGGAACAAGCTGATGGTGCACAACGAGATAAGGTACAAAATGAAGGCACACAGGCCAAACAGGGCACGGGATCAAGCGGGGCAATGGAGATAGAGACCGTCATTTGTGATTGACTCAGGGACGAGTCAAGAAACTGTGGTCAGGTCCTGTTGGGGCCCTTGTTTTTGAAAACTTGTTTGGAATATTTTTCATTTTGAATAAAGGATGACCTTTTTGAGTTGCGACAAGATGACACATGGCAATCGCGACCAAGTCGTGACTACAGCAAGCCGCGGAGGTATCAAGGTGGCGCAGAAGCAAGAGATAGCTGAAGAAAGCAGATGCATGAGGATAAAAAGTAGAAGACAGAAAGAGGAACACACAGATAACAAGATAGAAGCTTGAAGCAGCTGAAGAAGAATGAAAAGAGGAACTAACAGTTGCAAAAGTGGGTGGATAAATAGCATTCACCCGGCCGAGAGGAAGAAGGAATGAAACAGGAGATGGAACGCAGAGAAACTGAAGGAGATCAGCCATAATATCTCTATAGTTCCTAGGGTTCTCTCATTTACCTCTCTGTTATGTAAGGCACCTGAATCAGACTATAAGCTCTCCTTGCAGAAGCTATGTAATGATGGTTGTAGATGAATATATCAATACAATTGTAGGTTACTGTCCTATTGTGTAATTCTTATGCATGCATGATGGTTGTGATGGTTTAAAATTTTATTTTTGTTAATACCTGTTTATGCTCTAAATATTCTTGCAGATATATCTATGTTTATGCAATCTGTTTAATGGTAATCATGAGTTGTGGATCCATTCCTTGCCATCGATCTGTTCCCATCCTGCATGTGGTTGCGGCATGCCTCGGGTGAGACTCTCTGCTCTCCGGAGTAGGGTGATAATGCTGGCATGGTTCTAGACTACAGCAGATTCCTTTGTTGGCTACAACTCTTGAACCTGGGTCTTGCCCACGAGACCTAATTCCTCGCCAAAAATCAGCATAATTCCAAGCAAAAAATCTATGAATCTCTTCATCATCTGAATATACTTGTACTTCACATCGACTCAAAGAAACTTTGAAATTTTAATCATTTTGAGCATATTTGTTGTACCAAGGTTACAACTCTCTACCTCTTCATCATCAACTTGTACCTTAGGAGATTTGAAAACATCATTCTGACCAAAAAAAATTTCAAGAGGTATGAGACCCTTTAGTATGGAATTATTCTTTAGCTACAAAACTTCAGAATTTCCTTTAGATTCAGTAAGCATATTTTGTTGATCTACTTTTATGTTTAAAACTCTTCTTTCAACTCAATAAATTTCTTCACTTGTTGTTCATCCTCAAAAACTTGCCTATGAGTAATATTATCAAAGATATTTGGTCTACGGCAAACTTCAACCTCATATTTTTCAGTGGAATGTATGGGAACAATGAAAACACTTGTAGATTCAACTAAAGAATCAACAGTGGAGTTTTGGTCTCTAGTTTTGACAATGAATGAGTAAGCTTGGAAATTTTAGAAAATTTCCAAAAATAAGTTTCTATATGCCCTCATCCTTATATCCTTTTTTTGATAAACACCTTCAACTTGTTTAATGACTAGTTTTGAATCTCCAAAAACATAAATCTTTTGGACATTCATTATTTTCAAAACTTCTAAGCCCAAAATCAAGGATTCATACTCAGCCATGTTATTTGTGCAATCAAAGTTCAATTTGTAGGAAAAGAACTTACTTTCATCACATGGACTTGTCATCCAAATCCCTGCCCCTACCCCTTCTCTTCATGTTGATCCATCAAAATGTAATGACCACCAACCTTCCGCTTTCGTATCATTGACTTGCAGATCTTCTGTTTGCTGATTTTTAGATGGTTGAATTTCAGATTGATGATTTTCTGATTTCTTCTCATCCTCAGCTTCATTAGTCAACTCATTGAAAATAATAGTAGATCCAAGTTCAATATCAAGAGCATAAATTGGAAAAAATTTAGGTTTATCTTTACTACCCACCATGTAAGCCATTCTTGTCTCTCGATACAATCTCCTTTTCTCACCAAAAAAAGGAATGGTGGCATAAGTAAGGTCCATCTGCATTGTAACTTTGATTGTCGCTACCCACTACCTTGATAATAGCATGCCAAACTTCGGTCAAATTTCTGCTACCACGATGTCCATAACCACTGTCTTGGCAAGAACTTGTGTAATAACAACAACAACATCCTTAATTAATCCAATGCATTGAACTTTTTTTGAATCAAAATAAAACAAGTCCTTACATGGTATATTTATTTCTAACCCCACCATTTCCATGATTAACTTGGGCATAATATTGTGAGAGGCCCATGAATCAAACATAGCATTATGTAATGCCATGTCATGAATGCTAAGGCTCACATAAAAAGGAGGCACCTCCTCATTCTATTCATCCTCTAATCTTGGACCCAAGTATTTGGTTGGATGATCCTCTTGTATATTCAAAATATCAGCAACTCCTGGTTGTGAATTCAACATTTTAACAATATTGCTTCTATACTCATTTACCTTGAGAATCTCACCAAAAGGTACTTGTATTTTGATCTTAGAAATTTCATTTTCCAAACTAAAAATGGAAACAGATTTGTCATCTTCCTTGATAGGAGGAGGAGATGGTGTATCTTTCTTACCTTCAGTAACATTAGGAGTATCTTTCTTGCCATCAAAGGCCTTAGGTGTATATTTCTTGCCATCAACAGCCTTAGGTGTATCTTTCTTAGGCTGTGTTTTATTTGCAATGATCGGCACATTTCTATTTATGAGATTGTATTGTTTTTGCATCTCAAAAATAGCATGTTCATACCCTTTAAAATAATCTGATGGTTCCTCTCCATGATTACCTTGGTCTTATTCATCATGTTCCTATTTATTCAAGAAAACTCCAGACATTTCTTCATCTAAACAGTGAATAGACTCTTGAGGAATTTCAGGTTCATCTTCTTCATTAATTAAGTTCTGCTAGAAAGGAGGTCTCACTGGAGGATCGGGCTATTGATTTATGTTTTCTCTTGGTCGTGGTTGATTTTGAGGTCTCCTAAACTAAGGGTTTCTAAACTGAGATTCATGTGGTGCATTAGGAGCAGAGGTATTCCCAAGGGTCGGCCTATCCATCAACTTTTCCATTGTTTTCATCATTGAATCAAATTTATCATCAGAGGTGGAGGAGGAAGGATTCTCTTCTTCTTTTAACTTAGTCTTACCCATTTTTTACTTTTTGGTTGCTATCATATTAACCTCCACCTTCACTACATCATTTTTCATTTCAACAAGTGACAGGGATTATCTCTCTCTCAGTAGTATAGAAAAGTCATAATCAAAAGTTTCGGCATATCTCATCTGAGCTAAGGCTTCTTGAGGTTTTAAATGGGCAGGAATAGAGTCATAAACCTTATTAAACCTTTTTGAAAAGTTTTGAACAGTTTCATCAATAGCTCTTCTTAAATTGTTATACTCAGTGAGGGCTTGTACTGATTTAGTTCTATTTCCCCATTTTCTCAAAAAGGTATCTTCAAACTCATTCCAACTATGAATACTTCCAGGAGTAAGGGATTTGAACCACTTCCTAACTTCACTAGTAAAGATCTGAGCAAACCATATCAACTTGACATCTTCATGATCAACCTCCTCCCTGTCTACAAAATCATTAAATTGATCTACATGTTCTTCTGTTATAATCTCTTCATCACTTCCCCAAGTTTTGATTCTAGCAGGATATTTGCTAGGGAGGTCATGTAAAACAGCTGGAAGAACAAGAGGCATATCTAGCAGGTGCAGCAGGTGGAGGAGGTACATTTCCAGCCATGGTGAAAGGGACTGTGGTAGCTTTAGGGATAGTAGCAATAGAGGATGAAGAACTGTTATGAGGAGGAATGTTTGATCTTTGTTGTCCACTAACAATTAAGCTCCAATCAGGAAGAGGAAAACCAACTTTACTTTTCAACAATATTTCAAAAGGGTCAAGCTCTTTCAACTTATCTAAATACTCTCTTTCCACCAACAACTTAGAAGAAACTGCTTCCCAAAACTCTTCTTTATCTTCCTGTGTTACTAGGGCTAAGGTATCAATACCTCTCTTATGCAAGTCTAAGATAACTTCAATTAATTCTTTTTCACTTTTATATCTAAACAAGACTTCCTGGATCTTATCATCAACTCTTTTATCTTCAGGACAAGGATTTTGTATGTGATTGAGTACCTGATATTTCAGAATTGCCTTGACTGCCTCTGGAAATGGTGTTTGGATTGTCCACAATGGTAGGTGGATCTAGGTCAGGATTGCTCCTTGTGCATCTCTTTCTCGAAGCCACCTTTGATCATATAAATTTTGAATGGAGTCACCAAGGTAGATGCATCCTCGAACAACTTCCTGATCTCCTACTACCTTCAGAAGTTCAGCTTCAAAATTTCGGGAAAGTATAATCTTTAGGCTCCCGGCAGACGCACCAAAATGTTATCACAAAATTGGACCTGATAGGCTGCTTGATCAGACAATCTCATGTAACTATTTCAAACCTAATATTGTGACTGAGGCTTAGCCTCCTCAACCTAAGAGGGCTCTCTCAAGGGTTAATGATATGGTTAAAGATATAGATGGCTAACTCTATTTAGGAAATAAACTGATAATGATAGATGTAGGTTGAAAATAACATCAGCATGTATACATTGGGCTTATGGAGTAAAAGAAATTCAGTAATTCAGTGAGTCTACTTAACATGGAAGTTGAGGCATATCAGAGTTTTTAGTGATAAGGCACACACACATGAAACGTGTAAAAACACAGTCAGTTCACTTATAAAGGAAGTTAGATCATCTTATAGATGATTTCTGAGTAATATAGATGAACACCACTGCAAATGAGATATATAAGAAATACAAATAGAATAGGAAAACACTAAAACCCCCTTCAGAATCTCAAGTTGGTCAAATAGAAGATCTTTGTATTAGCTGAAAACAGTAAATTCACAACAAGCTCAGTGTTGCCAAAAATGTCCAACCCTTGACAAATTTGACCCTATGGCCTTTAATAGATCTCTTACATTATCAGATGATTTGCCTCTAGGCTAGATACATCAAATTTCTATCTATTGACACCTTGCATAACCATAAAACATGAAATTTATTACAAAAAGACACATATCCTACTTGACAGTCCTATTTAGAAAAGGACTCAAACTCCTTATTACCATCTATAAAAACCTTATCTATTTGAAATTACATCATTGACAAGTGTATCATCACATGATAAAATTTGGATAATGGCATTCAGTTCTTCATGACCACTTAGCTGACCTCCACAAAAATAGGAAACAGTACCTTGTTTTTAGGCATAGGATATTTTTCCCTCTTTGAACATTTTGACTATCATTTAATCCTCATTTCGTTGTCCTTGGCTGTTGAAAGTTGGCTTTACATGTCCCATAAATTTTTCCTGGCCTCTAGCTGTCTAAAACCGCTTCAAAAACTGCTCAAAAGGATGTAATGTATTGCGCTACAAAAATACAGCAGTTTCGTAGCACTGCCATTACAAGCCTTTTGTTCTCCAAAAACTTGACTCTTTCCTCTTGCATCGTTTTAATCACCCTTCAACACCTCTTTCATAGAAATTTCAGCTCTTAACTCAGCCTTTAACCCCTTAAATATTGATCAAAGGAAACAAAAAAGGTAGCTACAGTAGTTTCATAGCGCTTTTCTGCTTTTTAAGCCTGGAGGCGCTACGAAACTGTTGAGTATGCAGATTTTTTCATAAATTTGTCAAATGAAAATTGTGGTTGCCCAAAAACTCAAAATATAACCTGTCATCATCATCTACAAACCATACAAACCATAAACCAACCTCATTTTAGCTTTCTTTGAGGCATTTCTTCTTCATTTACAATTGGTTGGCCTATTGGTTCTTCTATGACTGTCATTTTAATGCCTTTGCTCTGTAGCTCATCATTAATTAACTCCAGCTGCTCTTGTAAATCCTTCACCTGGTCTTGAATTCTTTTGCTAGTAGCTCTCAGATGGGTGTTTATTATTCTGACAAACTTAGCTTCTTTTATTTTTGGAATTGTCCACTTGAAAATTTGCTCTGTATTGTCTAAAGTTTCAGAAACTGAATAAACTTGTCCTTCCCACACTGCCTTCATCCTTTTAAACTATACTTTCTCGACATTGTGTTTTCTATCTCTCTTTTTCATGACAGCAATTTCCTGATTTGCCAACTTTAACTTTTCCTCAAGGCGTTGAATCTCTTTTTTCTCTATCACTTTCTCTTTACCCCTTTTTAATTTGTTGATTGTATCCTTCACGGTGGGTGATGAAAGATCAATAATCTCTTTAGGTGATTTAGTTGTCTCAGTGGGTTTTTGAACTTCTTTGTTGCCTTCCATTTATTTCCTAGCATGCCTTGTCATAGGCTTTCTTGCTAGAAAAGTGAAACCTGCATCTTCCCCCTCAAACTCTAATCTCTTTGTAGAATTAGCATTTTTCAACTTCTACTCATCTTCCCCAATAAATTCAGCTTGGACAATAGGTGTTTCCTCTATGTCAATTCACTGAATAATACCTCTAGATTCCCCTTTGCTACTCAAGTTGTCATATGGGTGTTTATTATTCTGACAAACTTAGCTTCTTTTATTGTTGGAATTATCCACTTGACAAGTTGCTTTGTATTGTCTAAAGTTTCAGAAACAGAATCAACTTATCCTTCCCACATTGCCTTCATCATTTTAAATTGTACTTTATCGACACTGTGTTTTCTAGCTTTATTTTTCATGACAACAATTTCATGATTTGCCAACTTTAACTTTTCCTCAAGGCGCTGAAACTCTGTTTTCTCTATCACTTTCTCTTATCCCCTTTTTAATTTGCTAATTGTATCCTTCATCGTGGGTAATGAGAGATCAATAATCTCTTTAGGTGATTTAGCTATCTCAGTTGGTTTTTGAACTTCTTTGTTGCCTTCCATTAATTTCCTAGCATGCCTTTTCATAGGCTTTCTTGCTTGAAAAATGAAACACGCATCTTCCCCCTCAAACTCTAATCTCTTTGTAGACTTAGCCTTTTTCAACTTCTGCTCATCTTCCCCAATAAATTCAGCTAGGACAATAGGTGTTTCCTCTATGTCTATGGCATGAAGAATATCCTCTAGATTCCCCTTTGTTACTGAATTGTATTCTATAGCAACTGTCTTTCCTTTCAAAACCACTGTTTGGCTTCTAGTTATTCTTTTGGTCCCTTTTTTGCTGACATCTTGTTCCTATTTTGCATCTTTGACAACCTTTGATTTCTATTTTGCAGGTGGGAGAGTTGGTGTATCAAGAATTTGCATTTGCTCTGGCCTTTTCTCAGTTTTCTTTCTTGGCTTTACTCTTGCAGGTTCTTTTGGTTTTGCAACCATAGGTTGGCTTGGTTTTGCTGTTGGTGGTGATGGAACTATTTTAGCTTTAGGGTTTCTTGTAGGAGTTAGGGTTTCCAACTCAAAACCATTAACAAACAATAATGAGGACCAATCTATGCCTATCTTTTGAAGTTCATCTAAAATTAATAATTTCATTAAGCCATGATGAAATAATGATGTCTCACTCCCCTCAGACTTTGTTTGCACCTTATCATCCATCTTTGTAAGAATTCTATGTAGATAAAAAGGTAAGTCAAGTGAAATATTACCAGTGAAGTGTAGAAGTAATTTGAAATGGTATGAATAAACCTTGTGATACTTTCCTTCACAGGTAAAATATTTCTGAATGTTGAGCAGTAGTATTGAATAATTATCTTTGATACATCTTATTGGGATAGCATTGTTGAGATCCATCTCAATGTGCTCAAGCTTCATGAACTCTTTACACTACTCCATATTAAATTTGAAACCTTTGAACCAGGTTTCTTGACCTCTTGGAATCTCTGTAACAATAGCAATGACCTCTGGTGTGATAGAAAAACTTAGCATCCCCACTTTAGTGGTTGTTCCATTAAAATTCATAGCAAATTCCTTGGATACCTGTGTGTGACAACCCTGCAATTTCTCACAAAACTGTAGGAAACCTGCTCTTCTGAATGCTTCCATCACCGTTGGGTCTTCAGTTATTGCCTTCATGTCTTCAGGTTCATGCCTTAAACACTGTCCTCCTCTGTGTATTTTTCTTTCCTATGCCATATTCTTCAAATAACCTCTCAGCCTCGCTTGATATGTATGTATCAACCTCGCTTGATATAAATATTTCAGCCTCGCTTGATATGTATGTATCAACCTCGCTTGATATGGATATAATAAAACTTTGTAAGAACTAGCCACAAGTTTGGCTCGATACTCAGAGCTCAGACATTATGAATGAAGGCAAAAGGAATGAGAATGACTAATTAGGAAAGAATTTGAATTTCAAGTGTCCTTTCATAATTGAAAATGATGGCCCACTCATAACCTATACTGACCATGATGACTGCAAACGTGGGTGTGTACTTTGATTTCATCATTACATGACTCAACAAGCCTCTATCTTACCCTTTACCAACGGTTTCTGACATTTGACAACTCAACTGACAAGACAGTTACAAAACCGCACTTTCGTAGCGCCTGTAGTGTAATTTTTGTTGTTTGCGCTACGAAACTATCAGCGCTTTTGTAGCGCAAAGTGAATTTTTTCAACGTGATGCCCTACAAAACTATGGTTTCTTAGCTAATTGGGCGGTTTTGATACCAAAAATTTGGGGAATGAAATGAATCCTAAAATGATGAAAGACTTGACATGAAAGACCTTAAAAATGGGTTTATTTAAACACTAGGGTAGGCTCAAACTTAAAAAAATTAATACTTCCCTTAGTCAAACTAAAGAAATGACTCCTAAGACCCTACTTATGACCCATGATCATAAGTAATCTTGTCATAATGATGTTTTGAATTTTTTTTTTAAGTGATAACAAAAGGGATGACATGCATGAATATAGGAGAGGATAATAGAAATGTTGAGCAGAAGGCTAGAGAGGTAGAGCTATTGAAGGGGGAGAATGGATAGAAGGCCAAGTCCTTAAAGTCAAGAGGCCTTCATTGAGAAGCTGAATCACCAATTTTATGACACAGATTGCAACCTGCATCGAATGATATGATCTAGCTAAAAGGGATATTGTTGATCTTAAATAACTTTGCATGGTCATGGTAATTAAATCACATGAAATTATTGGAATGCATAATATTTTTGAGACTGAGGGAGATCACATTGCCATTATTTGGGCACACTATGCATGATTTAAGGGTGTTTCACTCTACTTGGAGTTGTGATGGAGATTGTGCTACGTTCCAGTTATCTTGTTGCACAAGGTTTCCATGGTGGCTGCTTCCTCGGGGAAGTGATTAGGGGTGTTTTGACAATGAATGACATCCATCATATTAGCATTATGATACAAATTATTCACCATCAACCATGACATGGTTATGTGTGAGGTTATACTGACCTGGTACAAAAAGTAATGTTGAAGGAAAAATTTCATGTTGAAGTGAATTGCCAAGGTGACGTGCAGGTTAGTCACTAGGCGAGTGAGATTCATGTCGCAACTTTTGAAAGTGTGATCTGTCACCATGTCAAAGCAGGTGGGGAGGGCCCACATTGGGCTACGATTTGTGGGGTAATCACAATACAAATATTGTAATGAGAAAATGGTTAAAGAGAAATTAATAAGAATTAAATATAACAAATATATTACTATTTTTGTTAGCTTGACCTAGCTAATATAATAATAGCTAACATAATAGTGGTCAATTAAATCACCCTAATAAAAAATAGCAAATATTTTATTATAATCCTATCAAAATTAATAAAATAAAGAAACAATATTACAAAATATTATGCTGTTACAAAATGTTACAAACGTTACAAAACGTTTACTCCGTTGTCGCTATTTCATTGTTATTCCACCATCAGATAATTTGTGAATTAAATAATATTTAATTCACACAACTCATCTCTAGTGTATTAGCCAGTTAAACTAAATACAACTAGTTCAACTAGTTAAACAGAACACCACCTCCATTAACTGTCGCATCAACTCCACCGAACTCCGCCACTTGAGCTCTAACTGAAGTCAACCATGCATTAGCTCAACTAACCCATAGGAAAAGTGTAAATCCTTCTGGCAGCTGCATGCCCCACATCCGGGGGTCAAATTGAAGTGCTCCAAGAGAGTAAATTGAAGTTTAGAGTCCAAATATTATTAAGGGTAAATAATATTTAACTGTTCTATTTTTAGCCCGCCAGTCTAAAAATAGACTTCGACTAAATGCTAAAAATAGAGGTCCATCTATTTTTACCAACTCGGCCAATCATCCAAGAATAGCATATTGCAGCTCCCGGTCCATGATCCATATGTCTAAAAATAGACTGCGCCAAAATACCCTGCGGGCCCACTTGGTGAAGGCGACTTCATTTCACCAAGCTCCATCATCTTGCTGCATTTTTAACACTCCCTCTCAGCAAGATATGGATTATCTGCAACCCCTACCCTGCCTCTGTGAAACTCGAATTTGCTCCTGGTGAGCGCCTTCGTCAAGATGTCTGCATCCTGATCCTCCGTGGGAATATATGAAAGCATCATGATCCTCCGCTGAACACAGTATCTGATATGATGGTACCTGATGTCGATGTGTTTGGATCTATCATGAAATACAGGATTAGCTGAGAGCTTGATGCAGCTCTGGTTATCACAATAAATCACAGTAGGCTCCAAATGCAACCCGAACAAGCCGACCAGGATCTTTTTCATCCAAATAGCCTCGCATGCAGCCAACCTTGCTGCCATGTACTCGGCCTCTGCTGAACTGAGTGCCATAGATCTCTGCTTCCTGATGTACCAGGAAACTACTATCGACCCAATGCTGAAGATCCCTCCTGATGTGCTCTTCCGGTCCGTTGGGCTCCCTGCCCAATCTACATCGGTGAAGCCAGAAAGCTTCACTCCATCCTCCTATCTGTACCACAGACCATATCCCGATGTGCCACTGATATAACACAATACATGCTTTCCTGCCTTCCAAAAGAGCTTGGTAGGCTTAACCATAGCTTGCGAAAGCTGGTTAACAGCATAGCATATATCGGGTCGTGTATTGACCAGATACATAAGCGACCCCACCAATTGTCGATAGACAGTGGAATCCACTACCTCCGCTGAAGTAGCATCCTCCTTCCTCCAACCACCAGGAAGAGGAATGTCAACAGGCTTGCAGCCATGCATGTTGAACCTCTCCAGAATCTCCCGAGCATACTTGCTCTAAGAAACAAAAAGTCCTCCACTGCGCTGCCAAATCTCCAATCCCAGGAAATAATGAAGGATGCCCAAGTCCTTCATCTCAAACTCTCGTGCAAGACCCTCCTTGCATGAAAGTATCAACCGCTCATCACCCGTCAAAATCAGATCATCTACATACAGTACGATGATCAACATCTTCCCATCCACCACAATCTGGTACAGGTTAGGATCCGCCTCACTCTTGGAGAATCCAAGCCTGGTGAAATAGCTGTCTATGTGAGTGTACCAAGCACGAGGTGCTTGCTTCAGCCCGTACAGTGCTCTCTTGAGTCGGCACACATGCGACTCACTGCTGAAGATCTCGAAACCTTCAGGCTGCTCTATGTACACCTCCTCCTCAATGACTCCATTGAGGAACGCAGTCTTCACATCCATCTGATGGATGTGCCACCCCATCTGCGCTGAGAGAGCAAGGATCGTCTGTATGGAAGAGCACCTTGCGACAGGTGCAAAAGTCTCCTCATAATCGATCCCCTCGATCTGCGAGAAGCCATGGGTGAAAAATCTCGCCTTGTACTTCTCCACACTCCCGTCAGCTGCCTGCTTCACTTTGTAGACCCATCTCGAGCCTACCACTGATTTCCCCTCTGATCTTGGGACAATCTCCCATGCACTGTTCTTGACGATTGAATCATATTCTTCGATCATGGCATCTACCCATGCGGGTTCCTCCACAGCTTCCTCAAAAGTGGATGGCTCCGTCACGACACATTGACTCATAAGAGCCATGTATCCAGTGTACCGATCCGGTGACTGTCTCTATCTGCGTTGTGCTGTAGGTGGTCCTACAACCTTCTCTACATCTTGAGCCAGTTGCTCAGCTTCTGTAGTGCGCTTCCGCCCTCTGATGGTTGGCGCTGCCTGAGTGATCTCTTCCACTCCATGAACCTCCTCTTGTGGCTGATGCACATCCAGAGACTCATCCTTAGGAACTAATAGCTCCTCATCTGCATGCAAGTGTGACTCCCTCTCAAGCGAACACTTCATGGCTTTCTCCTCCTGAAATTTTATATCCCGTCGCACGACAGTCTTGCGACTGTCTGGCACATACACCCGATAGTTGTGGGGTGTATCAGTGTACCCCACAAATATTCCTTCCTCTGCGGTCGGATCCAGCTTCCTTCTTGCATCCTTCATCACATGCATGTAGACAGGAGAACCAAAAATTCTCAAATGAGAAACATCAGGCCTCTTGCCAGAATAAGCCTCCTCTGGTGTACTCATGCCAAGAACCTTGTGAGGACAACAGTTCTGCACATACACTGTTGTGTTGCATGCCTCAGCCCACAGAATGGGCCCACAGAGATGAAGGGTAGGCCACGATCATGCAACATCGCACATGCGATACCCACAATAGTTGTTCAAGCTCGGCCACCCTGATTACCTTTGTGGGTTATGGGGTGTGATGAGCTCTCTCGAAACATGCAAGCAATCCTTGAATTCGGTAGAGATGAATTCACCTATGTTGTTGCTCATGGAGGCCTTCACCTTCTTCTGAGCTCGCTAGACCGGTGCTTTAAAGTCCATGAGAACTTGGTGTATCGCTCTTCTTCTGCATGAAGAAGATCCAGCACTTTTGAGAGAAATCATCAACAAAGATCACGTAGTACTTGTGCTTTGCTGTCGAAGAAACTGAGAAAGGACCACACACGTCTGTGTGAACTCTCTCAAGAATTGTCATGGCACGAATATCCTTCTCGTGAAAGGTGGCTTTCACAAAATTTCCTAAAGTACACCCCTTGCACTGATTTGACTGCGCAAGGGTGCCCTTAGGAATCCCAGTAGAAATCTGCTGCAGGATCTTCAAAGCTCCATGGTGAAGGTGGCCCAATCTCCGGTGCCACAGTTCGCCCTCATCATCCCGGCTCACCACTTCTCCTGCTTTGCATGCCATTGCTGCACAACCATCTACTTGCAACTAATAAAGGTTCTCGGTTCGAACCCCTATCTTCCGGGTCTCTCCAGTAGCCTTACTACGTAGGAAAGCCTTTCCTTCGCTGAAGACCACATCATACCCCTTATCTTCCAACATCGCCACAGAGATCAAGTTATTCTTCAATCCAAACACATGCATGACATCCTTCAAACGAAGGGTTTACCAGACTCCCTCTGAAAGGATATGGTACCGATACCAGTCGCACTGTATCTACCATCATCGCCCATCTCGATGTGCATGCCCAGATCTTTGTCCTCCAGATCTGAGAACAATTCTCGATCTCCCGTCATGTGGAATGACGCACCACTGTCAAAGAGCCACACTGATCCCATCACACTTGAAACCAAGCATGCGATCAGTGAAAATTCAAGCTCGAACTGCGAGGCCAAAGCCTCTCCATCTGCAGATCTTCCCGCTTGCTTGTTTTTCTTCTTCTTCGGACAATTTGTGGCATAATGTCCGTGATCATGGCAGTGAAAACACTTCACCTTCGCCATGTCTTTCTTCTTGCCCTTTGCACCAGAATGAGAAGTTTTATTACCCTTCCCCTTCTTTTCTTTGGCAGCCAAAGCGCAATTTTCTTCATCAGCTCCCTTTGATGAAGATCCGTCCCTGGTCGTCCTCCTGATCTCCTCTTGCATGAGATCCGACCACAGTTGCTCCCACCCAGGCAACTTATCCCGACCATTGACACTATCCTGATAGGAATGCCAAGCCTTCGGAAGACCAAGGAGAGCCAGGTCAACCAAGTCCTCTTCTTTGACAGTCACCCCCACACTTCCCAACTCATATCTGCATTGAGTGAACTTCGTGAGGTATTTTGAGATTCTGTCACCTTTCTCCATCCTGATGTTTCTGAGCTTATCTTTGAGCACCAGCTTCCTTTGGTCGCTCTTGCTTTGGTATAGATCCATCAAAGCTTTCCACATTAAATATGGAGAAGCCTTTCCATGCAGGCTGGATACAATGTAATCCTTTATGCCCTCCAACAGGATCCTTCAACACTTCGCTTGTTTCTTTTGCCATGCTTCGACAACAGCAGCATCAGAAGAAGTAGGCTTTGGAATCTATTTCTCCACAAATTCCAACAGCCCATTATCATCTAATACAGCCTCCATGTGGTCCTTCCATGCAACATAATTCGAACTTCCTTCCAAGGCATATTCGAGTCGCAAACCGTTGAAAGACATTTTCGCCACGGCACCAAGAACACAAATCTGCAAATTCAAATTTCACCACCAGCTGATAACTCAATCGCTTCCCATCTATACTTGAAAAAAAATTATTTCCAAACCAGATATTGACTGCATGGGATTTTACCAGACCTTTCACTTTCCGAAGAAAGATGAATCCGGAGGCTACTTGGCCCATATGCAGGCTCTGTCCGAGGAAATAAGTTTGAAATCATGGTAATAGATCTCGACAATTAATCTTGCTCTGATACCATGTAGAAATTAGCTGAATAAATCACTTATTCAATGGATATTAACCCGATTACACATCAATTTCGAATTGCATGCATAACACATAACCTCTTCTATAATTAATTGTCACATGCGAAAAGAATAGAAGCGATCGCACATCAAATCATCACACACATTAACACAGTATGTTTTGGGAAAGACTGTAGCTGAAAACCCCTAAGATATTCTGTTATATTAGATGGAGATAACATGCAGCAATACATAGCACAATACTCCTCACAAGTACTCAGTACTATCTCACAAAGCTACACACAAACTAGCTTGGTTTTGAACAAGTCACAGGTTCAAAACTCAACCACTATTTTCCTTCTTCTATTGTGCAATCAAGGATGGTCTAATAGGAGATCCAAGTTCGAATCTCACTAGCTCCAAATGCGCAATTTTCATTGGTAATTTCCTCCAAGTGTAGTGCAAATTTCATGCACAACTAATGTCGCAACTGATAGCTAACTCAACCCTGATAGCTAACTCAACCCATTCATCTACCTCTTTCACTTGTCGCCACTGAACTTTCCATGCACTGAGTTAAACTGATGTGTTCTTTAGTTGAATAATGAGTTAATATTTTGTGAATTAAATAATATTTAACTCACTCAACTCATCTCTAGTGTATTAGCTAGTTAAACTAAATACAACTAGTTCAACTAGTTAACCAGAACACAAGCTCCATTAACTGTCACATCAACTCCACGGAACTCTGCCACTTGAGCTCTAACTGAAGTCTACCATGCATTAGCTCACTTAACTCATAGGAAAAGTGTAAATCCTTCTGGTAGCTACATGCCCCACATCCGGGGGTCAAACTGAAGTGCTCCAAGAGAGTAAACTGAAGTTTAGAGTCCAAATATTATTAAGGGTAAATAATATTTGATTGTTCTATTTTTAGCCCGGCAGTCTAAAAATGGATTCCGACAAATATGTCTAAAAATAGAAGTCCATATGTTTTTCCAACTTGACCAACCATCCACAAATAGCATCCTGCAACTCATAGAATATGATCGACATGTCTAAAAATAGACATAGTCTAAAAATAGACTTTGCGCCAAAAATAGCCTACGGCCCACTTAGTGAAGGTGACTTCATTTCACCAAGCTCCATCATCTACACATTTTCAACAGGGAAGGGAAGGTGTTTGGATGGGTAAGAGGATAGGGATTTCCTAGTTGAGTTAACATAAATTTTGAGGGGCGATGAAGAGGAAGTCAAAGAGGGGGATGAATTTGGCATTATGGAAATTGGAAATAGGCAAGAGAGGAGAGGCAATTGGGATGTGAAGCTTGCAAAAAGGCTGAAGGGATGACATGTATGAATATAGGAGAGGGTAATAGAAAGGTTGAGCAAAAGGCTAGAGAGGGAGAGGTATCTAAGGCAGAGAATAGCTAGAAGACCAAGTCCTTAAGGTCAAAAGGCCTTCGCTGAGAAACTGAATCACCTAGTTTACAACACAAATTGTAACTTGCACCGAATGATATGCTCTAGCTAAAAGGGATGTTGATCTTAAATAACTTTGCATGGTCATGGTAATTAAAGCACACGAGAGTATTGGAATGCATAATATTGATGAGACTGAGGGATATCAAATTACCATTATTTGGGCACACTATGCATGATTTAAGGGTGTTGCACTCTATTTGGAGTTGCGATGGAGATTGTGCTACGTGCCAATGCTCTTGTTGCACAAGGTTTCCATGGTGGTTTCTTCCTCAAGGAATTGATTAGGGGTGTTTTGACAATGAATGACATCCATCACATTAGCATTATGATACAAAGTCTTCACCATCAACCATTACATGGTTATGTGCGAGGTTATACGTGCCTGGTACAAAAAGTAATGTTGAAGGAAAAATGTCATGTTGAAGTGAATTTCCAAGGTGACGCGCAGGTTAGTCACTAGGCGAGTGACATTCATGTTGAACCTGATCTTGAAAGTGTAATCTGTCACCATGTCAAAGCAGGTGGGGAGGGCCCACATTGTGCTACGATTTGTGGGGTAATCACAATACAAATATTGTAATGAAAAAGTGGTAAATATTCTTCAATACATAGGACATTATATTTTGAAAAAAGTTATAATAAAACTTCTAATTTATTCATTCATTAAATTTAAAGATATAATTTTTTAAATATATATATATATATTGCGCTTTAAGATTAAACATGTTATAAGTTAAAGAGAAATTAATAACAATTAAATATAAAAAATATATTATTATGATCCTATAAATATTAATAAAATAAAAAAACAATATTACAAAATATTCCACTGTTACAAAATGTTATAAAACATTACAAAATGATTATTCTGCCATCTCTATTTCGTCTCTATTGCGTCGTCGCTATTTGGGACAGCCTCACACGACCCAACCCGACCTGACCCGCCCAAATGCATTTCCCTGGGCGCTCCGATTGAATAATGGCTTCAATTCACTCAATCTCCTACATGACTAGCTTAGGAATAACCTGTTCATGGCAAGTAAAAGAATCTCTTGCTTGCATGTGGGCCTCAACTAAGAGGTTGAAGCTAAATTGTTGGCATGGAGTGGTAACAGAAGGGTGACCTCTAGCGCTTCTTACTCGGCGAGGGGTGGTATGTCTTCTACAAGTCATGATGTCTCAAAGATGCCTACTAGGGGAAGGGAAGGCATTTGGATGGGTAAGAGGATGAGGATTTATTAGTTGAGTTAACATAAATTTTGAGGGGAGACGAAGAGGAAGTCAAAGAGGGGGATGAATTTTCCATTAGGGAAATTAGAAATAGGTAAGAGAGGAGAGGCAATTGGGATGTGAAGCTTGAAAAAAGGCTTAAGGGATGACATGCATGAATATAGGAGAGGGTAATAGAAAGGTCGAGTAGAAGGCTAGAGAGGGAGAGCCATTGAAGGCAGAGAATGGCTAGAAGGCCAAGACCTTATAAAGGTCAAGAGGCCTTCACTGAGAATCTGAATCACCAAGTTTATGGCATAGATTGCAACCTGCACTGAATGATATGCTCTAGCTAAAAGGGATGTTGATCTTAAATAAATTTGCATGGTCATGGTAATTAAAGCACATGAGAGTATTGGAATGCATAATATTTTTGATACTGAGGGATATCACATGATTACCAATATTCAGGCACACTATGCATGATTGAAGGCTGTTGGACTTTACTTGGAGTTGCGATGGAGATTGTGCTACATGCCAATGCTCTCGTTGCACAAGGTTTCCATTGTGGCTGCTTCCTCAGCGAACCGATGAGTGGTGTTTTGAAAATGAATGGCATCCATATATTAGCATTATGATACAAATTCTTCACCATAAACCATGACATGGTTATGTGCAAGGTTATACTGGCCTGGTACAAAAAGTAATGTTGAAGGGAAAATGTTATGTCGAAGTGAATTGCCAAGGTGATACACAGATTAGTCACTTGGCGAGTGACATTCATGTTGCAACCCTTGAAAGTGTGATTTGTCATCATGTCAAAGCAGGTGTTGAGGGCCCACATTAGGCTATGATTTGTGGGGTAATCAAAATATAAATATTGTAATGAAAAAATGGTAAATGTTCTTCAATACACATGACATTATATTTTGAATAAGTTATAATAAAAAATCTAATTTATTCACTCATTAAATTTAAATATACAATTTTTTACATATATTAATAATATATATATATATATGTATATATATATATATATATGTATATGTATATATATATATATATATATATATATATTCATTTTTAAGATTAAACATGTTATAAGTTAAAGAAAAATTAACAGCAATTAAATATAAAAAATATATTATTATAATACTATGAGAATTGATAAAATAAAATAAAAATTACAAGATATTCCGTCGTTACAAAATGTTACAAAACGCTACAAAATTTCTACCGTCATCGCTATTCCAAAGTTTGGTCTAAACGTCACAGTACCGATGGTTGTCCCTAAACCGTCGCAATACCAACACATATCTGCATACTTTCGCAATATAGTAACGTCTCCATTTCAACAATTTTTTTTCTATTTATAGCCATACTACTAATCACACCTCATGAATTGTTTTTGTTCGTCACATTCTAACTTATCCCATCCATTAATATTTTCCTTGGTTGTACCATTTACCTTTCCTAAATGTTGCATATACTTTTTGGGACCAATTTTCCAAGTCCACCACTATTATGAGATTATATGTTCTATGATATCATTTCAATTTACTTTACATGGGATTTTGTAAGTAATAGTTAGATTCCCCCTTAACTATTAATTTACTTAGTCTCTTCCCATAATAATTTCTTATATATCCTCTAAGCTTAACTCCCCCCATCTATATACACATTGTTTTAAATTTACTTTTAAAAGTTATCACCCACATTGATTTCTGACATATATATATTTAATCCTAAGAGAAATCACCTTGGTCTGACTTCAATCTATAAGATATAAATTTTCCCATAGTTTTACAACGTTATACGAACTCTTAATAAGAGTCAATGTAACATTTATAGGTGTTTATATTCACCTTTTTCATCACCCATCTCCCAAATAATAATGTCTATGGATCGAATTTATATATTAATTGAAACGATGTTGTGAAACCAGCTCTAGAAAAAGAAGAAAAGAGATATCTATGCTTTAGAAATAAGCCACTTCGACGTGGCAACCTCCAATACATTACATGAATGAACAATTCTTGGATGATACAAATTACAAAACCTCCTTTCTATATATAGGAGTTCATAGGGCCACAATGTAATCCTAGTGGGCTCACAATGTAATCCTAGCTGACCTAACAATAATAATTTAAGGGCACAATAATAACAATATGGGGGTTACAAGGGTACAATAATAACAATAAGGGGGTTACAATAACAAAAATAAGGGACTATACTAGTAATATAGGGACCTAACATGCCCCTCTCCTTCAAAAAAGTGTTGTCCTCAATGCTTGAGTAGCTCTGGGTGCTTCTATATAAAATTCTCATCCTCCCATGTAGAATATTTAGTGGGTAAGTTCTTCCACTTGATTAGATACTCTGAAATTGATCGATTCCATAGCTATGGAGTTCTGGTTTCCATGACTGCTTCAGGTTCCAATATGATTTTTCCTTCCCCATCAAGTTCTGGCAATATTGTTTGAACTCGAATATTTTCACCTATAACCTTATTTGAGATGAAATTCGGGAGCCTAAAAAAGACCCAACTTCCACAGATCATATCTCTGAACATATTGTGAAACAAGCTCTGAAATTTTACGACGATGTTCCTCAAGATTTTGGCTTCGCACCCTAAAAATTTCAGCTTCTGAACCTTCGTAGAACAAAATTTATAGCGAAAATTCCGCGATGACCTGTTTGGAGTAGGGAAACCCTAGAATCCAAAGCTCTGATACCAAATGTTGTGAAACCAGCTCTCGAAATAGAAGAAAAGAGATATCAGCACCTTAGAAATAAGCCACTTCGAGGGGGAAACCTCCAATACATTACATGAATGAACAATTCTTGGATGATACAAATTAATAAACCTCCTTTCTATATATAGGAGTCCATAGGGCCATAATGTAATCCTAGATGACCTAACAATAATAATTTAAGGGCAAAATAATAACAATATGGGGGTTACAAGGGTACAATAATAACAATAAGGGTGTTACACTAACAACAATAAGGGACTATACTAGTAATATAGGGACCTAACAAACGAGGTTCATATGAGACATTATTCGTATTGCTAATGAGGATTCTACTTTTAAATTAACATGTCCTACCACATATGTGACTTCATTTATCGTAGACTCCACACCACTTCTAATTAAAATTATCAGTCATATTGCATGTTGGCAATATGATGCAGAGTGTTGTCCTTGATGGCAACCCACTTGATGAAGATGATGGCAACCTACCTAGTGAAGTTGTTCTTGATGCTTGATAAGTTTCTTAATGATGTAAATCTGATGTTCTACAAGTAGTACAGAAGTTGCAGAAGAAATAAATATCAATAAGGGACAAAACAATGATGTAAAGTGTGTATCACAAAGCATACGTGGGTTTGTTTAGGAGAAGTAGCATATGCACACGGAAAAGTACGTGCCAAGTCGCATATGCCTAGTTGCGCTCTAAATTTGTAAAACCAGGGGACTTTACCATGGTATTGGCCCATTTTATTGAGCGCTGGTTTGTCTATTTCATCTCGTCCAGGAATACCATCGGAAGAGATGTGGTTTTGGCTCATGGTATTAAAAAAAAGGGGATAATCTATATAAGGAGAAGAAGATCAGTGTGCTAGGGTGTGCAAGGTGTCTGGGTTTGAATGAATAATTCTCTTTGAAGTATATCTGAATGGAAAGGGTGACAGTTTGATGATAGATCTGAATCTATGATGCACCTATGAAGAAAATGATGAAGAGGGATCTCTAGATCTGAATTTTATATGTATCTTCTGGATCTGTTTATGGAATGATTAGATCTGTGATCTGGCGAATTTGTACTGAAGTAAAAAATGAAGATCTGAGCTGTTTATCTATTCTGGAGAGCTGCACTACCCTAAAATGTCTGAAGATCTATACGCAGGTTTGTCAAGGATAAAGCGCGTATATACACGGCTTGAATTCAGCGAAAGCGTGTATGGGAATTGAAATCAGCTCTGAAATGTGTGCAGATGTATACGCGGGTTGGTATTTGTGAAAGTGCGTATATATGCAGGATCAGTGAATAAAAGGCACGTATGAAACTAGGGTTTGTTGAAGTATATGGTATGAAATTTCTGATCTGTTTTGCTATTTTACTGCAATCTGTCAATGATGATCTGGGTTGTTCGAATATTGATTATGCTTCTATAGAACAATTTGTTGGTTTGATGAAATTTCCTTGAGCTTAATTGTATGGGTTGGATCCAGTATGAAAATTGATGAAACGTGGTCCATGGTGGTGCTAAGGGTTGTAGCCTTCAGTCAGGGGGTTGTATCTCCCTTCCAGGTGAGGCTGGTAAATGAGAGCAGGGGGTTGTAGCTCCCTTCCAGGAGAGGCTGGTAAACGAGAGCAGGGGGTTGTAGCTCCCTTCCAGGAGAGGCTGGTAAACGAGAGTAGGGGGTTGTAGCTCCCTTCCAGGAGAGGCTGGTAAACGAGAGAAGGTTGTAGCCTTCTACAGGTGGGTGCCTGCATGCTAGTATGAGTCTACACCAGTGCATGGTTGTAAGATGTTTTCTCTATAATAAAATATTGAAGGCTGAGACAACGACAACGGTGGTTTTCTCCCAAATTGGGTTTCCACCTAAAATCCTAGTGTTCATGTGTGTTGCTTATGTATGATGGTTTATTCTGTTATTACTGCACATGCTTACTGTTAACTAAACATCTGATGAATGAATGATTCATAGAACTAAGTAAAGAAATAAATGCATAATAACATCTCTATGTATACGCAAGTTTTATGAAGGATATCCGCGTATATACGCTAGTTGGCTTCAGAAAAGTAGCGTATGGGTTTTAATGAATGGAAAAGTAAAAAGTTTTGGTTAAGTCCAAAATACTGATTCACCCCCCCCCCTCTCAGTATTTTTCCCAACAATTGGTATCAGAGCCAGGTTCTTCTGTAGAAGCTTGATCGCTTGAAGGAGATCCATCACAATGGGAAGTCATGAAGGAGTAATGTTTATAAGGCCACCTCTATTCAATGGAGATAATATGTTATTCTGGAAGATACGAACAAAATCATATCTGCAAAGTATTGGTGCAGAAGTATGGACAATCATGGAAGAAGGTTATCAATATCCGACAAGTATTCCCACTGATGCAGCAGAAAGGAAGAAATATGAAATCAATGCCAAAGCAGTCAATGTCTTATTAGGAAGCATGTCTGAACCAGAATTTTCTAAAGTGATGCAGCTAAATTCAGCAAAAGAAATATGGGACAAAATCATTTTGAGCTATGAAGGAGATACAAAGGTAAAAAGTTCAAAACTCCAAACCCTCAGAATTGAATATGAAAATTTGAAGATGCATAGTGATGAGAGTATTGCCAGTTTCTTTTTACGTCTAGATGATATTGTAAATCGTATGAGAAGTTTGGGTGAAACCATAACTGATACTACTCTGGTGGAAAAAGTCTTAAGATCTTTGACATCAAAATTTGATTCAAAAGTATCAGCTATTGAAGAAAGACAAGATCTGCAAACTTTTACTATTGTTCAACTTCATGGTATTCTGACTGCTTATGAAATGAGACAAGGAGGTCCCTCTCAAATCAAAGAAGTTTCTTTTAAGGCTTGTGCAAAAGGAAAATAAAAGGAAGATGTCAAGGAATCAAATTATATATCTGAAGAAGAAGAAGCAAATTTTGTGAGAAAACTCCAACTAGGAATTGGACGATTCAAAGGTAAGCTCCCCTTCAAATGTTTTGGTTGTGGAAGATTTGGTCATTATGCTGCTAAATGTCCTTATGAAGAAAATCATGGTAAAGGGAAACAATTTGAAAAGAGAAAGAGTTATTATACAAATGAAGAGAATGATGTGGATGAAGAAGATTTTGACCAAGATCTACAAGTGCTCATGGCAAAGAAGCAAAAGAAGAAGGCTAATGATAAGGTGATATCTCAGAAAACATGTGCAGCAGAAAATGAAGAAGATAAAATAGGTATTGATAATTGTTCTTGTGATTCACTTTCTTGTGCATGCAATGGTGAAGACAGTGAAAGTAATGTTTTGGATCTAGAGGAAGCTATCGAGATCAAAATTGAAGAACAACAAAGAGCATCTAAAAGACAAGAATCTATTTACGATGAGATGATCTCTAGAATGAAAGAACAAATAGAAATTCTGAATGGACAGGTAGACAAGTATCAAAGGTTGCATGCTTATGCATCCAATCGAATGAAAAGACTAGAAGCAGAAATCAACGATCTAAATGTAGATCTCGAAACATAAAACAAGAAGAATGCAAGACTTGAAGCTGAAATCATCTCGCTCAAAGAAGATCCGGAAATATCGAATAAGAAGAAGCAAGAACTCTTACAATCTTTTGAAGGTCAAGAAAATGGGTTGAAAGAAGAGATTCTAAATCTGAATGATCAAGTAGAAGAAGGAAAAAGGGTCGAAGAAAATATGAAGAAGCAATGCCAAAGATTGGAAGTTGAGGTAAACATTCTCAAAGGTAAATTAGAAGAAAAGGATAAACTTTTGAGGTTTCAAGATAGTACTAAGATTCTGGACAATATTCTTAGTAGTTAAAGGTCTCCCTCTATTAAAATTGGTCTGGGTTTTCATGAAATGGTTAAAGGAGAATCTAGTTAACAAGGAAGTGCTAAATATTCAAAGGATGTCAAAGCAAAACCTGAAGTAGTGAAAGAGACAAAAGGGCAACCAACAATTATGAATTCTCAAAGGAAATATTTCGCTCCTAACTATAGAAGCATCAATAATGTTGAATGCTTTAAATGTCATAATTATGGGCATGTTGCAGCAAATTGCAGAATAAGATCATTTCAGTCACATTCAAACAGATTCTATTCAGAAAGGTACTCTGGTTGCTTCAAGGGATATTGTTTTTCATGCAACAAGTATGGTCATAAAGCAGCTGATTGCGATAGAAGGAAGAACAGAGAAACACACTATGATCCTTATGCTTACTTCTCTGGTCATATAAGATGTTATGCTTGTAACAAGTATGGACATGTGGAAAAAGAATGCAGGATGAAGAGATCTGAGAAATTGGATAATTTCCAGCACACAATTAGAAATCTCAAGCAAATCTGGAAAAGGAAGGAGGACTAGTCAGAAACGTAAGGAATACTGACCCTATAGCATTCATCCGCTTCTAAAGCTTACTTCTCTGAATGACTGTAGGAGAGATGTGAGATACATTAAAGGGATTAGTAATGTATCATCACAGGGGGAGCATGTATGATGATTCTCACAGTTGGTTTGGTTATTCTGGTTAGGTTTGTTTCTGACAGAGCATCTGACGTGAATAAGACAGGTACAGGTGGTACAAACTCAGGGGGAGATGAAGGAATGTGAAGTGTTCAATGTTTCACTTTCCATACGCGGGTTCAGTGAACTAAAGCCACGTATACATGTGAGTTACAGTGGATACAGTCGCGTATGCATTTATGATCAGAAAGTTTGTATGACAGCTGAAGATCAGGAGCACAGGTTCAGGGGGAGCAACAGTCTGACTATTAATGATTGTATTATTGGCATTGTATCTACTTATTATTCAGTTCTAAATGATGATGAAATGATACATGGTTTCTTATGATGAGATTATGAATGAGCCCTGTTTGATTTTTGCTGAAGAGTATTCCTTGCTTTCACACATGGATGAGATAGAAGTCTTATGATTCAGAGATAAGGACAGAGATTGTTGCTAATGAATTTTTGTTGAAAGTGTTCAGGCTGCACAAGCTAAGGAGGAGCCTTGGTCATATGGAAAGGATGCTTGGATGTAAATTTTTCAGGGGGAGCATTAGACTTGCTGAGTATAATGCATTGTTGGCATTATGATGGTTCTGAAACATGATCTCTTTTGAGGTCTTCTTGGTAGTGGTCATAAAAGGTCATATTTGTAATTTGATGAAAAGGTCATGATGAGATCTATGATGTAAAATTGTAATATTCAGTCATGTAAGGACTATCTATTTCAAACCCACTTGTCATAGTTGAGGTCAAATGTGTAAACTACTTGGCTGGACTTAGTGTTATAAGTCCGGTAATAGGAAGGTTTTCTAGAGTCATGTACGATATTGAAAATATGTTTGAACATTCAAAGATGAACTTAGGGGAGTATGGTAACTTCAAGATAATATCGCTCTACATAACAAACTGTCTGCAAATGATTGATCTGCCCTCACTTTGATGCAGGGGATGACATGTTTAATAGGCAGAAGGATTAATGGATGGATGCATTTGTCCTATGGACTAAACGTGTTTCCATCAAGTCCAAAGGGGGAGATAGTTGGCAATATGATGCAGAGTGTTGTCCTTGATGGCAACCCACTTGATGAAGATGATGGCAACCTACTTAGTGAAGTTGTTCTTGATGCTTGATAAGTTTATTAATGATGTAAATATGATGTTCTACAAGTAGTACAGAAGTTGCAGAAGAAATAAATATCAGTAAGGGACAGAACAATGATGTAAAGTGTGTGTCACAAAGCATACACGGGTTTGTTTAGGAGAAGTAGCGTATGCACGTGAAAAAGTACGTGCCAAGTCTCGTATGCCTAATTGCGCTCTAAATTTGTAAAACCAAGGGACTTTACCATGGTATTGACCCATTTTATTGAGCGCTGGTTTCTCTATTTGATCCCGTCCAGGAATACCATCGGAAGAGATGTGGTTTTGGCTCATGGTATTAAAAAAAAGGGGATAATCTATATAAGGAGAAGAAGATCAGTGTGCTAGGGTGTGCAAGGTGTCTGGGTTTGAATGAATACTTCTCTCCGAAGTATATCTGAATGGAAAGGGTAACAGTTTGATGATAGATCTAAATCTATGATGCACCTATGAAGAAAATGATGAAGAGGGATCTCTAGATCTGAATTATATATGTATCTTCTGGATCTGTTTATGGAATGATTAGATCTATGATCTGGCGAATCTGTGCTGAAGTAAAGAATGAATATTTGAGTTGTTTATCTATTCTAGAGAGCTGCACTACCCTAAAATGTCTGAAGATCTATATGCAGGTTCGTCAAGGATAAAGCGCGTATATACGCGGCTTGAATTCAGCGAAAGCGTGTATGGGAATTGAAATCAGCACTGAAATGTGTGCAGATGTATACGCGGGTTGGTATTTGTGAAGGCGCGTATATACACAGGATCAGTGAATAAAAGGCGCGTATGAAAACTAGGGTTTGCTGAAGTATATGGTATGAAATGTGTGATCTGTTCTGTTGTTTTACTGCTATCTGTCAATGACGATCTGGGTTGTTCGAATATTGATTATGCTCCTATAGAGAAAGTTGTTGGTTTGATGAAATTTCCTTGAGCTTAATTGTATGGGTTGGATCCAGTATGAAAATTTATGAAACGTGGTCCATGGTTGTCCTGAGGGTTGTATCTCCCTTCCAGGTGAGGTTGGTAAACGAGAGCAGGGGGTTGTAGCTCCCTTCCAGGAGAGGCTGGTAAATGAGAGCAGGGGGTTGTAGCTCCCTTCCAAGAGATGCTGGTAAACGAGAGAAGGTTGTAGCCTTCTGCAGGTGGGTGCCTGCGTGCTGGTATAAGTCTGCACCAGTGCATGGTTGTAAGATGTTTTCTCTATAATAAAATATTGAAGGCTGAGACAACGTCAGCGGTGGTTTTCTCCCAACTTGGGTTTCCACCTAAAATCCTGGTGTTCATGTGTGTTGCTTATGTATGATGGTTTATTCTGTTATTACTGCACAAGCTTACTGTTAACTAAACATCTGATGAATGAATGATGCATAGAACTAAGTAAAGAAATAAATGCATAATAATATCTCTGTGTATACGCGAGTTTTATGAAGGATATCCGTGTATATACGCTAGTTGGCTTCAGAAAAGTAGCGTATGGGTTTTAATGAATGGAAAAGTAAAAAGTTTTGGTTAAGTCCAAAATACTGATTCACGCCCCCCCCCCTTCTCAGTATTTTTCCCAACATTGCATTTACTATGGATCGATGTGTTTTAATTCTTCGTATATGATTTCACCCACCCCTGTATGAGATATTCATCTAGTTTTCTTGACATTTATTGTAGGTACGAGGTCACATGGCTTGTTTGGTTCTTTACTTAACCCGTCAATTCATGGGAATTCCTCCAAACACTAGATCTCTTACACATGGAGGGTTTGGATCTATTTGCAATTAGGGTTTGCGACTCCATTATTGGTTTCATTTTTTGACTTTTGATTATTTTTCACTCTACACAATTTGGGAGCAAACTTCATCCTGTCTCAACTATGCATTTCACCTATTGTAAATCAATTTCATTCTCAGCTCGTATTTTGGTTACCTGGGAGGTGAGACTTGTTCTGGAAATCTAAGGGAAAGGATTCATTCTGGTTATCAAAGCTTTACAATCCCAAGTAACTCTTGATTGTATAACTCATTTTCCTTTCAGTTAATAGGTCTTGTCTGTAGCCTCCTCGACATAATTTACACAACCATTGGTTAGCTGTAAGATACGATTTACACTCTAGAGGTTTGGTTGTAGCTATTTGTAAGTATCCAACTCTATCTAGTCATCCTGTCAATCTGGAATTTTCATTTTTACCTTCTTGTGGTTTTGACTTTCGTTTCTAGAGTTTTTGTTTTTTATATATACATGATTTGGATTTATACGTAATTTATTGAGGAGATCACTATGAAAAAATATCATATGGAATTCCTTCTTGTATTCTCCTATCCGTATTCATTCGGGGGTTTGAAATTCTACTCTGCATTCACTATACTCCTTGCATTTTCACAGATTTTTATTTTTCTGCATTTGATTTATAATTTGACCACTTTAGTTTAACTACGGTCTAAAAGCATCCTTGTGAACGCAAATGGTAGGACAAAAAGACTCCATCTCATCCCTTAGTTTCCATCTGGGAGCCATGATCAATCAACAGGTAATTTATTACCTTGACTGTCTCTCGTTTAAATTATTGATTTAATTAAATGTCGCTTATTTTTGAGTGGCTTTGTTCACAATTGGGTTTTCTTTGTCAGCTCTAGATAGCGATTTCTCTTAACTGATTTTTAACTTAGTTGTGTCTCAGTTTCTAGAATCCATTCTTAGGTTTTCCCGAGCTGTAGATTTCTCTCTGTCATTACAGAGAATCTCAATTTCCCTTTTCATGACCCAAATCATTCTAAATACTACTCTTTAGTTCGTATTCAACTTGGTTTGATTTCTACGATGTAATTATTCCCGTCGTTTTATACTTGGGTCCATACTTGTATTGATTTTGGAGCTACGTTTCAACTCCTAGTAGGCTAGCATATCGTTTTAATTCTGTTTCCCTTATACAGGAACGAAGATATTCTCCTTAAATTGAATGTCTAATCATAATACTCTGAGATTTTTATTTAACAATTATAACTTAATTTTTTTTCTGTTTAGGATATACATTACACCCTTCCCTACAATAACTAATTCTCTTCTCATTATTGCAGGTGGATATCCTACATCTACCCCTAAGGTAATTAATTACCCTTATGGGTTTTAAATCTATTATTATTTATGACTATGCTTATATTCTTTGACCAATTTATATCTTTTGTCTTATGTAGGTACTATTTACATAATACTCGATTTGCATACAATTGTTAACTTTTTTGTTCAATAATAATGGGGGACCTTTTTCTCTTTAGGTTGGTCCAGCAACCCACCTTGGAGTTTTTTGATATACTATCTCAGTAAAGTTTACAGAGATGTATAGTTTATATTATATGGGACAAAGTTCTAACTTTGTATAACTTCATTATACTAAGTTTGATTTCGAACTCTGAAATTATTGGTATTTATATCCTTAAGTTTCATAAATTTGTAATATGTTTGAAGAACTTATTTTCTCTTTAATGAATTTATGTTTATAGTTCAGAATTCAAACCTTTCTTATAGGTTTTATTTTAGTTTTAGTAATAATTGCTAAGTTCCTACTTGCAACTTGTTACTACGAGATCTCAATCCTAGTATTTCATTCCTCAGTTCTATTAATATTTGTAATTTGTTTGAATGGGCTAAATTTAATATGCACTGTCATACATGTTAATTTTCCTTCTACATTATTTTGTCCATGGAATTTCATGATAATGCTAAGACAATAATATTATTATGAATTAAATTCCTGGGAGTCACCTAACGTCATATTTAATCCTTCGTTAAAGTTTAGATATTATGAGAGTTTTTACTCTTTAGATTATTATATGTGAAACAATACAGAGATAGACTATATTTATTATAGACTACTCTGTTAAATGTACATGCCTACCAATTGATTTATACTTAATATTTATTGTACACATCTACTCATGCACATATTTTAAAAAAGTTCATATATACCATATTATTTCACCATAATAAGCATAACAATACTAAAATTCTAAGTTAAACTGAATTAACTAGTGCATACCATTTAAGGCAGACTAGGTTCCACCCAACCTTTGATCTCTTTCTCCATAGCTCCTCCCGAGCAGAGATCAAATCTTCAAGCTATAGACAACCCCTTGTCTATCCCAAATCTACTTATTTAAGCATGATTTCCCATCAGTCTATTTCCTTAACTGATTTTAGTTAATCAGGAGGTTGTTTTCCTTTTTTCCTAGGCTTCCTTTTTGTTTCTTCCACAAATGTACTTTAAAAATAGCTTTTCCTATTTCTAGTTTTATTCCACCTCTTCCCAGTAACTTTCCTCTTTATTGGGGTAGATTTTTAGATTTTTATCTCCAATCTAATTTTCAATATTTAATTTATTTCCTCGAAGATTTTTTTGAGAACTGGTAAAGTCTTATGAACCTTATCCATCCTCATGGATTTGGTTTCTAGATCTCTAATCATAATCTAGTCTTTGCACAATTAATTCCATTTTTATTTTATTAAATTGAACTAATAAAATAAATCCACAAATTTTTTTTTCCTTTGGGGTGCAATTTACCCTTTAGGACTTGTTCAAATTTCTATTAAAAGCACAAAAACTAGGGACATTACATATTCCCCCTCTAAAACAAAACATCTTCCTCAATTTTGTAAAGACAAAAATATAAATTCACTTTTCAAACAATGATGGATATTTTTTCTTCATATCCTCCTCTTTCTCCCAAGTAGCCTCTTCGGGTTCAAAGTGCCTCCATTGCACTTTCACGCTGGCCACTATTTTGTTTCAAACCTCAATTTCTTCCCGTGCTAAGATGTGAAGTGGCTCTGGAAGGAATTCCCCTTCTGATTCCACCTGTATCACTTTCCAATCAACAACATGAGTAGGATCATGCACATACTTCTTTTAATAATGAAACATGAAAAAAATCATGAACCTTAATGTGACTAGGTAAAGTCAACTTGTATGCTACTGGTCCCACTCTTTCCAGTACTTCAAAAGGTCCATAGTAGCATGGTGCTAGTTTTTCATAGCTACCAGCCTACAAGTACTCTTCTTGGGCTTAATCCTCAGATAGACATCATCACCCACATTGAATTATCTATGAATTCTCTTTTTATCTAAATAGATTTTCTACCTGTCTTGTGCTATCTTGATATTTTTCTGAATTTTCTTTAGTGTCCTTTCCATTTCCTGCAATGCATCAGGTCCAAGTATTAACTTATCCTCTAGTTGACTCCAACTTAGAGGTGTATGGCACTTTCTACCATATAATGCTTCAAAAGGACTCATCTTGATTGAGGCTTGGTAGCTATTGTTGTAGGCAAACTCTACTAAATGTAGAAAGTCCTCCAACTTTGTTCGTCTATCCATTACATACATTCTCAACATGACTTCTAAAATATGGTTTGTTCTTTCAGTTTTTCCATTAGTTTGGGGATGGTAGGAAGTACTAAAGTTCAATTTGGTACCCATTCCCCCAAACAAAATCCTCCAAAAAGCTGTAGTAAACTTTGCATCTCGGTCTGATATGATCATTTTAGGAATACCATGCAATTTTACAATCTCTTTCATAAATACATTGGCTATTTGAGTTGTACCAAAAGTAGATTTTACTGGTAAGAAGTGTTCAAACTTAGTCAATGTGTCAACTACTACCATGATAGAGTCATGTTGGCATTTAGTTCTTCGTAAACCACTGATAAGATCTATGGAAACTATTTCCCACTTCCATTCTGGGATGTGTAGAGGATTCAATAGTCCTACTGGATGCTGATGCTCTACCTTTACCTGTTGGCATTCCAAAAATCTAGCTAAATAATTAGACACATATGTCTTCATACCTGTCTATAACATGTTCTTTCTTAAGGTTGAAATTAATTTCTGATATCCTGGATGTCCTGCATAGGGTATTTTATGATACTCATATAGAAATTTTTAATGAATTTACATTGGGGATGTATAATCTATCTTTATAAAAAATCAATTCCCTTTGGTTTTGATTATACCCCTTCATACCTTGTTTCTGTAATTTTTCCTAAAGTTTTTCATAGTTTGGGTATTGTCTCATTACTTCTTGGATCAATCCTTAAATATCAAAGTTTGTACTACTCCCAACACTACTAACACTTTGACCATCATTTATACTTAAAGCATCTGCAATCTTATTTTCCTTCCCCTTGATATGTTTGATCTCCATGTAAAACTCACTAAGGAAGGACAACCATCTAGCTTGTCTAGAATTTAAAGTAGGTTGTGTGAAAAATTACTTGAAATTCATGTGATCTGTCATTAATATAAACTTTTCCTAACAGTTAATGTCTCCACATCTTCAAAGCATGTATTATAGGAACTAACTCTAAGTCATACACACTATAATTCTTTTCATGTTTATTTAGTTTCCTTGACTCATATGCTATGACTGAGTTTTCTTGTAGTAATACTCGTCCTAATATCTCTCCACAAGCATCGCTACATACTACAAATTCCTGATTTAGATCAACAATCTTTAAAATAGGAGCAACTGTAAATTTAAGTTTTAACAATTTAAAACTATGTTGACATTAATCTGTCCACTCAAACTTCACTCCTTTCCTCTATAAAGATGTGATAGGGTATGCTAAGGCTGAAAATATCTCTAAAAATATCCTATAATATCCTACAATTCCCATGAAAGATCTTATAGAGGAAACATCAATATGTATAGGCAAACCCATTATAGCTTGTATCCTTTATGGGTCCACTTCTAATCCTTTCTCTGAAATTATATGGCCTAATTTTTGAATTTTACCCTTATAAAATTCACATTTGCTAAGTTTAGCATACACCCTATGTTCTCTAAGTGTTTGTAGGACAATTATGAGATGTTCTTTATGTTCAACTACATTCTTAGAATATATCAGAATGTCATCAATAAATACTAGGACAAATTTGTCCAAATATTTATTTAAGACACTATTCATTAAACTCATAAAGGTAGCAAGTGCATTACTCAACCCAAAAGATAGGACTACAAACTCATAGTGTCCATATATTCTTCTGAATGCAGTTTTACTTATGTCTTCATCTTTAATTTTTAGTTTATGATAGCCTGTCCTTAAATCAATTTTGGAAAATATTGTGGTTCCTCCCACTTGATCAAATAAATCATCTATCCTGGGTAGAGGGTGTCTATTCTTAATTGTCAGTTTATTCAATTGTTGGTAGTTTGTGCACATTCTAAATGTACCACATTTCTTTTTGGAAAACAATACCAGTGCTCCCCATGGGGATACACTTGGTCTTATATAGGCTCTATCCAACAACTCTTGTACTTGTAGTTTTAACTCCATCAATTATCAAGTAGTCATTCTGTATGGGGCTCTAGAGATTGGTGTAGCTCCTCGTACTAATTCAATAGAGAAATCAATTTCTCTTTTAGGGGGAAGATGAGGGATTTCATCTGGAAACACATCCTTTAATTCTCGGATGACTGGTATGTTTTCTACAATATCGTTTTCATGTTGCTGCCCCATGTACAACATACACTTGGAAGCCTTTTCTTGTTGTTATTTTCAATTGAAGTGCTAAAATTTGTATCACTGATATGGGTTTGGGTTTACGTTTCAATATCACAGGTTTTCCCTCACCATCTATACAGTGTATTGTTTTGTCTAAACAATTTAACATAGCTTTCTGATTTTCTAACCAGTGCATTCCTGCCAACACATCCTAAGAACCTAGAGGTAAAATATTCAAATTCATTTCAGTTTAATAGATATTCAAATTTATAACTGTCTGGGGTAATTTATGGGTCACTTTTCTTTTTGTTCCGGTAGCTAACTGAACTAACCATGCTTGCTGAAATTTCTCTAACTTCAATTTGCATTTTTTTCCACAATTTGAGGACTTATATAACTTAAATATGCACCTGAATCTATCAAAATAGAAACGGGTTGTTCAACAATCATACCTTATATTTCAACCATTCTAGATTGGTGTTCAGCTTGACAATATTCCATGGAAACACTAATTTTGGGGATGTTTATTGCCACATCATTTAAAATATTTACCTCTCTCAGCACTTGTATGTTCTAAATGTGTGGACAATCTCTCAGCAAATGAGGTTCTCCACAACCCCATCACTTTAGAGGTTCCTACATTTTAATAGTTCCTTCTCTCTTATTGTTTCCATCTATCTGTTTAGATCCTATTTGTGATTGGGCTGGGTGATTCTCTCCAATTTTGGTAAACTTATTTCTTTGTTGATTTCTCCAAAAGTTATTTAAGTATGATGATTTTGTTCTTTTTCCACTACAGTCACCATTTTCTTTGTTCTACCAGTTTTTTGCTTGTTAATTTATGCCTTTGAACTATTGATAACACAGTCTTGCCTTGCATACCACTTCATCCATTGCCTTGGGATTGTCAAATTCTATTATCTCCTTGTAGATAGTAGGTAGGCAGTTTAAAAAGCACTACACGTTTTCCTTCTCTTCCCTTATATAAGGTACATAGCTAAGTAGGTTGTTAAATTTAGTAACAAACTCATCAATAGTAAGTTGTCCCAACCTAAGCTCATGAAACTCTTTGGCTTTATCATCATAGTATCATTCATTCAGATATATATGTTTAAATTTATCTGGAAATATTCCCAAGTGATAGTTTTCTCATCAATCATATGCACCATTTTGGTTTCCTCCCACCACAAGGTAGCCCTCCCTTGTAATTGGTAAATATCCAACCTGGATTTCAACTTAATTTCATACCCATAAACTTGAAAGTACATTATCATGTTTAGAAGCCAAGTTTCTGCATCTTCCTCCTTCTCTCCATCATAGGAGTGAGGCTTCATTTTTCAGAATTCACCCTGTAATTCCTTGTTCCTTCTAGACTGTTGTCTAAAGGCTTCATCCTCCTCAGACTCTTCTAGGTGGTTTTTAGTTCCATTTCTCTTTTTCCCAAAACCTTCACCTCCGTGACTGTTTCAGGAGGTCAATTCTCTGACTAACCTTTCTTTCTCTTCACTGACTAGTGATAGCCTTTCATTGTGGTTTTTCAGTTAGATCATTTTTCTTTGCATCTGCTGCATCATAGCCATCAATGGAGCATTAGGATATGATTGATTCTCTGCACCAGCCAGATCCATGCACATCTCATTGCCTTCACTCATGGTTTGCAGTTGTATGTTTCTGCACTAATTCACTGTACACAAAAATAAACATTAGTGAAAATTTTTTTAGTAAACGATTTACAACAACATATTTTTTCTCCAATGTGAGAAAAAATTATGGCCCAATGTTTTAACATGGGCTCTGATACCATTTTTAATGTCTCCATTTTGATTTTATTTTTTCTATTTATAGCCATACTAATAATCAAACCTCATGAACTATTTGTGTTCGTCATATTCCAACATATCTCACAAATTAATATTTTCCTTTGTTGTACCATTTATCTTTCCTAAATGTTGCATATACTTGTTGGGAATAATTTTCGAAGTCCACCACGTTAACGAGATTATATTTTCTATGAAATAATTTCAGTTTACTTTACATGGGATTTTGTAAGTAATAGTTATATTCCCCCTTAACTATTAATTTAGTTAGTCTCTTCCCATACTAATTTCTTATATATCCTATAAGCTTAACTCCCCCCATCTATATACACATTGTTTTAACTTTACTTTTAAAAGTTATCATCCACATCTATTTTTGGACCTATACATATTTACTCCTAAGAGAACTCACCCTGGTCCGACTTCCATATACAAGATATAAATTTTCCCATAGGTTTACAACGTTATACGAACCCTTCATAATAGTCAACGTAACATTGATAGGTGTTTATATTCACCTTTTTCATGACCCATCTCCCAAAGAATAATGTCTACGGATCAGATTTATATATTAATTGAAGCGAGGTTCATATGAGACATTATTCGTATTGCTAATGAGAATTCAAGTTTTAACTTAAAATGTCTTACGACATACAGAACTTCATTTGTTGTAGACTCCATGCCACTTCTAATTGAACTTGTCAGCCATATTGCATTCACTTTGGATCGATGTGTTTTAATTCTCTGTATACGATTTCACCCACCCTTGCATGAGATATTCATCGGGATTTCTTGACATTTAATTGAACTTATAGGTTCACATGGCTTGTTTGGTGTTGATTTAACCTATTAATCCATGGGAATTCCACCAAACACTGGATCTCTTACACGTGAATGGTTTTCATCTATTTGAAATTAGGGTATGCAACTCCATAATTGGTTTCATTTTTTGACTTGTGATTATTTTTCACTCTGTGCATTTCGGTACCAGACTTAATTCTATCTTGACTCTGCAATTCACCTACTGTAAATCAATTTTGTTCTCATCTCTTCTTTTGGTTACATGGGAGGTGAGGCTTGTTCTGGCAATCCGAGAGAAAGAATTTGTTCTGCTTATCAAAGATTTACAACCCGTGTAACTCTCATTTTTATAACTCATTTTCCTTTTAGTTAATAAGTTCTCTGTAGCATCCTCTACATAATTTACACAACCATTGGTTAGCTATAAGATATGATTTGCACTCTAGAGGTTTGGTTGTAGCTATTTTTAAGTATCCAAATGTATCTAGTGACTCTCAATATGGAATTTTCATTTTTACCTTCTTGTGGTTTTCACTTTCATTTCTAGAGATTTTGTTTTTTTATTTACATGATTTGGATTTCTACGTAATTTATTGAGGATATCCCTCTGAACAAATATCATATGGAAATCCTTCTCGGATTCTCCTATCTGTATTGATTCTGGGGTTTAAATTTTTTCTCTACGTTCATTGTATTCCTTGCATTTTCACAGAGTTTTATTTTTCTGCATTTGATTTATAATTGACCAATGTTATTTAACTATGGTCTAAAAACATATTTTTGAATGCAAATGGAAGGCTAGAATGACTCCATCTCATCCCTTAGTTTCCATTTGAGAGCCATGATCAATCTACAGGAAATTTCTTACCTCGATTGCCTCTCATTTACATTGTTGATTTAATTTACCATCGCTTATTTTTTGGTGGTTTTTCTTTCAATTGGGTTTTCTTTGTTGGCTTCAGATAACGATTTATCTTAATTTTTTTTTAACTTAGTTGTGTCTCGTTTTAGAATCCATACACGGGTTTTCCCGAGCTGTAGATTTCTCTCTCTCATTACAGAGAATCTAGATTTCCCTTTTTAAAACCCAACTCATTCTGGATAATACTCTTTAGTTTGTATTCATCTTGGTTTGATTTCTACAATGTAACTCTTCACATCGTTTTATACTTAGGTCCATACTTGTATTAATTTTCGAGCTACATGTCAACTCCTGGAAGGCTAGCATATCATTTTATTTTTCTTTCCCTTCTACAGGAACAATGTTATTCTCCTTAAATTGAATGTCTAATCATAATACTCTGATATTTTGATTTAAAAATTATAACTTAATTGTTTTCTGTTTAGGATATACATTACACCCTTCCGTACAATAACTAATTCTCTTCCCATTATTGCAGGTGGATATCCTACATCTACCCCTAATGTAATTAATTACCCTTATGGGTTTTAAATCTATTCTTATTTACGACTATGCCTATATTCTTTGACTAATTTATAGTTTCTGCCTTATGTAGGTACTATGTACATAATACTGGATTTGCATACCACTGTTACTTTTATGTTCAATCATAATGGGAGACCTTTTTCTCTTCAAGTTGGTCCAACAACTCACCTTGGATTTTTCTGATATACTATCACAATAAAGTTTACAGAGATGTTGTACAATCTATATTATATGAGATAGTGTTCTCACTTTCTATAACTTAATTATACGAAGTTGGATTTCGAACTGTGTAAGTATTTATTGTACATGTCTACTCATGCACATATTTTAAACAAGTTCATATATACCATATTATTTCACCATAATAAGCATAAAATAATTCTAAGTTAAACTGAATCAACTGGTGCATATCACTTAAGGTAGACTAGGTTCCACCCAACCTTTGAGCTCTTTCTCCACAACTCTCCTTGAGCAGAGATCAAATCTTCAAGCTATAGAAAACCACTTGTCTATCCTGAATTTGCTTATTTAAGCCTGCTTTCCCATCAGTTTGTTACCTTAACTACGTCCAGTTAATCAGGATGTTTTTTTCCTTTTTTCCTAGGCTATCCTTTAGTTTCTTCCACAAAATTACTTTAAAAATAGCTTTTCCTCTTTCTAGTTTTATTCCACCTCTTCCCAGTAACTTTCCTCTTTACTAAGGTATCTTTTTAGATTTTTATCTCCAATATAATTTTTAATATTTAATTTCTTTCCTCCAAAGATTTTTGGAGAACTGGGAAAGTCTTATGAACCTTATCCATCCTCATGGATTTGGTTTCCAAATCTCTAATCATAATCTAGTCTTTGCACCATTAATTCCATTTTTATTTTATTAAATTAAACTAATAAAATAAATCCACAATAATTATTTTCCTTTGGGGTCCACTTTACCCTTTAGGACTTAGTTAAAATTTCTAATAAAATCAGAAAAACAAGAGACATTAAAAATACTGAAACGTGTCTCTAAATGTCGCAATAGTGACACTTGTCTCCAAACGTCACAATACCTGTTACTGACACTTGTCTCTGAAATGTCGCAATTTTGACGCTGTGTCCTGAAACTTCGATATTCCGACGATGTTCCTAAACATTGAAATACCGAAGATTTCCCAAAATGTCAGTATAGCAATGATTGTTGGAAGGATTTAAAAAATTGAGAAAAAATGGAGAATTTTCCGACAATACGTCAAAAGGGTCGAAGAATTGACCATATGTACTAATTTTATGTGGGATATTCCCTCTAAGCATATCAATAGATCAATTATCTTCTCTCTCTATTTTTCCATTTTCCGCTCCAATGTTATTTCTCTCCTCTTTCGTCAATTCTTGTTAAGTCTTACAATCAATACCAAGTTCCGTTTCTGAAAGAGAAAAGAAGATACAATGCAGAGTGTCAGACATGAAAGAAAATGAACACTAGAATATAAACTAAAGTAGACTATAAATAATTTATATAACATATACTTGAACATAAACAATGTCAAATCCACTTATCCCCATACAACCAAGAAAATCAAACATGCTTTGTTCATTTGCGTGATAGTGGCCACTATGTGGCCAGATGAACTCTATGAAAAAAAAAAAAAAATTCATCATATAAAATAACACCTTAGTAACTTATTATTCAACCTTCAGGGAAATATTGGGCACAATCATGCCAACTGAGTTACGTGCTAAAAATCTCAAGTTATATATAACTTGTGAAGACAAATAATTTAAGGTGTGATGCTTAATCCTTGTCGTTTTATTCACAACAACATTTCATTTTCTAACTCATGAACTTGGTCAAGTATATAAACAACATATTCTCAAATAACAACATGAAAATAAATTATTCTGATAGTCATGAAAATAATTTCACACAAAATAGCTATAAGGATTCTAACCAATATCTTGTGATACTAATTTCATTTTGGTTGTTTCTTAAATGGACATGATACCAATTTTTTTTCAGTTTGATAGTTAAAAGATGAAACAAAATTAAAAAAACGTTCAAAATACAATCAAATGGATTCATATTTTCGGTGAGTACTTAAAATTAAAAGTGATGATAAATGAAACGTTTTATCTCCCAGTTGATGTGAAAATAATTTAATTTGATCCAATAAAATTTGGAAATTCATTTCAATCACATAATGTTGAAAGCGTTAAATTTCTCCAAGTTGTATTTTTTTCTTTAAACACTTGATATATCAATTTTTCAAGTCCATTTCAAATTTTTGAAAAACAAGGAAAATAAGTAAATCCATGTAATTTGTTAAGAATTCGTTTTGGAAAATTTCAAATTTCAGCATAAGGCTAGCCTTGAGACAAATTTGACCCACCGAAAGTTTTTTTCTTGATCTCCTACACATGAAAATCCTTGAATCCACTAGCTAACCCCTGACCTCTATCTCTATCTCCATTTTCATTTTGTGGCCTCCTCATTCCTTGTATTTTTTTCCCAAGAAAGTTAAGAAAAAGGGAATAAAAATAATGATATCATACATTTATAAAAACAAAAAATAAAAATTAAGTTTCTCTAGTGGGAAAGATACCATCCTCTTTGTAAATAAATATCAAATAATTTTCTATAGTGGTTGCCAAAGTATTCAAGGATTTCTCAGTAGGGGCACTAGACAATGCGTGAATTGCATTAAAGATTCCAACCCTCTGGTAAGGAAAGGAAAATTACCTTTCCGACCATACATAGATATTATATTACATTCATATCAACATGAAAGATTATTTTTCCATCCACAACACACTTTTTGATTAATGCATCTCTAAGAAAAATGAATACCCAAAGAATAGAACCAAAACTAGTGAAACATACCAACTATACCAATAAAAAATTAAAAACATTTTGGTAACAATGCTTAAAACCAATACCCATAACATCAAGTAAAATGTTAAAGATAATGACTAACCCCCAATAACTCCTTTGAAGTAATTAAACATAGTTTTTATGGCATCTATGTCACTGTACTGCAAACTAAGAGTTATAATTATCTCCAAAGCCTCTTTCCTTTTGCTTTCATTATTTTGACAAGTCCATTTTAGAATTATGGGTAGAATATCACCAACATATTTTCTCAAGTGAAGTTTTGTCAATTTCAAAAGGAGACAAATAACCTCCAATTCAACTTATGGGTTGCGCTTCAACATCTTAACTAAAGTTGGCACCATAATTTTTCCAAATTCTTCATGCACCATGTGCTTTAAAAGAGGCTGAAAATCTTTAATAAGTTTGTTTGGAGGTTTCTCCCTTGAATTGAGAACCACTATAAGATACAGTTCTTGAAAAATTGTCTACATATCATAAAATGTTCACAATCAGAAGAAGTTGATATTCATTCAAGAATATCAACTCATGCATCCATCTTCCAATGTATAATATTGGCTACATGTCACGTCCTTTTCTAGGTTAGTCACCTCAAAATAACTTACTAACATAATAAATGGGTTCTAAATAAACCATCATTAAAACTAAGGCTAATGGTTATCATCTATACCATAAAAGTAAATCTATTTTAAAAATATCTATTAAAAAAATATTTTATGACAAAAATTCTATCAAAAAGAGATGCTTTCATATTGCATATATACATTGATGGAGGTTTAAAAGGATACCTGGGACCACCAGAGGAGAAACATTATAATGAGAAAATGAAATTACAATCCATTGCCTCAACAATGGAAATATAAAAGAGGCAACAACCAATATTTTTCGGAGAAAATATACAACAACAACAAATATATACAACGAAAGCATCTTTCCTATTTTCCCAAGCCACAAATTGATAGTCTTGATTATCTCGAACGACTTTTCCCATGTATTCACATAACATGTCAAAAGGATAACAACCCATGCAATAACAACAAGTAGCTTTAGAAAGTTCCTGAACATATCAAATGTTCTTGTGTTGTGATAAAATTTAAAGTTGAGAATAGTATATAAATACACCTCAGAATTTGATTAAATATTAGAGTAGAAACTCTAAATTGTGTGGCATCCAAGTAAACAAATTATCGTAAAAATTATGCAAATTATTACCTTAAGAATTTTAACCACCTCATGCTTAAATTTTTAGAATGTTGATAATTTTACAAGTCAACCATACAAGAAATTGTGATGATGAAAAATTAGATAAAACATAATATACTCATTTGGTAGAGAAAAGTTGAAAATGCATCAACATTGATCTATGTAAAAGTTATAAATGTAAATATTAAATAATAGTGAGACATGATAGCTTGTTACAAAGGGATATAATATTTAAAAATTCTAGGATCATTTATTGTTGTTAAATAGTCTTAAAGATTGGACATTCAAGAGAAAAATCTTAGGCTCAGTTTGATATGTTTAGCCAATATAATATGAATTATTTTAGTTGTAATTAATATACTCAAGGCCTTCACAAAATATCCTTTTAAAAAATATTCATTGGACAACCATATCCATTCCATGCAACAATAACCATTTCCTTCAGAATACAAAAAAGTTTAATTTTATTTCATATTTAGTTCCCATGTCTAAATGATCTTTGACGTTGAAATTGGTGAAAGGAGCTTCCATAATATTTAAATTAATGGATGAATCCTTACTGGAGTTTTCATTTAGGTGACATGTTCATATTTTCAGATTTTTTGTCTCTTCAAATAAGCGTTTACTAATACCATGGTTGCAATAATATGATTTATGATAAATTCCATCCTCTTCAATACTGGCAAGTAAGACCAAGAAATTAGAACATGAAAACTCTTCAACAAAGTTTAAACTTGACAAGATACTTGAATCTAGACAATATTGTGGCATAATATCATGATAAATCAAGCTCTTGCTGAAATAATGTGCAACGTCGGATTGAGACACACCCTTATCATTGCTAACAATCAAGGGAAATGGATCATGAGATAATTCATTTGCTAAATTTCTCGCTTTTCCAAAGGCATAAATAGATGCATCAAATTTATTACAACATCTATTCAAACCAATCTGACCCCACCATGTTTTAGAAGTACTAAATGGAATGCATTGTTCAAATCCAATTGTTGACAACTAAGGATTTGATGCAGTCTTTGGAATTTTTTCACCTATGACCCTTCGATCCATAGTAGGAAACTTAATATGAACATCCCCATCAAGATTAAGAGTGAAATATTCTTCTAGAATATTATCTGGTCCAACTTCCATTGGTTTGGGCTAAGGACTAGGCATTAATAATAGGTTCATCCTTCGATATAGTTGTAATTATTGCATGGCATCAGTATGAATTCCTATGGCTTCGTTATCCCCTCCAGTAATAGGAAAGTTGAGTTGACATTGTGTTGCCACAAATGTTTCAAGCTTATCAGTTTTCTAGTAACCTTGATAAGAATCACCGAAACTAAAATGGAAAAGGGTATCCATATTCAATAAACATTCTATGCCATGAAGCTTTCATTCAAGTTAGAATTGCAACTCCTTGAAAACTCAGTGATTTTTTCAACATCATTTCCTTTGGATTGATTTACCGATGTCCTCATAGTAGGGTACATGTTATCATCTTGTTCCAATGTTTTTTTATGAACAACCCTATTATACTTCATCTAACCTCTCATTAATATGAGAATTAAGAGAAGGATATTCATCTAAATTCTCTCCACGTATTTGTTTAACTCTATCCCCTTGCAGTTCAGAAAATATGGGTGGGTCTATATTGACTTGAACAATTTGAATTTTTCCATAACCCATATCTTGCTGATCTCGGAACAACATAAATATTATTTGTGACAATTTGATTCAAAATATGAAGCCATTATCCGTAATGAAATTTCTAAGCAATGAAATTAAGAAAAAGCAATTCCTTTAGACATGGGATGGTTTGAATTCATGAAACATGTTTGTAGCTTTGGATCAGAAAGTACACGAGGAAATGCATGTTGATGAATTGATTGATCATCCAAATCTCAAACTTTTTCCTTGGGAATGGCATGCTTACGAGAAAATTTCTCCTCAAGATGAGAAACCATCTCATGAGGAAAATTCTATTGATAAACAACATCTTGAGGCAATTGTTCATTATAATGATGAGGTTTTGAAGGGAGAAAATATCTGCTAGATAGATCATTGTAATTTTTCACCTTTGGGTCACTCTAATCTTGATATGATTTGAAGCATTATGAGATTTTTTCACCTGCATATGTAGCTAACATTACCCATATTGGAATAAATATGGAAATGAATCCCCCTGCTTCATACAATTGTGATTGGATTGACTAGTAAAATGAAACTTTCAATATAAGAATATTCAAGTCCATCATATTGAGATAGTTGTGTTGAAGTAACTTATCTATGATTTTTAGAATCACAACTTGCTATCTCGTAAACGTTTTGATGGACAATTTGTGTTGTTTTTCTTTGGAAAAGTTGTTGCACATGCACACCAGATTTGATTGGAATGTAATCTAGTGGCATGTAGCTATTCTCATTTCCATCTAGATTCCAGATGATACTACCACATGATTTGTTGGAATTGAGGTGAAATATTAGAAATCTACTCCAAACCCATATGATGTAGCCCATTTGACCTAAGATCCAATATTCATTGTGAAGTCTTCAATTCGTCTTGTAGTCTACTAGGATTTCCATGAGAATCTAATATTGCTAAATTGGTGTCGTTTAGTTGCCTATCAACTTAGTACATTGTAACTCAATTCATTTCATAATGCCCATACTGCTCTGTGCCTGTGCACTTAGATTAAAAAGTTATGCGGTAGGTTTATAAGCCTTTCTCTAACCCTACAATATGGTTTCCACTCAATGGTTGTTGTGATTTCTTGAAGGACCTAACTAATGTTATCCCATAGCCTCTCTCCACCTGTATGTTGTTGGTCTAAAAATACATGTAAAACATGATATTATATGACATTAATAGTGCTTAGCTGTAATCCAAAGTTTTTTGTCACAAAAGAATATATGGCACTAAATGTCACAAAATAATCTCTCATAAAAGTTGGTTCCTTATGTTTGTCTCATAACACTTCCTCCTGTCCTAGTACCTGGTGAGCCAAAGAAAAGGTATGTTTTTACCCTTATATTAGCATGATAAATCATTTACTTTTATGGATTTGTGTTCATTTTTGGAAATAATTTGGAAGAAAAGATTGTGAAAGTTGAGTAGAATCAATTTTTAACAAATTGCATGATTTTAGCACAAAAACTAACTTTTTATTTCCTTTATGTGCAGAAAATCACAATTGGACAATTTTTGTTCAATCGATGGAACAACATCACTAAAGAAAGAGAGAATACCACTTCTTGATTGCATAGGCTAGCAAAAAATCAGGAGGACCATGCTAGTTTTATAAAATAAATACGATTCTTAGTTGTGGAATCCTTAGGATCTCCCGATTCTTAAGATTTGATTTAATTCATTAGTTTTTCTATTAGGCTGTATAATGCTGATGGATGAAAAGGATTGTAACTTCAAATTCGATCTTTAACTTTCACCCTCATTATTATTAACTTTGTATGAATAATAAGGCATAATCACTATGGTGATGATATACCTTTATTACTGCGATTAATGAGAAATGCGGATTTTTCCTTTCAATTGTGTTCAAAGTTTTTTCTGTAGTAAATTTTGGAGGCTTTAAGCCCGGTGACTGGGAGATTTTCTGCTTCTTTATGCCATAATTATCTCCTTATTTTCTGCAATTGTTGATTACTTTTATTTCATAGAATTAAGCTGATTTGATCGTTCTGTGATGTTAGAATTATTATTTACTATTTACCTTTATGTTTGAATATATCTTTAAACGTTGTTAATTTTACATTTGAATATCGTTCTTTAATGAATTTATTAAATTAAGCCGTGTGTTACACTTCATTTTTGTTCTTTCTGATTGATGTTAGAAATTCAGTGATTAATTACTATTATTTACAATTAATTCTTGAATAATTGATCATTGTTCGTTTGTTGTAATATCTCTTTTCATCATATTAGTTACTGTAGATTTCATATATTCATCTTGTAAGTGTGATTTATCTTAATGCATATGTTTCAATTCATTTTCCTTACAAATCAACTATTATTAGATCTAGATTTATGGTTTGAATATGCTTTCAAATTTATTCTTGGAATTGTATTCAACTGAACTTTGATAATTGGATATATATTATTGCAATGATTCAAGAAAATTTAGAATCATTTAGTTATGAAACAACCTCCAATCCCACTACATAGACAGTGTCGACGCTCTTGAACTAAGCAGACGCATCCCAGGTTTATAATTAATGTAGGTATTAAGATTGATTCATATAGTCATCTTACTACACTAACATTTTGGCATCATTTTCGAGAGTCTTAAAAGTGATTTTTTTTTTTAATTGTATTGCTGTGAAGACTTGGGTATTTAAAATGATAGGTAAGAACCTGGGTACCAGCAAGTAAAATTCTTGCTCAAGAACACTATTTCAATAGATACATAGAGTTCAAGTAGGAATATATGTTTTCTTTATGAATGAATAGGAAGAAAAAGATAGGAATAGATCTGAGCCCACCACCTAAATCCACCAAACCCAAGGGATCGATGACCCTTGGAAGACCAACCTTTATAAACGATATCATAAGTAAAGAAAAATCGCAGGCATTAGTAGGACCCTAGACCACATCTAGAAAAAGACCTACCATTATCCCTCAAGTAGCAGGCTCACCATCTGCATCTTATGTTGAGATCCATAGTAAAACTGAAGGGTCTCAATAGAGCTTTCAAATTATAGATAATTTTCATTATGATCCTTCATGGGAGGTTAATTTGTGCAATCTGCAAGAAGGAGAGGGAGAAATTAGTGGTGTTGTAGGAATAAAGTTACAACAACCAGAAGCTGGATCTTTTGAGATCTCAGTTGAAGAAAAGATATCTAATCTCCTAAATATAGGAAGTGTTGCCAAACCCCTTCCAAATCTAACTACCAGTCCTATCCAAATCAACCTTCCAGACAAAGAGATTCTTGAAAGTTATTGGCACACCTTTGACTAGATGGTGTAACAACAACCTCATGGATAGACATCGACGTTAGAGTTTCCTATTGTCGACATAATCGCTAACACCCCCATGAAATCCATTCCTTTGTAGAGCATCCATAATTTCCATGGTCTGATCTCAGAAGACCCAGATGTTTTTTTATTTGAGTTTGATGTTTTATGTAGGGGTTATGATTATACCATTGATCTCCAGAAACTAAAGTTGTTTCCATCTACATTAAAGGGAGAAATTTTGCGATGCTTTATGGGTCTTGGTAGAGGAACTATTAACACTTGGGATCAAATGAAAACTACCTTTCTTACTAAATATTAAGATTACTTTAGGAATAGAGATTTCAAAGATGAAATTTTAAGATGACTGCAAAAGATAATGAAACTCTAGAAGAGTATGTTGAATGGTTTCAATATAATTTACAAAGGTATATTTATGCTGCATTATCTAAATATGTTTTAAAAGTAACAATGATAAAATCATTGAAAGATGAATGGATATAAACGTTAAATTTAATGGGAAAATGAGATATTTATCAAGAATATTATAATGATATTGTTCAATTCTGTATCAGGTTCTCTAGAGGAAATACGTGCATCAAGCCAACTTGGTGAGACACTATTTCCCGAAATAGTAGAGATCTTGGTGGGAGCATGACTCGAACGGAGATCGAAAATCTCTTGGAGGATTTTAAAACAGAAATTCTGGGCAACCTCATAATGCAGTTAGACATCCTTCAAGCCAGGCAGAAGCAAGCTAAAGTAGAATGGAATTTTTCCATCTTCTACCCACGTTGCTGGAAGAAGCACAGTCAACGGGAGTGTCCATTGGACATGATCCAGACATGTGCTATCTACACTAGGGATCATGCCATCGAATAGTTTCCATCACTTCCAATATTAAAATTCATTTTTAAAAAGGCAGAAGAAGGAGTAGAACCAATGTATTTAATGAACGAGCATCGACAGTGGCAAGCCAAGCCCACAGGTATTTCACAAGATCCATCTATGTTATTTTCTTCTTCAACATTTAATGAATAGTAGAATTATGGAATAGCCTGGCAAGGCCAATCGACTTTCTCTACCTAGAAGTCCCAACCATTTCCTATGTCTCCCTAGCAGGAAAAACCCTTTCCAGGTTCTTAGTGGCTGAACTCTCATTTTTCTCATCCTTTTTGGAAAAACATAGTTAACAATATGTACCCTTCCCAATGGCTCGCTTCCACTTCACAAAACTAGAAAATGTCTTCAAATCGGCAGTAACCACTTGGGATAACTAATTCACCTATGGGGACATATCCTCAACCTCAACCTACATTTCTAGCTCCATAGAAATTACAACAGAATCCTCAGCCTTCTATGCATCATCAATCACCAACTCAAGCAAACCCAAATCCCAATAAAACGCCAGCTCAACTGGTGCATATTGTTGAAAATTCAGACCTTGTGATAGAACAAGTAGAATGTAATGAACTTAGGTTGAGATCGATTACCTCTAAGGAAAATAAAAATCAGCAACAAAATAATTCAAAAACACAAGCCATAACCAAGTCTTCAACTATGACCAACACAGAAATAAAAGAGGGAGAAGACACAATCGAACAACAAGATTATGAAAAACTTATAACCACTCTTCCTCCGTTCCCTAAAAGATTGGAAATAACCAAGACAATTGATTATCCATACTTTGATATTTTAGGGGAAATAAAAATTTATGTATTAAAATTCATCTCCTCCAATATATTCAAGATATTCCTATTTATGCTAAAATGATTAAAGAGCTATATGTGAAAATGTCTGCGAGGAAACCAAAACTTCACTGAATGTCCATGTTGTAGGGACCTTATCTGATCTGCTTTTGGTGAGGGAAACACCAGTAAAATATGAAGATCCAGGGAATCCCATAGTTACAGGTCAAATACATGGCTGCACTTTTCCGAACACACTATTCAACTTGGGCACATCCATTAACATTTTAACATTTGAAACTTGTGGGGCATTTGCTATCTCAGTTCTGGAACCGACCACTACTTTACTAGAACTTATTAACCTATCGGTCGTTAAACCAAAGGGAACCTTATAGGTAATTATTGTTTCTGTTGATTCATGGGAATACCTTGTAGATTTTTTAGTTATCAACCCTAGATGTTAATTAGGCAGACACTCTTTAATTCTGGGTTGAACTTGTTTACAAACAATTGATTCTTATATAGATTTTCATGTGGGTAGCATGAATATTTCAAAAGGAAATGTCGTAAAAAATATTGTTTTATATCCTCCTGCTAAACCATGTTTTTCCATTTCGAAAACTCATGTACATCAACCCACATATGTGGAAGAAAATATCTGTTCACCTCTTACAGTAGAGGAAGCGCTTGAGTTCAAGAAATAGATTGAAGATGATGTGATTAATAATTTTATTAATGAGCCAATTACTGTGAATAATAAAAAATGTCAAATGTTAAAAGAAATTCTTGATAATGAAGCCCGAGAAGACTCTTTAAAATATCTTTATGATCAATATATAACAACAAATATTGTTCATCACATCATGCCTATTGAAATTGAACTAAGAAAGACTTCGAACATTAATGGAAATCTAGACAGCAACCATCATAAAAATTTTATTCAGGTTCTGCAAAAATATAAAGGGGATTTTTCCCGAGAATATCCAGACATGAAGGGCATATAACATCAATTGTGTACACATCACATCTACACTAGAAATGATTCTCATCCTATCTAGAAACCTCAACAGAGATTAAAATCACATATTAGGAATATTGCAATGGAATAATTATAGAAGTTTCTCGACACGAATTTTATTTATCCTATTTCGGATAGTCGGTGGGTATCCTTGCTGGTGGTTGTTCCCAAAAAGAACAATAAATGGAAGATTTGTGTGGGATACAAGAAACTTAACAAGACCACGTAGAAATACCATTTCCCTCTTCCATTTATTGATCAAGTTCTTGATACGCTGGGAGGAAATTGATTCTTTTATTTTCTTGATGGCTTTAGAGGTTACAACCAAATCCAAATTTCCCTTGAAGGTTAAGACAAGACTAAATTTACCTGCCCCTGGGGTACATTTTCCTACAAAGTGTTACCTTTTGGTTTATGCAATGCCCCAGCTACATTTCAGAGGGCCATACTCGGTATTTTCGTTGATATGATAAAATATGGACTCGAAGTTTATATGGATGACTTCACCCCATACGGGGACGACTTTGAGAAAGTGCTACAAAACTTAGAGAAAGATTTGGAACGATGGATTTCTACTAATATATTCTCAAGTGGTTCTAGGAAATTGCATTTATGTGGATGGAATACAGGTAGACCTAGCGAAAATATAGGCGGTTCGCATGCTATCTACACCTTGTACCCAAACTAAGGTACGCATATTCCTTGGATATAAAGGATACTATCGCACATTTATAGATAAATTTTCACAAATAGTTGCACCTTTGTATGATTTAAGAGGAAATTTTGAATTTAAATGGTCTGAAAAATGTGACATTGCCTTTATAGATTTGAAGATGTTAGTTTGGGCTACACCATTATTATGAGGACCCAATCAGGAATTGCCTTTCCATATATCTTTAGATGTGTTAGACACGGCAATAGGAAACGTTCTTGGGAAAGACAGGGACGAAAATCCCTATGATTTTTATTATGTCAACAAAAATCTCACTTCTATTGAACTCAATTATACAGTAACAGAAAAAGAATTTCTAGCTGTTATTTATGCCATAAACAAGTTTAGATATTATATAATAGGCTATCTGATTTTTCTATATATTTATCATTCCACCATTAGATACTTAGTTAATAAAACAATTACTAATGGGTGGGTGAATTGTTGGTTGATAATTTTGTAAGAGTTTGATATTACCATTAAATACCGTCCAGGTAAAGAAAATCCAGTTGCAGATTTCATATCTCGGGTACAAAAGACAAACGATTCAATAGTAGTAGGTGATCATTTTCCAAACAAACACTTGTTCGCTATAGTATTTAAGGGACCATGGTATGAATATGTGGAAAACTATCTCAAATTAGGAAACCTACCAAGGCACTTGACAGCTAAAGAAAGGAAGTTGATTGTTTAATGCAGTGCCCAATTTTCTTGGATTGGTCGATACCTTTTTCATATGGGGTTTGGCATGAAAATACAAAGATGCATCTATGAAGATGAATTTTACGACATCCTGAAGGATTTCCATGATGAACCTTGTAGCATAAATTTACTAAATTGCAGGACTAAGCATAAAATATTACACACATGCTATTACTAGGCCACTATCTTTAAATACATGAAGTAGTATGTCCAGGCTTGTGCTAGCTAGCAAAGGATGGGTTATTTTGGTAAATCTAATGAGATTTCCTTCAAGCCACAATTAGTAATGGGTATTTTCGAACAGTGGGCGTTGGTTGTTTTTGGTTGATTCAATCAACCACCAAACCAAGAAGCCTACTACATACTGGTTGCTAAATACTATGTAACAAAGTGGGTGGAAAAGTAGCCTTGCCAAGAGCTACGAAAGAAATTGTAATTAATTTCCTTTTTGAGTTATTTGTGTGGTATGGTTTACCCAATGAAGTGATAACATATGGAGGGCCATAGTTTTTAGGACACAATATTACAACCACTCTATAGATCCATCATATTAAACATAGATTCACTTCTTCGTATCACCTGTAGGCGAACGGGAAGGTTGAAAGCACCAACAAGGTCCTTGAGGCGAATTTAACCAAAACTGTTTCAACACATCAGCGGGACTAGGTTGCTAAACCTCTAGAGGCCTTGTCAGCCTATTGCACAACTTGGCAAAGTACTACTGGTTATTCCCATACCAACTCGTATTTGGAAAATAAACTATTTTTTCCTATTTAATTCGAATTAAAGACTCTCAAAGAAACTCAGGAAGTGGGACTAGATCTTACTGAGGCCAAAACTAAACGACTTCAAAAATTAAATGAATTGGATGAAGCATGCTTACTTGCCCTATAACGTACACCAATTATTCAACAACAAAAGTCTTAGTGGTATGAAAATATTATTAAAAAGAAGACGTTTCAGAAAGGATATTGGGTGTTCCTATATGATTCCATATTTCAAGACACTCCGAGTAAATTGTAGACAATATGGCTTGGCTCATATGAGATTCAGGAAGTGCACAACAATGGCACTATAAATTTCGTTAGCATTGCCAGATCTGGTTGTCCTTTCCTGGTGAATGGACACCGGGTGCATCTTTATCGCAAGCCACTCACCAAATTTTATTTTTGCCAATAGGTATGCAATGATACTGCTATGCAAATTTTAGCTGCAGGGAGTGATGACTTGACAACTTTACTTTCATTATTTTTTTTTTGAAGCTCTAAATACTGTATATATTTTCTCTACAAGCATATCTTATTAATTTTCTACTTCTTTTTTTTATTTGTATGATTGAATTGGAGTAAGCATTGTTGTATACATGAGTGGATTTTTTTTAGAAACAATATTTTTTTAAACAGTGTTTTTTCCTTACAATTGGAACAATCGCAGTTCCTTTATTGTTGTTTCATAATCACTATTCTTTTTGGTATGAACATTTTTTGTTCAGTTATTTTGGATAGATGTTATTCCCTTCCAAGTGAACAAATATTGTTTATTTTATGGATTGAGTATTTTGCAGTTGTTGTTCCTTTTGATGTGAACAAATGTTGTTCCATTAATCAGATAGTTATCGTTCCTTTCCTAACATGAACAACCACGGTTTGTTTTTATGATTTTTGCGTTTTAAATTTGTTGTTTCATTCCCAGAGAGCACAGTTTATATTTATTTTATGTTTTGAGTGTGTCACAATTGTCATTCCTTTTGAATGAAACAACTGTTGTTCCATTTTTTGGACAATCATTGTTCTTTTCCAAAAGAACATTTTTCTTTCCTTTTTCTACCAACTTTCATTGATAATATTTGTCCTATAAAATGCATAGTTTTTGTTCAGTTAAATGAACTATTGTTGTTTAGTTAAATAAACCATTGTTGTTCAGTCAACCGCACAACTTTCGTTCCATTTTCGATCGAACAACCATATTTTTATCTCACCGTTTATTTACTATTTTTCTATGCAAACCATCTTTCTGGCTGGAAATTCACCTTGAATTCTAAAAAGAGAATTTACATTAACAACATTATGACTTTTAACCTTTGATGGTTATATTTATTTAGAAATTTACATGGTTCATCTATTAACTAACTTGTTGAATGTCTATTCTTTTGATATATCATAAAATGATTTACTATTTATTTCAAGACCATGATACTTTGTCCTTCACACTTTTAATTTATAATTCCCATGCCAACACAATGATCTCTTTGCAGAAATGTAAAATCCATCAAAGTCCTAAGTGGAGGATTCTAGTAGTAGTGGCTCTGCCTATGGAATTGAATTTCTATTTTACATTGCCAATTATTCGATATCCTAATATTTCCTATTCAATCATTTCAAAGGACGAATTTACCATTGAACAAATTTTATATTTTTATTAACCAATATGCATGGTAAACTATATATTAATGTCAATTATATCAATAATGTCCTATGATTTTATTCGAGTAGTCATTATTATTAATTACCTTGTCACATTTCGTAATACTTCTTCACAAAAGGTAAATCATATCTCATAATGATCATTTACTTGCTCTATCTTTTTTTCAATAATTTTATAAACCAATTTTATGATTTTTTAATTCCCACCTCTTGGACTGATCTAACCATTTCTTGCCATGATTATACTGCTCTGACCATTATCTACCATATTTATGAAACCATATCTACTTTTCTATTTTTCCATGCTCTGAGGACATGGGCGCCATTTTCTGACTAGAGGGAGAAGGTATGCGTTATGGGAAGGCATGTGAAATAATTACCAAACTCCACCATAACTGGCTAATGTGACAAATAGTATTATTGCATTTATCTAAAAAAAAAAAAAAAAAAAATTCTCGATTCAAAGCTTTGCATGAGGTTTTATTTGTTGCTATTTGAAACTGTGAAAAAATGTGATACCATGGGAGGAAACTTTGTTTTCAAGCTCACGCAATTCTCAAGAATGATTGTTGGATACAGTACCTGGTCAAGTTATAGGGATTCAATAATGAAGTTGCGCTTGAATTTTTGAAAAAATTGTAGAATGGAGACACATTCATTAAGGGCAGAAGTATAATAGTTTCTGAAGTCGTTATAGCTGAAGTCTCCAAATTACCAACATAAGGCATCAATTGGACTGAGAAGCATGTTCAATTGCATGAAGCAGTTGTAGTATTTAAAGAACCCAATGAAGAATTGATATGCAAGGGAAAATACATTCAACTTTCATCTTTGAAGGAACCATGATGATAATTAGAAACAATTTTTCAAAGATATATCACCTGTGATGGCCATTAGGATGTAGTCACCAACTAAAAATTATGCATTATTTCTACTTGATAGATATTTTCTATTGAATATTAAATCCATCTGGGCTGGTAAGCCAGCTGAGTTCAAATATACTCCATATTTTATTAAATGATGCAAGGAACAAAATGAGAAAAATTCCTTTCTTTTTCTTGTAACTAAATTCAGTGGGCCAAGGCATACAATAATTTCGAAAGAAGGGAAAATGATATAGATTTTTGAGTTAGAGGAGAGCCTACCAAGCCTTTACATATTTTTATTTAGCATAAAAGGTTCATAGAACAACCAGGGGTTGTGAAAAAATTGGGTCCTCTCCATAAAGATACTGTAAAGGCAGGGGTAGAATATTCTCAAGATATTAGGGAAGAAGCCCTGTTAGCAACAAAATAGAGTTGAAGAGCTTCTACCAACAATGTTAAAAACCAAGATATTTTCGGTTATAGGAATTTGAAAGTTGTTGTTTCTCCTTTAAATATATAAAAAATATCATTTTATGCATGGGCACTACCTAGATATGCTTCTGTTATAGGTGTCGCATCATTTGGTATCCTCCTGATGGGTATTATTTTGATTATGAATTTCCAGAATTCCACGAGGGCCCTGCTTTTGCAATGCTCAAGAAAAGGAATGGTTTTAAGATGTACCAGGAAGAGACTTATCCTTCCTACTCTCTGACACAGTTACACCTTAATTATCTTATTGCATGAGGACATGCAAAATGGTAAGCAAGGGAGTATGTTGAGTCATAGAAAAGGTATTTTTTTACCCTTATATTAGCTTGATAAATCATTTACTTTTAGGGATTTGTCTTCATTTTTTGAAAGAATTTGGAAGATAAGAAAGCGAAAGTTGATTAAATTCAGTATTAATAATGTATGGCCTAATATACCTCAAGCTGAAGGAAGGTAGAGTCTAGGGTAACATCAAACCACGCTTAATCTGGTAGCTAGCCCTACCAGATCGGGAGAGGGCTCTCTCCTTGTCAATCTCGCAAAAAATTATCAGTGAGGCTTGAGATGACTTGAATAAAGGCTGATTTTAGGCTAGGTATATATGTAAAAGAGTTTGATTTTATTTTGAAGGTGTTTTTTGGATCAAAGGGTGTTGGGAAAAATACTGAGAGCGAGGGGGGTGAATCAGTATTTAGAGCATACTCATATATTTTTACTTTTTCTTTCTCTAAAACCCATACACTACTTTACTGAATACAACTCACGTATACACGCAGATAACCTTCAGAAAAATTGCGTATATACAGAGATCTTATTATGCATTTAGTTCTTTACTTAGATCTATGCATCATTCATTCATCAGATGTTTAGTTAGTAGTAAGCATGTGCAGTAATAACAGAATAAACCATCACACATAAACAACACACATGAACACCAGGATTTAAGGTGCAAACCCAAGTCGGGAGAAAACCACCGCTGTCATCGTCTCTGTCTTCAATATTTTATTATAAAGAAAACATCTTACAACCATGTACTGGTGCAGACTCATACCAGCATGCAGGCACCCACCTGCGGAAGGCTACAACCTTCTCTCATTTACCAGCCTCTCCTGGAAGGGAGATACAACCCCCTACTCTCGTTTCCCAAATACTAATGGAAGGGAGCCACTACCCCCTTACTGAAGGCTTGACCCTCAGTACCACTGCAGACCACATTTCATCAATTTTCATATTGGATCCAACAACGTGCATACACCACAACTTGTAGGCCACTTTTCATCATATTTTCAGACTGGACCCACTCCACACATTTAAGCTCAACATTCATCAAACTAAAACTTATAACCCCATCAATTCATTCATTGAATCATCAACCAATCACTCAACAACTTGATCTTTCATCAACATAGTCATCATCATAATCATCATTCAAACAACTCAGATACATCATTAACAGATAGCAGTAAAACAGTAGAATAGATCATACATTACATTTCACATACTTCAGGAAACCCCAGATTCCATACACGCTTTTACTTCACTGAACCTACGTGTATATGCGCTTTAACAGAAAAAAACCTGCGTATACATCTGTACATATTTCAGAACTGATTTCACGTTCCATACGTGCTTTTGCTGAAGTAAACCCGTGTATATACGCGCTTTCTTTGCCATGAACCTGCGTATAGATCTTTAGAAATTTTGGGACTGTGCAGCTCTTCAGATCAGATAAACAACTAAGATTTCATCCTTTACTTCAGAAAGTATTTCGCCTCATCTCAAATCTAAACATTCCATAAACAGATCTAGAAAATAGATATACATTTTAGATATAGAGAACCCTCTTCATCATTTTCTTCATAGGTGCATCATAGATTCAGATCTATCAATCAAGAACAGACTTCATCCATGCAGATATTCCTTAGAGAGATTTATTCATTCACAACCCTTACTCATGCACACACTTGCACCATGATCTTCTTCTCCTTATATAGATTTATCCTTTGTCAATACCATGAGTCAAAACCACTCAACTACTAATGGTATTCCTGTACGGGATCAAATAGATATTCCAGCGCTCAATACAGTGAGTCAATACCATGGTAACACCCCTTGGTATTCTAAATTTGGAGTGCAATAGGGCATACATGACTTGGCATGTACTTTTCCACGTGCATACGCTACTTCACCTTAACAAACCTGCGTATGCTTTGTAGCATAACTTATTTATCATTATTCTGGTACTTTCTGAATTCCTTTGTTCTGCTGCTTCTAAACTGATCTGTAGGTACATCAGATTTACATTATTAACAACTCATCAAGTCAGTTTCCATCACGAAAAACTTCATTAAGTAGGTTCCATCAAATTCAACACATTGTATCACATTGCCAACAATCTCCCCTTTAACTCATCAAGAAGGTTGTCATCAACTTTACCAAGTAGGTTGCCATCAAGGACAACACTCTACATCATATTTCCAACAATCTTATTTCATCAATTAGGTTACCATAAACTTCATCAAGTAGGTTGCCATCAAGGACAACATATGCCAACAATCTCCCCTTTGGGCTTGATGGCAACCATGATGGTTTTTGATCATCACAACAGATAGATACATTGAATATAACCATTATGCAAACACCATGATGCTCTCCCCTTATTCAAACACCATGTTACTCTCCCCCTTTGACATCAAGGGCAAAGGGTGGATCAAAGCCAAGACAATGTTTTTCTCCACATGTAGAAATAAGAGCTTGTAGATCTAATGTGCATTGTCATTACCATGCTCCTCTTGAGTTCATGCTGAATCTTCAAACATATTTTTTTTCAATGAAGTACATGACTCTATGACCTTTCCTATCCCCAAGGACTCATACTTACATCAATGATCCAACCAAGTGGATTTACATATATGACTCAAGTACCCAACCAAGTGGGTTTACACATTTTGACTCATCTACCCAACCAAGTGGGTTTACACATTTTGACTCATCTACCCAACCAAGAGGGTTTACAAATTTGAACAAGTCCTTACATAACTGAATATTACAATTTTACATCATAGGTATCATCATGACCTTTTCAAGATATTAGAATGCTTCCTTGGGATATATGAGAGAATAACGATAGAGAATAATGATAGGACAATGTAGCTATGTTTTCAAGTGTCATCCAACATTTTTAGCATAAGTGCATCAGTAACCAGGCCTTCAGACTTTTTGCAGCATCAACAAATTCTTCCCAATAGGAATTATCATAACAGAGCAACTTCTTCAATAGACAATATGTGTCAAGAAATCATCCATGTGATCTGATATCACCAAGATATTCATGTTTCACAATCAAATTTGTGTAGGAATTGAGTCAATAATCATCAGCAAAAAACTCTGCATGATCTACCCTTATCTCTGCATCATAAAACTTTCATCTCATCCATGTGTGAAAACAAAAGATATTATTCAGCAGAAAGCAATTAGGGTTCATCCATAATCTCATCATAAGAAACCATGTATCATGTCATCATTATTTGAGCAAGAACTAAGGAATAATTAGATATAATGCCAACAATGCAATCATTAGTTGTTAGACTAATGCTCCCCCTGAACCTGTGTTCCTGATCTTTAGCTATCTTCCTATTTTTCTTATCAGAAAAGCATATGCGACTGTCTCTAGAAGAACTCGCGTGTATACGGGGCTTTAGTTCACTAAACCCGTGTATGGAAAGTGGAATACTGAGAATTTCCACAACTTCATCTCCCCCTGAATTTATACCACCTGTACCTGTCTTCTTCACATCAGATGCATTATCAAAAGTAAACATAACTAGAATTACCAAGCCAATCATGAGAATCACCATACATTGCTCCCCCTGTGAAGATAAATTACTAATCCCTATAATGTATCTCACATCACTCCTATAGTCATTATGAGAAGTAGGCTTTAGAAGCGGATGGCTGCAGTAGGATTATTATCCCCTATGTTTTTGACCGGTCCTCCTTCCTTTTCCATATTTGCTTGAAGTTTCTTATTGTGTGCTGGAAATTGTCCAATTTCTCAGATCTGTTCATCCTGCATTATTTTTCTACATGTCCATACTTGTTACAGGCATAACATCTTGCATGACCAGAAAAGTAAGCATAAGGATCATAATGTGGTTTTCTATTCTTACTTCTATTGTAATCAGCTACTTTATGACCATACTTGCTACATGAAAAACAATATCCCTTGAAGAAACCGGAGTACCTTTCTGTGTAGAATCTATTTGTATGTGACTGAAACATTCTACTTCTGCAATTGGCTACAACATGCCCATAATTATGACATTTAAATCATTCAACATTATTGATGCTTCTGTAGTTAGGAGGGAAAGATTTCTTTTGAGAGTTCATGATTGTCGGTTGACCTTTTGTTTCTTCCAACACTTCAGGTTTTGCATTGATATCCTTTGAACCTTTATCACTTCCCTGTGAACTAGATTCTCCTTTAATAGTTTCATGAAAACCAAGATCAAATTTAACAGAGGGAGACCTTTGAATACTAAGAAAATTGTCCAGAATCTTAGTACTATCTTGAAACCTCAAGAGCTTATCTTTTTCTTCTAATTTACCTTTCAAAATATTTACCTCAACCTCTAAACTTTGGCATTTCTTCTTCATGCTTTCTTCTTTCCTTCTTCCTTCCTCTACTTGATCATTCAATTTTAGAATCTCTTCTTTCAACCCATTTTCTTGTTCTTCAAAAATTTGTAGAAGTTCTTCATTCTTCTTATTTGATTTTTCCGGATCTTCATTTAGATCGATGATTTCTGCTTCAAGTCTTTTATTTCGATTGGTTGCATAATTGTACAACCTTTGATACTTGTCTATCCACCCATTCAGTATTTCTATCCGTCCTTTCATTTGAGAGATCATCTCATTGTAGTTAACTTCTCTCTCTTTAAATGATCTTTGTTGATCTTCAACTTTAATCTTGAGAGCTTCTTCTAGATCCATAACATTACTTTCGCTATCTTTACCATTGCTTGCACAAGAAAGTGAATCACAAGAACAACATTCAATACCTGTTTTATCTTCTTCATTTTCCACTGCACATGTTTTCTGAGATATCTCCTTTTGAGTAGCCTTCTTCCTTTGCTTCCTTGCCATGAGTACTAGCAAATCTTGGTCAGGATCTTCTTCATCCTCATTTGACATTTCATCATTATCTTCATTTGCATAATAGCTCTTTCCCTTTTCAAATTCTTTCCCTTTATCATGATTTTCTTCATAAGGACATTTAGCAGCATAATGACCAACTCTTCCACAATTAAAACACTTGAAGGGAAGCTTACTTTTGAATCTTCTAGTACCTGGTTGGAGTCTCTCACAAAATTTGCTTCTTCTTCTTCTGATATGTAACTTGATTCCTTTACAACTTCCTTTTCTTTTCCTTTTTCACATGCCTTAAAGGCAACTTCTCTGATTTGAGAGGGACCTTATTTTCTCTTTTCAAAAGAAGTTAGAATACCATGTAGTTGAACAAAAGTAAGAGTTTGCAGATCTTGCCTTTCTTCAATAGAAGATACTTTTGACTCAAATTTTGAAGTCAAAGATCTTAAGACTTTTTCAACCAGAGTAATATCGGTTATGGTTTCACCCAAAATTCTCATACGATTTACAATATCATCTAGACGTAAAAAGAAACTGGCAATACTCTCATCACTATGCATCCTTAACTTTTCATATTCAATTCTAAGAGTTTGGAGTTTGGCACTTTTTACCTTTGTATCTCCTTCATAGCTTAGAATGATTTTGTCCCATATTTCTTTTTTCGAATTTAGCTGCATCACTTTAACAAATTCTGATTCAGACAGGCTTCCTAATAAAACATTGACTGCTTTGGCATTGATTTCATATTTCTTCCTTTGTGCTACATCAGTAGGAATAGTTGCTGGATACCGATAACCTTCTTCCACGATTGCCCATTCTTCTGCACCAAGACTTTGCAAATATGCTTTTGTTCGTATCTTCCAGAATAACAGAGTACTTTCATTGAATAAAGGTGGCCTTAGAGAAAGTACTCCTTCCTGACTTCCCATTGTGATGGATCTCCTTCAAGCGATCAAGCTTCTGCAAAAGGACCTTCTCTGATACCAATTGCTGGGAAAAATACTGAGAGGGGGGGCGGGGGTGAATCAGTATTTAGAGCATACTCAAATCCTTTTACTTTTTCTTTCTCTAAAACCCATATGCTACTTTACTGAACAAAACTCGGGTATACATGCAGATAACCTTCATAAAACTCGCGTATATACAGAGATCTTATTATGCATTTAGTTCTTTACTTAGATCTATGCATCATTCATTCATCAGATGTTTAGTTAGCAGTAAGCATGTGCAGTAATAATAGAATAAACCATCACACATAAGCAATACACATGAACACCAAGATTTAAGGTGGAAACCCAAGTCGGGAGAAAACCACCGCTGTCGTCGTCTCTGTCTTCAATATTTTATTATAAAGAAAACATCTTACAACCATGTACTGGCGCAAACTCATACCAGCACGTAGGCACCCACCTACATAAGGCTACAACCTTCTCTCGTTTACCAGCCTCTCCTGGAAGGGAGCTACAACCCCCTGCTCTCGTTTTCCAGCCAGTACTGGAAGGGAACCACTACGCCCTTACTGAAGGCTTGACCCTCAGTACCACTGCAAACCACGTTTCATCAATTTTCATATTGGATCCAACAGCTTCCATACAACACAACTTGTAGGCCACTTTTCATCATATTTTCAGACTGGACCCACTCCACACATTTAAGCTCAACATTCATCAAACTGAAACTTATAACCCCATCAATTCATTCATTGAATCATCAACCAATCACTCAACAACTTGATCTTTCATCAACATAGTCAACAACATAATCATCATTCAAACAACCCAGATACATCATTAACATATAGCAGTAAAATAGTAGAACAGATCAGACATTACATTTCACATACTTCAACAAACCCTAGATTCCATACGTGCTTTTACTCACTGAACCTACGTGTATACGCGCTTTAACAGAAACAAACCTGCGTATACATCTATACATATTTCAGAACTGATTTCACATTCCATATGTGCTTTTGCTGAAGTAAACTCGTGTATATACGTGTTTTCTCTGCCACGAACCTGCGTATAGATATTCAGAAATTTCAGGACTGTTCAGCTCTTATGATCAGATAAAAAACTCAGATTTCATCCTTTACTTCAGAAAGTATTTCGCCTTATCTCAAATCTAAACATTCCATAAACAGATCTAGAAAATACATATACATTTCAAATATAGAGAACCCTCTTCATCATTTTCTTCATAGGTGCGTCATAGATTTAGATCTATCAATCAAGAACAGAGTTCATCCATGTAGATATTCCTAAGAGAGATTTATTCATTCAAAACCCTTAGTCATGCACACACTTGCACCATGATCTTCTTCTCCTTATATAGATTTAGCCTTTGTCAATACCATGAGTCAAAACCACTCAACTACTAATGGTATTCCTGGAAGGGATCAAATAGATATTCCAGCACTCAATACAGTGGGTCAATACCGTGGTAACACCCCTTGGTATTCTAAATTTGGAGTGAAATAGGGCATACGCGACTTGGCACGTAATTTTCCGCCTGCATACGCTACTTCACCTTAAGAAACCCGTGTATGCTTTGTAGCATAACTTATTTATCATTATTCTGGTACTCTCTGAATTCCTTTCTTCTGTTGCTTCTGAATTGATCTATAGATACATTAGATTTACATTATTAAAAACTCATAAAGTCAGTTTAAATCATGAACAAATTCATTAAGCAGGTTCCATCAAAGTCAACACATAGTATCAGACTGCCAACAATCTCCCCTTTAACTCATCAAGAAGGTTGTCATCAACTTTACCAAGTAGGTTTCCATCAAGGAAAACACTCTGCATCATATTTCCAACAATCTTATTTCATCAAGTAGGTTACCATCAACTTCATCAAGCAGGTTTCCATCAAGGACAACATATTCCAACAAAGGGAAGGGCAAATTTTGGGTCTAGGAAATGATTAGTTTTGCAGGGAGCTGAATGGGGCAAGAAAGGCGATTTTTTTGACACTTCAAATTTGAATGAAATGGATAGCTTAGACTAGTGAGGAGTTGAATAGGGAAAAAGGATTTCAGGAATCCTCTTCAAACAGTTGAAAACATAGAAAATTAAACAAAACTCAAGGTAGAGCACTGCAAATCTAATGAATTCCACCTTTACTACTTGTTTGTTTAACTTAAGAAGAAATGAGAAGGAAGATGATACACATGAAACATCAGTAAACTTACAATCAAAGAGAGAAACACATCATAAAAAAAAAGAGCCACATGGATCCCAAAGAGTGCTGAAAACCCTGGTCTATTTCCTTTGCCAAAATGCAGAGATGAAATGTACAATGAAGCTCTAAGCAATCCAAAGTGTCCAACCCTAAAAACAAGATATAGACAAGCATAACTCATCCCCATGCCTCTAGGGGTTGAGCTCACTATTTTAGGAGATGTTTCAATAATATCTAAACTAAGAACTAGAAAATAGGCAGTGGAACATCTTGCCTCTATAAGATAGGAAACTCATTCATTCAGTTACAATTCACCTTTTGATGAATGAATCTACTTCGATGAGTAAAAAATTGTCAAAATTACATCAAGAGCCATGAAATTACATATAATTACATAAATATTTTTACATGTAGAAGTAAAAAATTCATTTGGCCAAAACTAGGTGAAAAACAGAGTTACTAAGTCAAAACTGAGCCAAAATCCCCAATGCGTCGCGCCTGAAATCTCTATGAATTGCGTGACTTTGGAGCTGATTTTGAAGGCCTTCGTAGTGTCCAAATTCAGAATAGGATAGCTCGTTCGAAATATCGTCCTGTCTAATTTCCAGCCCAAGTGGAATTTCAAAATTTGGTTTCCATTTACCCCTCCAAAAATGAGTTTTCCGAACACTGCTTCCTGTGTGTCCAAACAGGGGAAGAAAGGTCAATTTTAGGGTGTTTTTGACCCCTCTGGCAACCCAAAAATTGTCAAAATCTCTAGGTAATGGGTAGGAATGGATAATTTTTCATGAAAAATCCAAAAATACAAATTTTTACCCAAGAGGAGCTCCCAATCATAAGCGCGCGCCAAGTGGCGCGACGCGTTGGGCAGGAAAATCTGTGTTAAGGCCAAAAAAATCAAAATTGACAAAATGTGTCCCAAATTTCTTGAAATTTGGGCTGAGTGTCCTCCATCATGCACTCTGCTAGGCCAAGGAATCTTTGGCCAAAATTTGGAGTCTATCATGCCTTTTGCGATGCTTTAATGCCCTCTTTAACTTTGCCTTCAGGATCTTGATTTGTGCCTTGCAAACATGATTTCTCGTCCAATAATGATTCTTCATGTGCCTTAACATGTTATTTTCCTTGTTTTCCTTCCCCAATAGCTTCTCTAAATGAACATTGACCCTCTCAACCCAAGTCTCTCGATCAGCCTCAATCTCTCGCTCAATGGATGTCATCTCGGTTTGGCTTCTTTGGGCAGCTTGCCGATTCTCACGGATATTTTGCAACTCCATGATATTTTTTCAATATTCAAACTATTTGTTTCACTGATAAAGGTAGTTGATAATCCATTGGGCTCTTTGCAACTTCACGGACAAAGTGTCTATCTCCGCCTTCTGCTCCTAAATAGTCTCTCTCAACTTTGAGCATGCTGAGCCCAAATCCTCATCAATCAGTATGAAATCTGTATCCTAGCCTCCTGAAGGCCCATCATCCTGCATGGGCCTCATACCCTTGTCTTGTAACTATACCTGTGCTGCTGATGATGGAAGCGAGACCCCTTCCACCCCGGGTGGAGATAATACTCCCCTGGCTGCTGTAAATAACCCTCTAGTGCCTCTCTGATAAGTGAACTACATCGGAACACTAGTAGTCTCTGTCTCCTGACCCTCATGCTGATATGAAGGTTCACCTGCCTCATGAAAAACCTCTGAAGGAACCTGATGAGCTGTGCAGAAATCATTAGAAATAAAATCCTCCCATGAAATACCCTGCAAGTCGAGCTGATGCATAACCACAATCTTGATGAGTGAAAAGTGATAGATACTACTATACTGCTGCTCAGGAGTTTTCCTTTGCACGAGAGTGGTCATCCTCTCAATATTCTGACACATGAAATAAGGGAGGTTCATCATCCTCACCCTGGTAAAATGCATCAATAACTTGAGATGATAGGCATAAAGATGTGAAAACTGGCCTTCACAACTGAAATATTTGATGATAAGTTTCATCAAAGGAGCATAGGAATCCTTTAGGAATCGGAAAGGAAACACTCTACTGAGTTGTTTCATAAAGCTAGGCCTGATATATGGCTCATAATGTACCCTGTCAACCTACTGTCTTTTTTTCCATTGTTCTCCAACATTTGGTATTTTGGTTGCTTGAGAGATGGTTTCTGGTGTTAAAGTGAATGTCACACCAGCAAGGGTGACTTGGCCATCATGTAAATGCAACACAAACAATCAGGCCAACTCCTGATGATGATGGACCCTAGCCCCCATTTCACAAAATTGATAAAAATACTGTTGTTGAAAACATGTCATGGCAAGTGGACAGGCCTGCAATTCAGCCAATGAAGTGGGCTCCTCCCTCACATGTCTGCCACTCTTATGAGGCCTTCTAGGTGCATGTATTTTAGTGGTGGAATCATTGTCTCGGTCATAAGATGTATCGGTATCTGTCTCCATGATGTCCGAGGTCTATGTTGTATTGGATGGAAAATGAAAAGTTTGGTGTCCTTGGTTTTGTTGCCAAATATGTGATAATATGGGAGGGACTATGGAGGGATAGGGTGGTGGAAATGATGGACTATTACCAAGTGAAAATTGAATTTTTCCACTTGAAATCTGTGAGTTGAAAGGTTTAGGGACAACCACTTAATTTCCTAGGATAGCCTTGGGGTTTGGGGAAATTTACAATTGGGATGTGGATAATGGGAATGGGATAGGAATGAGTGACTTAGGGATACAAGGGAATAGGGAAATAGGCTATTGTGAGAAGATAAACGGTGACGAGGGGAAAAAACAAGGTGGAGAATGGAAGTATTTGGCACAAAACAATTTCAAAACCCTAAAGGAGACAATCCTCAAACAAGCTAATAGGGTTTGATTTTTTCATATTCAAATATTCACAAACAACACCAAACACATGTCATGGGCAATGGAGTGGTTGCATGAACTTACTTGAACAAGAAGGGACCGAGTCGATTTGAAGACTTGGAAAAAATAGAAATGAATTTTCTTTCTACCATGTGCATCGCACAACCAACACAGTGCATCACACCCTTCCAATGCGCCGCATAGGAGCAAGTTTGCACACAGGGAGCCGACCCAATGCGCCGCACTCACCCGATGCATCACGACAGTCACCCAACGTGTCGTGCTCGGAAACTTCAACACAGTTTTCCCTCAAACTACTTGTTTCGCTCCTCACAACTTCTTCTTTGCTCACTGCTGTCTCTTGGCATTCAAATGGATTCTTGAAACATAAAAATGATATTTATACCAAGGATTTTAATTTTTTCTATTTGAAAACCAACTTTGTAATGTCGCAAACTTTGACACTTTTCAAAAAAACTCTATTTTGCTTCCTTTTGGATTTTTACCTAAATGATGAGATTTTTGTCTATCTTGCAGGGAATGGATGGCATGGAGCTTTGGCAAAGGCGACCAGGGTTGCGAGTGAAAGTATTATTACAACTGAAAACTTTAAAATCAATTACATTTATTTACATAAAGATGAAATAGACTATTTTTCTTCAAAATAGAGGTTTGAAGAAAAATCATTATTAAGCATATGATGATGAAACTTTTAGCACTGAAACCTTATTTTAGAATTCCTCATGTGCCTACTGACTGTTATTAGACATTCTGAATACCATACTAAGGAAACCCTAGACCTAATGAGACTAAACCCTAAAAATGATTCTTTGCAAACTATGAGACCAAAAATGACTGTAAATGATTTTAATGGACAAAAATAGGCTAGCAGGTAAAGGAAATGAGGGGCATGAGTGAAAAGCCCCTACTTTCAGATGATCCATGCTCCTAATGGAATGTAGTTGACTGAATGAGACACCTAATAATGTAATGCAACAAGAGAAATTTTTTCTCTGACGAAGGGATGAAGATACCGACACTAACATTGGCTCCAATGGGGATGGTAGTTCCTCTTGGAGGTGCCAAGAACTATAGATCTCTGGGAAAGTAGGCAGTGCCTTGGTCCATTGGGCTATGGAGTCAATAACTTCAACAAACCAAAACAAGACTCTTGACTCATTCTCATGACTGAAAATTGACACAAAATTGACTCAATTTTGAAACCAAAATGACTGAAAGACCTGACTCAATAAATCAAACCAAAAATGAAATCAATATTCAGATTTATAGCCTTCACCTCAGGCCCCAAACTGAAATAATGATGACAAAACACACTTGCAATGCAAATTAAATGAACCGGTATGTACAGTGATACATGTGACAGCAGAAGACATTACAAAAATGGTACCGTTTGAGTAGCCGACCATTGACTGGCCCTCCTGGACAATCTTCTCCATTCATTTCTTTCAAAAGGAAAGCATTTTGGCCTCGATATGTAGCAATTCTGAAGGGTCCTTTCCAAAGATTCTCGAACTTGCCATGCTTACCCTTATCTTCGTTTCTTGCATCCCATTTTAGCACCAATTCTTCTAATTGAAACTTGTCCACCTTTGCCTTTCGATCATATATCTTCTCGATTCTCTCTTGCAGCTTGAAAGTGTTCTGAAAAACCTCGTCTCTAGTTTTCTATAAATGGATCATTTGATTTATTCTCTATTGCATATGATCATCTTTGCTTCCAGCTTCCTGCAGAAATTTAACCACTAGAACTGCGAGAGAGGTAGGGAATACAGTGTCAACACCATACAGGAGCTCAAAAGGGGACATGCCTATAGATTTATTTTGACTCACTCTGTCTTCCCAAAGTGCATTAAACAATTTCTTATGCCAACCTTTCCTGTTTATTTCCAGCAGCTTTTTGATAATGCTGACCAAGGATTTATTTGAAGATTCGGCCAATCCGTTGCCTTGTGGATGATAAGTGGTTGAGTGCCCCAAAGTTATTTGATACTTATTAAAAAAATCAATCATTCTTTTGGACCTAAAGGTTCCTGCATTATCAGTAATCAGCTTGTTTGGATAGCCAAAACGAGACAAAATATTGTTCTCAAGAAATGAAATTATTACAGAATCGGTGGCCTGCTTGGTGGGAATTGCCTCAATCCATTTAGTAAAATAGTCCGTCACTGTAAGGATCCACTTATGATGAGCTGAAGAAGCAGGATCGATTTTTCCAATGAAATGCAAACCCCACTGCTGAAAAGGAGCACTTACATCAATGGGCTTGAGCGGAAAAGGCTGAAATTTTCTTCTCCCTTCAAAAATCTAACATTCATGGCAAGTTTTAACAGTTTTGTACACATCAGCAAAGAGAATCGGCCAATAATATCCTGCTCTCAAATTTTTTTTGGCCGTTGTTTTCCAGAAAATGTGACCTCCGCAATATTGCTTGTGAAAATCCTCCATAATCTGCTTTGCTTCTTATTCCACCAAAAAATTTAGCAAAACACCACCAGGATCTTTCCAATAGAGTGCATTATTCATGATACAAAACTTGGCAACCTTTAATTTCAGAATCCTACTTTTGTTTTTAGCCATGCCTGGCGGTGGTGACAAATTTTGGAGCACATATACAATGTTTTAATACCAAGGAGAAAGAACAAAGATTTCTAATACCTGAATTAGCGAACTTTCTTCATTTTCCTTGGACATAGCAGCAATGACATTAATGTCCAAGGCATGCAAATTTGACTCAGCCATTAGCTTAGCCAGCCCTTGTCCTTTGATAAGCTTTGTAGGCTTTATCTCCACATCATACTCCAACAAGACAACAATCCATTTGCCTCGTCTCCCTTCTGGATCTGTTTGCACTAAGACATCCTTAACAGCAGCATTAGGAACATAAGAAAGAATGTGAGAATGCAGAATATATACTCGAAAATATTTCAACGCTTTCATTAAGGAAAGAGCTTTCTTTTCAATAATGTTATACTTTAAGGCTACATATCTTATGGTTTGGCTGAAAAAAGCAATTGGTTTTTCATGCTGATCTCTTTTCTGCATCAATAATGTTGCCATAGTATGATCCGAGGAAAATGAAAAAAAAAAAATCCTGAGTATAGTCCGGGCTGATCAAAACCGGAGCTGAAGAAAGATCCAACTTCACTAAATTGAAAGACTTTACTACCTCCTCAGTCCACTTCACTACACTATATTTCTTGAGCATGTTTGTGATTTCCCTTAAATGTTCTGCAAGACTGGCCACAAAGCGACGTAAGAAATTCATCTTACCATTGAATGATTAGATCTCCTTTTTGTTTCGAGGAAGATCAATTTGTTGAATAGCTTATACTCGAGCTGGAACAATGTGGATGCCATCCTTTGATATAATATGACCGAGAAGCTTGCCCTCATCCATGGCAAACAAACTCTTCTTTGGATTGAGGGACACACCATATTTTCTACACCACTGAAAAACAATCTTCAAATGATAAAGGTGCTCTTCATCTGAATTAGAAACGACTGTCAAATCATCAAGATACACACTAGAAAAACATCCTTCTCATTTTCAAATTCCATATCCATTGCTCGCTGAAAGGTCACACCAACATTCTTCGAACCGAAAGGCATTTTAGCATAATGGAAAGTTCCCCACGGAGTGGTGAACGCTGTTTTGTCTATATCATCCTCATGAACCAGAATTATAACCGGAATAACCATCAAGTAGTGGCATACAAGATGCTCCAACTACTCGCTGAAGTATGTGATCCATTTTTGGCAATGGATAATTATCTTTCAAAGAAACCATATTCAGATTCCTAAAATCAACACATAAGCGAATCTCACTTGTTTTCTTGCACACAGGCACCAAATTAGAAATCCAATCTGAAAATATTATGGGAACGATGATACCAACCTTGTATAACAAATTTACTTCCTTCTTTATTGAGGGTAGCAAATTTGGATTTATTCTTCTCAACTTCTGCTGAAAGGGCTTTTGATTTGGCTTGATCGGAATGGTATGTTGAATTATGTTTGTGTCGTATGTATTCAAATATGAATAGTCCGAAGCAAATACATCAGCAAAGTAAGATAATAAACCGATATACTTTTCTTTTACCTGTGGGGGCTATGCTTTGGACAATTTCACCATTTTTTGATTTTCTGCTGATCCAATGTTCACATCCTGAACTCCTTTTTTCGTTGGCCACAAGGTTGGTTTTCGAGCTACATCATCTTGGTCGAAAGCTCCTGTAAAGGTATTAGACCTTTAGGAATGAAATTATCCTTTAGCTGCAAAACTTCCATCTGGTTTACTTTCACATCCGCCTCACCATCATCATGCTCCACATCTATAGAAGTGTCTTTGAATTTATCTTCATTTTGCAGAAATTCATCAATTTCTTCATCATCTTGAAACACTTGCCAATACCTTTGATTGTCAGGGACAGTCGGACGATGCTTCACATGAATTTAAATTTTTTTACTTGATTTCATCGGAATTTTCAAATTACTCGCTGCTTTTGCAAGTGCATCTGCAATACCATTCTGAATACGAGGAACACATGTCAAAGTATAATCTGAAAACAATCTCAAGATATCTAGTACCGCATTTCAGTAAGCCTACATTAGAGGATTCTTAGCTTGGTATTCACCTTTCACTTGCTTGATAACTAACTCGGAGTCGCCATAGACTGCAATCCTCTTAGCATTCAACTTTCTAAGAATTTTCAGACCAGCAATTAAAGCTTTGTATTCAGCCTCATTATTTGAACAATTAAAAGCCAATTTATAAGAACAGACCCTTACGTTACTCGGCACTTTTTTTGGGGAGGAAAAAGGGCTGCGTACCCAAATTCCAATTCTAGCACCATCATTTCCTACCATACCATCAAAATCCATGGTCCACAAACCATCTTCATCCTCTTCCAAATGCTGAAATTCTATTTGCTCTGTTATTTTTGCTTGCTGTCCATTAACATTTTGCTACTGTCGGAAGGCTGATTGTTCAACAGTACTTTCAAGTTTTTGTCTCTCTTTCTTTAAGACCTCTCTAAAATTCTCAATTATTTCTGGAATGTCTTCTACTTCAACTAATTGGCTATTTAAATCATTGAAACTATCTGAGTATAAAACAAATGATTCTAAATCAGTATGTACATAATTGATTGGATGATTTATCGGTTTCTCCTTGCTGGTGATCATATACTTCATCTTTTGCTCCCGATATAATTTCCTCATCTGAACGAACACAGGAATATTAGCATAGGAGAAATCAAGCTGCAATGTACCTTAAAGTTTTGCTCCCTAAGATCTAGAAAGAAGCATGCCAAATCTAGGAGGAATATCCGCCACAACCACATCCATCAAAAAAATTTTAGTCGGAATTTGATCCAAACTGACCACCAAATCTTTGATAAGCCCAATACATCTTACTCTACTAGAATCGAAAGAATGAAGGTCATGATACTTTCTAGTCATATCCAATCCCAATTTCTCCATGATTTCCCTAGGCATGAGATTATGAGAGGCTCCGGAGTCAAACATAGCATTGTGTAACACATAATCATGCAATCTAAGGCTAATATAAAAAGGAGGTACATCACTATCTGGAGACTCACCATCCAATGTTGGACCAAAAATCAACTCAGGTTGATCATATTCCAAATTTACCATATCAGATAATGGATCTAAATTCAAAATCTTAGACACCTGACCCTTATAGCTGCTATTCTTCATCAATTTAGTCAAAGGAATGGATACTTTTAACTTGGCAATTTCATTTTCTAAGTTAAAAACTGAATTTTTCTCTACCTCTTTAGCTGGAACTTCCTTCTTTTCAGTTTTCTCCTATGATACATTTGGCTAATTGGATCTTTCATTTGCTGATGGTGATTTTCTAGTAGTGGGATCAGCTGTCTCTTTTCCCTTCTTCTGCACAACGGGTGAATCATTCTTTGGTGCTGAAACTTCCTTTCTCTTTTGGATTGGATTAATGGGCACATCTCTATTTCTGAGTGAATATTGTCACTGCTGGGTGGTCAAAGCATTCATATACCCCCTCTGATACTCATCAGACTCTTCTTCAAGAGCTGTCTCATTTTCCAAAATGAAATCCTCATCTTTTTGTACAGCTGAGCTTTCGGAATACTCCTCATCTTCAGTGATAAAAACTGGCATATCATCAGGTGTAAAGAAATGATTCTCTTCTCCTATTACATTCTCTTCATCATCTGATTCCGGACCATGAACAAAATTTTGCTGTAATGGTGTCTTCACCTGTTGTTGTACTGCTGGTTCTTGTGCTCGCTACTCTCTTTACTTGATTCTGAATTGCGGTAGCTACTGGCCACATAAGTTAGGATTTATAATCTACGGTTCAGGCTTATCAAGTGTTAATATTTCAAACATCTTTTCCATCTTACAAAGCACTTGATCTGATGTGAAACCTATTCTTTTATTGCTACTTTATTTTCAGCTTTCACTCTAGCTCTCCTGGCATTCAAATTGGCTTCAACGCTGACTGCAATTTTTTGCATATCCTCTAAAGTGACTGGATCTCTTTCCCTCAATTGATAAGCCATGTCAGGATCAAAACCATCTGGAAAATTAATCAAGGATGACCCCCTAGGTGGCTTTATATAAGCAGGAATTGCATTGTAAACAGTATTGAATCTAATACAATAATCTTGGACAGACTCACCAACATTCCGCTTGATATTTTCATATTCAAAAAGGATTGAAAGAGGGTCCTTCTTGACTTCCCATCGATCCAAGAATTGTCTCTGAAGATTAGGCAGTGTAGCAATACTTCTAGCCGACAAAGCTCTAAACCACTTTCTTACTTCACCTCCAAAGGTTTGTACAAACAATCTCATTGTCACATTTTCTGCATCAATCTCATGAAGGTCAAAGAAATCTGCCATCCTATCCACATGTTGCTGAGCAGTAACACTTTGAGGAGTGCCATCAAACAATGGATTTTTTCTTTGATAATCAGTGGGCATGTCATCCAAGTTTTGAGGCAACACGAGGGATGTAAATTGGGCATCCATTACTCTGGGTGGATTTACAACTGGGTTTGGGAATATAGGAGGAGCCAGATCAGTTGATGTATAAGGTGTATATGGTGTGGATGGAGGTGATACGACTGCAGATTTCTTATCAGAGATATAAGGTTGCACGGGAATGGTAGGAATGAAAGGAGGCTCGGTAGGAATTTGTGAACCAGATGTAATTTATGATGACCCAAGAGTTGCAGATGCAAACTCTATGAATTCAGGAATGTTTGTTGCCACAATGGAATTCTGAATATTCAAGATGTAACTGTCAATGGATCTATTAGCCTTTTCAATTTCAATATCTTTAACAAACTCTGGATTTAGGACAGTAGAATCAATAGCACTTTCAGACTTAGTCTCAAACAACGACAACTCAAATTGTTCATCAAACTCAAGATCTTCAAGATACTCAAAAATAGTGATACATGAATGAGATTTGAACACAAGAATCACAGGACTTTCTTGACGAAGGATTCTCGAAATAAGATTTGAATTTTCATACACAAGAGGTGGATCGGGATCCGAATTTTCTCTGGTATGTCGTCTAGAAGGCAGTGTGTTGAATTATTCTAAAAAATCAAATGGACAAAACCAACTTGTTCACCCTATCAAATTCTAAACTCATCATCCAAAAGTCTAGAATGATCTGATATACTAGGGAAATTTACAAGTCAGATGTTACATTTACAAACTAGACTGGAGATTGACTGAAGCAGCGTTTATCTACTTTCGCTAATGCAAAGCAAGAGAATTTCGAAGGCTATGTGGCATAACTTCAGGCTCTGTCTGTAGCTTATAAAACGAATAAAACTAACAAGCAAACCATTTTTTTGTTCCCAATATGGTCGCCACTATGTTATGGCCTAAATCTACCTCAGGCTGAAGGAAGGCAGAGTCTAGGGTAACATCAAACCACGCTTAATCTGGTAGCTAGCCCTACCAGATCGGGAGAGGGCTCTCTCCTTGTCAATCTCGCAAAAAATGATTAGTGAGGCTTGAGATGACTTGAATAAAGGCTGATTTTAGGCTAGGTATATATGTAAAAGAGTTTGATTTGATTTTGAAGGTGTTTTTTGGATCAAAGGGAAGGGCAGATTTTGGGTTTGGGAAATGATCAGTTTTGCAGGGAACTGAATGGGGCAAGAAAGGCGATTGTTTTGAAACTTCAAATTTGAATGAAATGGATAGCTCAGACTGGTGAGGAGTTGAAGAGGGTGAAAGGCTCTCAGGAATCCTCTTCAAACAGTTGAAAACATAGAAAATTTAACAAAACTCAAGGTAGAGCACTGCAAATCTAATGAATTCCAACTTTACTACTTATTTGTTTAACTTAAGAAGAAATGAGAAGGAATATGATACACATGAAACATCAGTAAAATTACAATCACAGAGAGAAACACATCATAAAAAAAAAGAGCCACATGGATCCGAAAGAGTGCTGCAAACCCTGGTCTATTTCCTTTGCCAAAATGCAGAGATAAAATGTACAATGAAGCTCCAAGCAATCCCAAGTGTCCAACCCTGAAAATGACTGAAAAACTGCATGATATAGACAAGAATAACTCATCCCCATGCCTCTAGCGGTCGAGCTCACTATTTTAGGATTTTTTTCAATAAGATCTAAACCAAGAACTGGAAAATAGTCAGTGGAACAGCTTTCCTCTATAAGATAGGAAACTTATTCATTAAGTTACAATTCACCTTTTGATGAATAAATCTACTTACATGAGTAAAAATTTGTCAAAATTACATCAAGAGCCATGAAATTACATCAAATTACATCAATATTTTTACATGTGGAATTAAAAACAAAACTAGGCGAAAAACAGAGTTACTAAGTCAAAACTGAGCCAAAATCCCCAATGCGTCGCGCCTAAAATCTCTATGCATCGTGTCACTTTGGATCCAATTTTGAAGGCCTTCCAGGTGTCTAAATTGAGTCCAAAATATCTCGTTGGAAATCTCTACCTTTCTAATTTCCAACCCAAGTAGAATTTATGAATTTCGTTTCCATTTGCCCCTCCAAAAAGAGTTTTCCTAACACTGCTTCCTGTGTGTCCAAACAGGGGGAGAAAGGTAAATTTTAGGGTGTTTTTGACCCCTCCGGCAACCAAAAACTTGTCAAAATCTCTAGTTAATGGGTAGGCATGCATAAATTTTCATGAAAAATCCAAAAATACAAAGTTTTACCCAAGAGGAGCTCCCAATCATAAGTGCGCGCCAAGTGGCGTGACGCATCGGGTAGGAAAATCTGTGTTAAGGCCAAAAAAATCAAAATTGACAAAATGTGTCCCAAATTTCTTGAAATTTGGGCTGAGTGTCCTCCATCATGCACTATGTTGGGCCAAGGAAGCTTCAGCCAAAATTTGGAGTCTATCATGTCTTTTGCGATGCTTTAATGCCCTCTTTAACTTTGCCTTCAAGATCTTGATTCGTGCCTTGCAAACATGATTTCTTGCCCAATAATGATTCTTCATGTGCCTTAACATGTTATTTTCCTTGTTGGCCTTCTCCAATAACTTCTCCAAATTAATTTTTACCCTCTCAATCCAAGTCTCTCGATCAGCCTCAATCTCTCGCTCAATGGATGTCATCTCGGTTTGGCTACTTTGGGCAACTTGACGGTTCTCACGGATATTTCACAACTCCACGATAGCTTGCTGATCTTCCAAATGTTTGTTTCACTACTCAAGGTAGTTGATAATCCATTGGGCTCTTTGCAACTTGACGGACAAAGTGTCTATCTCCGCCTTCTGCTCCTGAATAGTCTCTCTCAACTTTGAGCTTGGTGAGCCCAAATCCTCATCAATGAGGATGAAATCTGTATCCTAGCCTCCTGAAGACTCCTCATCCTACATGGGCCTCTTACCCTTGTCCTATACATGTACATGTGCTACTGATGATGGAAGTAAGACCCCTTCCACCTCGGGTGGAGATAATACTCACCTGGCTGCTGCAAATAACCCTCTAGTGCCTCTCTGATAAGTGAAATACATCGGCACACTAGTTGTCTCTGTCTCCTGACCGTCATGCTGATATGAAGGTTCACCTACCTCATGAACAACCTCCGAAGGAACCTGAGGAGCTATGAAGAAATAATTAGAAATGAAATCCTCCCATGAAATACCCTGCAAGCCGAGCTGATGCATAGCCACAATCTTGATGAGTGAAAAGTAATAGATACTACTATACTGTTGCTCAGGAGTTTTCCTTTGCATGAGAGTGGTCATCCTCTCAATATTCCAGCACATGAAATAAGGGAGGTTCATCATCCTCACCCTGGTAAAATGCATCAATAACCTAATATGATAGGCATAAAGACATGAAAACTGGCCTTCACAACTGAAATATTTGATGATAAGTTTCATCAGAGGAGCATAGGAATCCTTTAGGAACCAGAAAGGAAACACTCTGCTGATTTGTTTCAGAAAGCTAGGCCTGATATATGGCTCATAATGTACCCTGTCAACCTGTTGTATTTTTTTCCATTGTTCTCCAACATTTGGTATTCCAGTTGCTTGAGAGATGGTTTCAAGTGTTAAAGTGAATGTCACACTGGCAAGGGTGACTTGGCCATCATGTAAATGCAACACAAACAATCAGGCCAGCTCCTGATGATGATGGACCCTAGCAACCATTTCACAAAATTGATAACAAGACTGTTGTTAAAAACATGCCATGGCAAGTGGACATGCCTGCAATTCAGCCAATGAAGTGGGCTCCTCCCTCACATGTCTGCCACTCTTATGAGGCCTTCTAGGTGCATGTAGTTCAGTGGTGGAATCACTGTCTCGATCATAAGATGTATCGGTATCTGTGTCCATGATGTCCGAGGTCTATGTTGTCTTGGATGAAAAATGAAAAGTTTGGTGTCCTTGGCTTTGTTTCCAAATATGTGATAATATGGGAGGGAATATGGAGGGATAGGGTGGTGGAAATGATGGACTATTACCAAGTGAAAATTGAAGTTTTCCACTTGAAATCTGTGAGTTGAAAGGTTTAGGGAAAACCACTTAATTTCCTGGGATATCCTTGGGGTTTGTGTTGGGAAAAATACTGAGAGGGGGGGGGGGGGGTGAATCAGTATTTAGGACTTACTCAAATATTTTAAATTTTTCTTACTTCAAAACCCATACGCGACTTTCTTGACGCCAACTCACGTATACACATGGATATCCTTAATAAAACATGCATATGTCCAGAAATCTTATTATGCAGATAATTATTCACTTATATCATTCCATAATTCATTCATTAGATGTTCAATAAATAGTAAACATATGCAGTAAGAACAGAGTAAATCATCACACATAAGAAACACACATGAACACCAGGATTTTTAGGTGGAAACACAATTTGGGAGAAAACCACCACTGCCGTTGTTTCAGCCTTCAATATTTTATTATAAAGAAAACATCTTACAACAATGTACTGGCACAGACTCATACCAGCACGCAGGCACCCACCTGTAGAAGGCTACAACCTTCTCTCATTTGCCAGCCTCTCCTAGAAGGTAGCTACAACCCCCTTCTCTCGTTTACCAGCTTCTCCTGGAAGGGAGCTACTACCCCCTTATTGAAGGCTTCGACCCTCAACTCCACTACAGACCATGTTTCATCAATTTTCAAACTGGATCAAACAGCTTCAATACAACCCTTCACTTATCAACAATCATACTTTTCCCATTTCTTCCAACAGAACAGTGAAACCACTATAACCAAAATATCAGAGATAACCCTGACTTCAGAATAGATATGCAGAATCACATTCAACCTTGAGCAACTATAAGTTGAAATACCATACGCGCCTTTGTTCAAACAAATCTGCGTATACATGCGCTTTTCACGAAACGAACCCGCATATACATCTATGCATTTTCCAGAACAACCCTAACTGCCCATACGCGCCTTTGTTTAAACAGATCCGGGTATACATGCATTTTTTATGAAATGAACCTACGTATAGATTTATAAAAGATAAACTTTGCAGAATAGACGAGATCTATGAACTTACCCAGATTTCTTCAATTTCTTCAACATATTTGCGTGAAGTCTTCAATACTTCTTTTCAGATCATCCTAGAGATTCATCATTTCCAGATCTAGAGATTTTAAACCTTCATCATATTCATAGGTGCATTATAGATTCAGATCTATCGATTAAGAACAGAGTTCAACCATATAGATAAACTTCAGAGTGAAGTATTCATTTAAAGCCTAGACACCTGCACCCCTTTGCACAATGATCTTCTTCTCCTTATATAGGTTTAGCCTTTATCAATACCATGAGTCAAAACCACACCACTTCCGATGGTATTCCTGGACGGGACCAAATAGATAATCAAGCGCTCAATACAATGGGTCAATACCATGGTAGTAACCCCCGGTTTTACACATTTAGAGTGCAATTAGGCATACGCGACTTAGCACGTACTTTTCCACGTACATACACTACTTAGCCTAAACAAACCCGCGTATGCATAGTGACATGTATTATTCATCATTGCTCTGGCCCTTTCTGAAGTTTCTTTCTTCTGTACTCCTTAGCTGATTTGTAGATACATCATCTGTACATATTTGACACATAGGTTGCAACTCATCAGGTTAGCTTCCTTGAAGAACAAATTCATCAAACAGGTTTCTATCCAAAGACAACTTCATCACATCATATAGCCAATTCTCATCTCATCAAGTAGATTACCATCAAAGACAACACATGCCAAAAATCTTCACATCAAATTTACATCATTAATAAACTCATCAAGCATCAAGAACAACTTCATCAAGTAGGTTTCCATAATATTCATCAAGTGGGTTGCCATCAAGGACAACACTCTGCATCATATTTCCAACAATCTCCCCCTTTGGACTTGATGGCAACCACGATGGTGTTTGACCACAACAGATAGATACATTAAGCATAATGATATTCTCCCCTATTCAAACACCATGTCACTCTCCCCCTTTTACATCAAGGGAAAAGGGCGGATCAAAACCAACACAAGGTTTTTTTCTCCTCATGTAGATAGAAGAGTGTTGTAGATCTGATGTGCACTGAAGTTACCATGCTCCCCTTGAATTCATGCTGAAAGTTCAAACATATTTTTTAATGAAGTACATGAATCTATGACCTTCCTATCACCAAGGACTCATACTTACATCAAATATCCAACCATGTGGATTTACATATGAGACTCAAGTACCCAACCAAGTGGGTTTACACATTTTGACTCAACTACCCAACCTAGTTGGTTTACACATTTGAACAAGTCCTTACATGTCTGAATATTACAATTTTACATCATAAGCCTTTTCATCAAATTGCAAATATGAATTTTTATGACCAGTACCAAAAAGACCTCAAGAAAGAGATCACATTCAGAATCATCATAATGCCAACAATGCATTACACTTAGCAAGGCTAATGCTCCCCTTGAAACTGTGCTCTTGTTCTTGAGCCATCTCATTTTTTTCCTTAACAGAAAAGCATACGCTTCTGTCTCCATTGGAACTCACATGTATACGCGACTTTGCTTCATAAAACCCGCGTATGGAAAGTGAAAAATTGAATATTTCACATTCCTTCTTCTCCCCCTGAATCTATACCACATGTACCTGTCTTCTTTTGTCACATCAGATGCATTGTCAGAAATAAACATAACCAGAATTACCAAAACCAACCATGGGAATTATCATACATTGCTCCCCCTGAACAATTTAACCAACCAATCATCAAGGAATCTTTACCCAATATCAGAGAATGAAACAGAAATATAAGAGCTGAAACATCATCAGAGATACCAAACAGTACTACAGCTGTGTTAAAAAATGCTGACCCAAAACAAAATTTGTCAGCAACTAACCATACACGGTTTTCTGTGTATAAACCCGCGTATATACGCGACTGTCTTTTAGGAAACCCGCGTATCCAATTTAATCTTCTGAATTTAAGCAGTTCTGATTTTATGCAAGGTAGAGACTACTCCCAGCTTCTGTCTGAGATATTCGAACGCTTCCCTGGGCAGAGGTTTGGTAAATATATCAACAACTTGTTCTTTGGAGGGAACATACTCCGACTTCACCTTTTGTTCAAGCACTTGTTCACATAAAAAGTGATACTTGATGGGAATGGGCTTGGCCTTAGAATGCATAACAGGATTCTTTGAGATACTGATGGCGCTTGTATTATCACACATGATGGAGATAGGAGGTGAACATTTGATTTGAAAATCTTGTAAGGTTTGCATCATCCAAAGAAGTTGACTGCAACATGATGCGACAACCACATATTCTACTTCTGTTGTAGATAAGGCAATAGAGTTTTGCTTCTTGCTGAACCAAGATACTAGCCGGGGCCCCATATAGAATGCACCATCACTAGTGATTTTTCAATAATCAACATTTCCAGCCCAATCTGCATCAGTGTAAGCATGAAGAGTAATATCAGCATTCTTTGGATACCATAGAACAAAGTCTTGAGTTCCTTGCATATATTTGAATATTATTTTGACAGCCTGAAGGTGAGTCTCTTTTGGATTAGCCTGGAATCGCCCAATAATCCCAACTACATGCATAATTTTTGGTCTAGTCCCAGTGAGATTCAGAAGACTTCCTATCATAGATCTGTATTTTGGTTGATTTATCATGGGGGAATCATCATGAGAACTGAGATTACATCCGGTTATCATTGGTGTACTTACGTGTTTGCACTCTTCCATGCCATACTTCTTCAGAATTTGCTTAAGGTATTTTTCTTGTGACAAGAATATACCATATATAGTTTGATGCACTTGCAAGCCAAGAAATAATGTTAGTTCCCCAAGTAAATACATTTCAAATTCTTGCTGCATGAAAGAAGCAAATTTCTGACTCATAAATTCTTCATTACTTCCAAAAATGATATCATCAACATATACAACCACAATCAATAGTTTATCATTTTCAATTTTTGTGTATAAGTTGCTATCAGCAGACCCCTTTGAAAATCCTTGTTGATGAAGATATTTGTCAAGGCGATAATACCATGCCCTTGGAGCTTGTTTGAGACCATATAGAGATTTTTTAAGTCTACAAACAATATTTTCATCATTTCCCAAAATGAATCCTTCGGGTTGTTCTATATAAACTTCTTCTTCTAGATCACCATTGAGAAATGCAGATTTAACATCCATTTGATAAACTTTGATTTGTTGAAAACTTGAAAAAGCAAGAAACATTCTTATGGCTTCAAGTCTAGCTACAGGAGCAAAAGTTTCTTCAAAGTCTATACCTTCTTGTTGAGTATACCCTTTGCAAACAAGTCTAGCTTTGTTTCTTACAACATCCCCATTCTCATTTAACTTGTTTTTGAATATCCATTTAGTTCCAATGACATTTTTGTTATGAGGTCTTGGTACTAATTCCCAAGTATGATTCTTTTCAATTTGATCCAGCTCTTCATTCATAGCTTGAACCCAACATTCATCTTTGCTAGCTTGATTGACATTGTGAGGTTCAATAGTGGATAGAAATGCCAGATAGCTAGAAGATCCCACAAGAGTTCTTCTTGTTTGTACACCTGATCCCTTATCTCCCAAAATTTGAGATTCTGGATGATTCTTTTGAACATATCTGGATGGAGATTTTTTAGATAAATCATCTTCGGGTTCTTCATTGGGTTCATTGTCTATATCATTGCTATTTGATGTAGAAGTACATAAGTCACCATTGTCTTCCTTTGTTGTTTTGTTTTCTTCTTTTGGGGCTGCAGGAGAATCATCAATAACAGCATCAATACATTCAACAATCTTTTGAAGTCTTTTATTGTAACATTTATATGCTCTACTCCTAGAAGAGTATCCAAGAATTATTCCTTCATCTGCTCTAGGTTCAAACTTGCCAAGTTTTTCATCATTATTTTTGATAAAGCATTTGCTTCCAAAAACTCTAAAATGCTTCACAGTGGGAGGATTACCATACCAGAGTTCATATGGCGTTTTATCACTATTTACATGAACATGTGCCTTGTTAAGAATATTTACCACTGTATGTGCTGCTTCTTCCCAAAAAGTGTCAAGTGTTCCGGAATCATCAAGCATAGCTCTGGCCATTTGTTGAACTATTCTATTCATTCTTTCTGCTACGCCATTTTGTTGTGGAGTGCCAGCTACAGAAAACTGTCTTTTTATGCCATGTTGTTCACAAAATTCAAGGAATTCATCTGATGTATATTCTCCTCCTCGATCATATCTAAGACACTTGATTTTTAGATCTAATTCATTTTCAACCAGTGCCTTGAAGACCTAAAATTTCTCAAATGCTTCATCTTTGTGTTTAATCAACCCAATCCAACACATTCTAGAGAAATCATCAATAAATAAGATATAGTATTCTTCACCACATGGTGACTTTTTCCTCATAGGTCCACATATGTCAGTATGAATGAGTTCAAGAGGCTTACTTGATGATCCTTCCTTGGCATTAAATTACACTCTGGTTTGCTTACCAAATTGACAGGATTTGCATATGATACTTTCAGGTAGAGTAATATTGGGAAGACCATGAACAACATTAAGTCTGCTTGATTTTTTGATTTGAGAGAAGCTTCGATGCCCCAACCTTCTATGCCATAGCTAGTTTTCTGAATATTTACTCAAGTAACATTGTTCTTTGTAGTTCTTCAATACATACAGGTTGCTTGGAGTTCTTTTTCCTTTTATAATTGTTTTACCTGTATCAAGATCACGAACCACACATTCTTTTGAACTAAAGACAACTTCAGTTCCTTGCTCACACATTTGACTTACACTTAACAGGTTATGCCATAATCAGGGATAATTTTAGGGGCAAATTTTAGCCCAAAGGCGAATTTTAAGGGATTTTAAATTTTATTAGGGCGAAATTTTTATATAAAACCCAATTTTTATAGTTTAATAAAGTTAGCCCAAAAAATATTTTAAAAATAATTAATTATTTACTATTAGCCCACCAAAAAAAGGGCGCACAAAACTAAAAACATGAAATTCGCCCTGATTTTCCAGAATTTCCATGGCATTCGCCCCATTTTTTCAACCGATTTTCCATATTTCCATGGCATTCACCCCATTTTTTCAGTGGTTCTGAGAGGTGGCTGGGCTTTTTGCACACCGACCTTCTAAGTTCTTGCTGGCTGAGCCAGATCGAGTCAGAAAAATACAGTCATAGGAATCCCATCATGGTCTGTTAGGGCCTGGCCGACTCTCTCTGGTCCGTCACTCTCTAGTCCGGACTCCGTTAGGGCCTCCCATAGTTCGTATATAGCAGAATAGAGATACACTTCGAAGAGATGGTGTTTTAGGAGATCGCCACAGCCTACGTGCTCGGTTTCTCTGGATTTGAAACAGGAACAGCGGCTACGGACTTTCAAAATGGAAAAGATGCTGTAAGCTTATCTCATGCGTCTGGGGACTCTGTTGCTGATGCTGGGAATTAGCATTTCACAATATTGGGCGGGCCTTTACATACGTTATTGATAAATATCAAAGCCTCAAGCGCATGTACAATCTCACTTCCAGACTCTTTCACTCATCAGGTATACCAGTGTATGTATCTGTGATTCCTATAAATGTTTCATCAGCAATGTGCATTTCCCTATCCATGTTTCCAATTTTTGCATGCATTGGGATATATCGATCGGGAAAAAGAGTGTTTCTGTTAGATTTTCCTGCTATGAATTTATCATGCCTAGATTGAAAATACATTGAGAAAAGGGTAGATGTAGGGACTTAATTCTCAAAAACTCTGTTTGATTGAATTAAATGTAACTTAGGTCTTAAAGGCATCCCAAGGGCCTATCTTATTTTAAGATCCCTACAGATTGCAGTGGTCAGTTTCCTGAATATTTTTTGGTTGGTTTGCTTCTTCAAATGATAGGCAGATATTAAGGAGGAGTTGGATGTTGCCCTTTATTGATTTCTGATTTTTACATGGGACAGGGTGGGTTCTGTATCTACATCATTTTGAAGAAATGAAAGACATCTCGTGTCAGAACTCTATAGCCTCTTTCATTATATTAAAGAATATGGGATTTTTCAGAGTTACCACATCCCTTTACACATCCTGTATGTGCAACTTAATCTAGCCATAAATGCTTGGTTTTAGGGAGTCACATTATGATATAGAAATTTGTGTTGAAGGATGTAAAAGTACAACATTTTCTGAAATAAGACCATATCATTACACCATTCGTCTAGGACACAATAGGAACCTCTCTTTAGCCATTTCCATATTGAAATATATAACACCATTCACTGTGACATATACAATAATCATTCTATTTGTAGCAGACAGAAATAAAAAGGAGAAAAACCCTGGATTTTAGAAGATGTTTGGATTGCATTGAAGATGACACAACATTGAATTAACAGTCAAGTTTTATAATAGAAATTTCAATAATCTTTATGGTCTCGAAAGCATGCTGACATACTAACTTTTGGTGTGATACTGAAAGAGATTTTCCTTGTAATCTTGCCCTTAATTTTCTTCAAACCAGTATATTGACAGAGAGTTGAAAGAATCGTAGTCCATAACAACTTAAACAAGTAATTAGTATTGTTCATGAGGTTCTTTTTAGAGTGCACAACATACCATAGTCCATGTAGCTTACATCAACTACTTCAGTGAAACGTAACTGTTAGTATGAATCCTTTGTCGAAGTGTACGAAAAAGGACCACTTTAGCTACGCATAACTAATAGCCTTAACAACAAAAGTGGCTGCCAATATCTTCAGATCTGTGGTTAGTTGAACAGGAAAAGAGCTGCAAAAAACCAGATCTATGCATGGAAAGACATTAAGCACTAAAAACAAGGGTTTGCTCCATATACCAATAGACAAGACAAGAACAATTTTTTGAAAGAATTTTTGTATTAAATGGGGCACCTGGGAGGAAAACAAGAAGGCGTATCCAATTCTCCTCAGTGGGATGGGTTCTTGGAAGTCCTCAGCACTTCAAATCTAAGATCTCTCTCTCTTGTTGGTGTATAAAACCCAATGCAAAGAATAGAGCTCAATGGGAGCTCACACAACAAATAATGGAAAAATGTGACCAAGTGTATAGATCCAGAGTGATCTAATAGGCAACAAAAGGTGAAGAATGATGGGAAAACCCTCCTATTTATAACAAAATATTGGGTCATTCTAGATCTTGGTGCATGATTAAAATAATGTTAACCAAATCTAGATCCACCTTTTATGGAATATTTTATTATATTTGTTTGAGGGAAAAAGTATTTGACTTGGGTCAAATCCCTTTATTTGTTAATAATAAATAAATAAATGATTTATTTATCTTTTTAAGGAAGTGGTTGAAGGATAATCAAATAAATAATGATTTATTTAATTATTTGTGGGTGATTTGGTCATATTTAACAAGGAATATTATCTAAATAAGATTTAAATAATTATTCCTAGAAAAAAATAAGATAAATAAAGGTTTATCTAATTAATTTCTTTGTTTTTGGGTTAAACATGACTGGGAATAATAATTAAATTATGGTTTAATTAATTATTCCATTAGGAAAATCAAACAAATATAGGTTTGTTTAATATTTCCTTTTGGGGTTTCCTGTTTAGACCATAAACAACCTAATAAATGTGGTTTATTAAGTTATTTAACATAGTGAAGGCAATTTTACTTAGGGTAAAATTGGTCTTACATGGTGCACTTGGGTCCATCTAATGATAATAGGTTAGATGACCAAAAAATGGTGTAACAGATTGCCCCCCAGCGTGCGAGTGTCAGGAGCAAATCGTATGACCGAAGTACGTTGTAAGAACTCAATCACTAGACAACAAAAGGGAAGTCAGAGAGATAAATGCAAGGTAGATAGTGTGCTGAAGAACTAGACCCTGAGGAGACGAGACTCGCAGGTGCAACAAGTCTCTTTTTATGAGAGGGTACCTGTGCTGAAGGCGGCGGGGGAGGCATACCTATGCCCGCCAAGACAAAGTACAAAAGAATAGTGTGTCCAGTAAACAAGGGACTGAACCATAAAGTACAGCTGGCATAATCATGAGCCAGATAAAAATACAATGAGGAATCCCACATACATGCTGTGCCTGGGATAATAGCCAGGACTTATACAATAATATCTGAGTACATGAGATACAAATACAACCCAAATGCCCCCTGTAAATGGGGAAGAGCTCACAAAATCTGACTGATACATGCAAATCAAAGAGGCGCTGCAAGTGGCTAAGGCCAACATCATCAAATATCTAGAGCTGCATCGAAGGCTGCAAGGAGGAGGTCATCCGGGCATGTGGGGGGCTACCTGCAGGGCCACCCCCTCATGAGGGTTGAGACATCTCACACATACCCGGGAATCATCAAGAGCTACTGCTGTATCACTGAACCATCAAGTATACGGATCTCAGTCATGCTGAAAGGAGCTGGAGTGGAGAAACAATCAAGTCAAAGGGAAATGAGAGATCCTGTTGCCTGATCCGAGGCACCGAACAAGAGTGGAAGCTGGAACCAAGGTACACCTCCCTCTAGACCTGGCTTCTGGAATGAATGAGATGATGTCGACAGAAGGAGGTCTGCCATAGGTGAGGCAATGAGAGATCCTCAACTAAGGCACGAGAGAAAATAGTAGAGCGACGGACAAACTGACACTAATGATGATAGTGAAATGGAAAGGACTGAGTAGCGAATGGACGACTTCCCTTGTTAGAGCATAAAGGGCATGAATGACATGGCAGCGACTGACACAATATCATAAGGGATAGGGGACAGTGGGACTGAAGGTCATAATATGCGACACAAGAGAGAGACCAAGCAATGAAGGATGGAGGGCTATAGCGGGGTACAAAGGGACTCGGGATAGACTCCATGAATGCGATGATGACTCAACTTGGATGCTCTAAATAAGGGCGACTCGATGGTGCTGCCACACAGTAAAGGCCCAATGGGGGACCATGAAAACATGAGTACAATATGGTAACTCATGACGAAAATTGACACGAACAAGGACAAGTAAGGAGGCAAAATGGTGCCCAAAGTACAAGTGTCGTAAGTGAGGAAATTCAATTTTAGGGAGAGGTGAAGTGACCCTTCTTGGACAAAATGTGTCCTGGTGAAGTATCAAATCACAAAAAAATAATAGATACCCATTTGAGGGCTCGGTGAGAGATTTCCAACGATGCATACGGTTTGTCAAACGGGGCTACGGTATGGTCGCAGCAGTCGAAAGCAGAAACAGGGGTTCTCTTTTAATAAGGCAGTTTTCCCTCGAAATTCACTCATTTGCTATTGTTGCTGTGGTGAACGTAGAGAGGAGAGAAGGCCCTAAATCTTGTGGTGAGCGTAGCAGACAAATCGACCGTTGGAATCGAGATTTGTCAGTTGCAAGTAAGAGGCCTAACCTTACTCTTTCATTTTGATGGATTTAAAGCTCAGTTTAGGGCCCAAAATCCCAGAAACAGAACCTCCTTCATCTCTACAGCCGGATCACACTTTTTGGGCCAAAAAGTGTGACCTGGGAAGCAGGTTTCAGGGAAAAAACTGCGACCTGTCCTAGAATTGGGCAGAAAACTGCGACCTGGGAGATGAGGGGGTTGTGGTGTTGTTTTATGGCTGAGAGTTGGGTTTTTGTGTTTGGTTATGGTATTCCCGATCTGTATGCTGACAAAGATGATGTTTTTGTGTAGGTATGGCAGATTTACGGGTTAACTGGAGAGAGAGAGACCTGGGTACATTACGGGCAGAAATCCAGGCGGATCAGGGTGTCCATCGTGTGTTGGCCAGGTTTGGGGTTCTAAAGTTTTTGGAGAACCCTTTGATGAGAGCAGGAGAGCCTTTGTTGGCCCAGATTATTAGTTACTGGGATCCAGAGCATGAGGTCTTTGTAGTGCAAGGGCACAGGATCGAACTGACAGTCCAGGATGTGTATTTCCTAACGGGTCTCCCACCACTGGGGATGGTGGGAAACACAGAGCCAGTATTACCGTGGGGGCAGCATATCATGGAGTTTGTGGAGCGACATTGTCGACCGGGTCTCCAATTCAAGGGGACTTGGATACCGATCGGGGATCTAGAGAGACTAGAAACTCGTGCAGTGGCCACAGCTGTGCTGCGTATCCTGGGCAACCAGGCACTCCATCACATCATTGGGGGGCAGATGATGATTGTGGAGAGTGTGTTGAGTGGGACCTACTATGGATGGGCCCAAATGATGCTGGTGTCGCTAAAACAACATTTTTCGCTCTGCAAGCAGCAAGTGAACCATGATTTCTCATATGGGACTTTATTGTGCGCCTTCTTCTTTGAGAAGATCCCGACCTTGTGGCCTCATATACAGCTTCCAGATGGGGGCCCAAGAGAGCCCAGGATGCACTAGTGGGGGAGGCTACTGTGTAGAGGAGGAGGAGGGGCGGTCGGGCGAGTGTTTCAACCTGAGTTTTTTTCCCATTGGGATCAGATGCTGTTATACATAGACGACTATCCCTATAGTGGGATGAGTTATTGTGGAGATCCGGACCTGCCACTTCTGCCTGGTCGAGTATGGGGTCCCGATGGTAAGTGACAGATTTCTATTCTTGTATGGGCATGTTAAAGTTTTTGAATAGTAGCTAGGGTACTGATTCATGTACTTTTGGTATGCAGATATAGCTCTGGTAAAACCGGTCGGATATATGGGACGACCGGTAGCATCTGGAGCTACAGGTCCGAGTGGGTCGAGAGCAGCGCATAATGAGGATGCGGCTGCCCTTATAGAGGACATCCGTCGTAGATGCGAAAGGTTGCTGACCGGAGTATTAGAGCACAGGTGGTAGGACTTAGACGGCCAGTACATAGAGCCATGTATTGGTCTACCCTCGGAATGGCGAGGTGTCATGTGGTGCATGGCGATGGCCGGTCAAGGGATGCATGATCTACAGGCTGCAGGGGCAGAGCCATTGGCTCGGGATCCGCCAGATAGTGATTAGGCGTGGGGCATGTGGTGCCCCCTAGTGTGTATGTAGGGGCAGGTGGTACCCCCAATTTTGAGTTTTTTGTAACATGCTATGGGCATGTCAGATGTATCAGAGTAGATGGACTCTAAACACATGTTTTGCGACACATATTATGGATATGCATCGTTTTTTAATGATTATAAATGTTATTGTCTTGTATGAAATGCGTGTGATAAATGCCAATCTAGAACATGGTTTGCAATACTATCTACGTAATGATTCTGTTCTCGAGATACATGGTTGAAATTTATGGTTTCAAATGCACGTATCAAGAGTTTCACTCATAAATAGCGTCTAAATAGCACAGGGTTATGCACATGATAAACGCCATTTAGTTGCATGACAAGAAGTAGGGAATCCAAACGAACGTGCAGATGGAGGATGCGATGGAAGAGGGCATCGGCTAAGAGACCACGCACTGCATCATATTCGGCCTGATTGTTGGTGGTAGAACCAATGCAGACCCCGTTGGATAGAACAAGGGCATGCAAGGGGGTGAAGATGGCCCAACCTGCTGAGGCTAGATTCTAGGAGTAACGACTTGCACCATCGGCGTAACCGATAAAGGGTGTGGACGGGGGGTCCTACGGAATGGTGTTACAAGACAGCAAATAAGGGGAGGAGAGACAATGATGGCAGCGTGAGTGTACAGAAGACATCAAGTGGCAACTGCGGGAGGGAGTGCAAGGAGCAGGATGGCTATGACTCATATACAAACTAGAGGGTGGTATATGAGGCCTATCAGAAATATGGCGAGGACTCGGGCTGTGGAGGTCAACAGAGATACAGGTGGAGTGATCTCGTGTATGGGTAGAAAAGGGGTGGTCAGGCGAAACAATAGGGGAGGATGCAGGGGGACTGGGCTCCAAGTGTCTCGCAGAGGAGGATAGGTAAATAATGGTGGTAGTAGACTCCGTCATCTGAACATCAGGGGGGGGAATGTCGATGGGAGCGGGGGGATCCGCAGGCTGGCCCGAAGCATACTGCGCGAGTATGGGAGAGGCAGATTGATTTTGTTCAACCTCATACTCTCGGACTACCTCTAGAGAGGCGCGGTAATGTGTCAGGTGAGGACAATGGTGGGAATAACGGCCATGAACACCGCACAAAGCACAGGGTTTGTTGGTGCAGAGAGTCTTGGGGTTCTTGGTTACGGATGAAGAAGGAAAGGAGGCTTCAGGGACCATAGACTTGGGGAACGCGACTTTAACCATGGGCTAAATATGGGGCAACTCGGGACAAGCATGGGTGGCATGACTAGCGACATCACACAAGGCACAAGGCTTTGCGGGCGGAGGAGGGGACGGGTCAGTCGTGGTGGTCTTGTCTTTGGGTGCCCCCTTGCGAGCTTTTCCTTTCTTCCTGGGAGCCGTCACGACAGGAGAAGGGTCTTGTGGAGGTGCTGGGGGTACAGTGGCAATGGAGGAAGCGAGGGGGACCGGTTGAACCGGTGTCAAAGCCATGTAGGGTTTGGGGTGATCAGGAGGGGTAGCGGCTGGAGGATCAAGGTACCAGACTGGTATGCCTAAGGTCAAGTTAGGGAGAGAGAGCGTGGCCATGACGGGGACATAATATACTCCGGTAGGGGGAGCCAAGAAAGGTATCTGCCCAGCAGGGTAATGACCAGGAGGGATGGCTCCGAGATGGTTAAGGCCTGGGGGAACTGATCCAGGAGGATAAAGGGGTTCAGGGATACCAGCTGTAGGGGGAGGGCCAGAAGGAGGAGGTCTGGCTGGCTGAGATGAATGGCTAGGAGCGGGTTGCGAAGGGCGAGGGGGAGGTTGCTGACTAGCTGAAGCAGGCCGCTTAAGGGCAGCCTGAGATGATTGCATCATGCAAACATTTGATAAGCTGGGATCAGTGATAGGAGGAGGGGGGAGACCAGGAAAAGTTCCAAGTAGGGAGGAATCTTTGTAAACTCCGGGGTAGACACTGGTCAAGGAATCGACGTTTTGCTTGTTGGCTATAGAAGAGATGGTCATCTCAGGTGAGGTCTGAGATTTTGGCTCATGATATGTCAACTAGTCAATGGTGACTATCTTTCCATTATGGGGGAAAGACATCTTACGGAAGACCGCGGATGGGACAGTAGACATAGCATAGGTGTAGCTTCTCCCTAATAGAATGTTGTAGTCTAGCGGGGCGTCTATAACTTCGACGTCAACGCAAGCAGTCTTACCGGCGAGGGTGATAGGACAATTACGAAACAGGCCAATGGGCTGGGAGGCATGACTGTCCCACGCTCGAAGGGTGATCGTGGAAGGGGCCAGCTCAGGGGATCCAAGTTGCTTCCAAACCGAAGCGGACATCATGCAGGTGGATGCCCCCTCATCAATTATACACCGAGAAACGTTGGCGTTCCAGATTTTGACTGGGATTTGGAAGGCGACGGAAGGAGGAAAAGGAGGATGGTCCAATTGAGTGGCGTTGAAAATAATCATTTGGTCATCAGCAGGATCTACAATGCCCATGGCAGATAGTAGAGCCTTCTTTTGGGAAGGGCACGACTGGAGGAGTTCCAATGTGGAAATGGCAGCAGGAGATTGTGCCAAATCATCTACTATGCTATACGAATGAGCAACTCGACCGGAAGCGGTGTTTTGACATAATGGTTGTTGGGTCTCAATCTAGTCTCCTAAACTGAGTTCATTTAATTGTCAACCAAGATTTGTAAACTGCTGAAGTGAAGTGTACCATATGTACCTAGGTGCTTGTTTCCTAATGCGTTGTGTGTAGTGTTTTGTGATGTTTTTGGTCTTTTATGTTGATTTATGATGTTTTTGGTCTTTTGATGTTTAATGAAAAATGCCTAGAAAACTAATGGAAAGAAGTTGATGGTCAAAAACAGAGTTAAGCCTAATGTATGGAATGGTAAATGAAATTGGAAATAATGAAGCAGAATCTAAACTATGACTAAATAAAAGCAAAAGCTTGATAATGACTTTTTAGGCAGATGACACAAACTAAACTTGATAAATGATCATTAAATATGCAAATCCTCTAACTAAACAATTAAACACTAATGATGCAATACTCTGTCCTAAGCTCTTTTATTCTATGATTAATTCCTAGTTCTATTCTGCAATTTAATTGAATGTCACAGAACCTATACTCAAAGAGTTATTGGTTTCTTTTCAAAGTAGTTATTTTGAGGAAGAGCTCTGTTTATAAAATGATGAGGAATTTGCAGAGATACTTCAGACCTTATAGTGATGTTATCTTCTATTCCTATGATTATGGATCACTGGTAGTTTTCAGAACAAAAAGATGTTTGTGAATAATGAAGGCTGTCTTGTGAATCCTAACAACTAAAGTAATCTATTGTGAAAAGGATGACAGTGTGACTATGAGATGCAAGTGCAATGAGTTAATCTAAGAATGAACCTAAGATGCTACAAAACTAGAACAATGTTGAACTATAAGTCATCATCAAACTTGAAACAAAGTAACTGAACATGAATTAAATGCAAATGAAACTCCGGAGCATTCTAACTAACATGCATTATTCTATGAAGTTACACAATCTGTTTTTTCATCATTAGTGATATTTTGGAAGAGTTCCTTCTTGTGGAAGAGGTAGAACAATTCTGACTGTGGACTTGTATGCAATTGAAAGCAAATGAACTGAAAGCAAATGAAAGACTTAAGTTATCACATCACGGTCATATCTTGAACTTCTTAAGGATGTCTTGGAAGAATTTCTTCTTGCGGAAGAGTGATTAGAACAAGTGCAACTGTGATAGTGAATAACAAAAACTACAACTAATTCCTACAGTACTATAGCTATTCATCATTCATTGTTATGATCTGTTGGAAGAATGTCTTCTTGTGAAAGAACTGGAATGAATATAACTACAGTATCTAGTTAAAAACAAGTAAAAATTCAACTCCTATCCTACAATACCATAGTCATTAATCATTCATCATTTTGGTCTGTTGGAAGAGTGTCTTCTTGTGGAAGAACTGGAATGAATATAACTACAGTATCTAGTTAAAAACAAATACAAATTCAACTCCTATCCTATAATACCATAGTCATTAATCATTCATCATTTTGGTTTGTTGGAAGAGTGTCTTCTTGTGGAAGAACTGGAACGAATACGACTACAGTAGATAAAACAAAACAACTACCAATTCAAATGCAAAATGTAAAGGCAGCTAGGAAAAACTTATCTAGTTTACGCAAAAGAAATCCGTGCAAGAGGCAGGGGCCCTCTACCACTTGATGGCATTCAACTTCAAATAAAATCACGCCTTCAGAATAACTTTGTCTGCTCCATTAACAATTCAATAGTTCGAACATAACACTCCGTGTCTTCAAGGACGTAACACAGAGTTTACACAAAATCTAGCAGCAAATCTAACACAAAATCTCTAACTAAGTTCTCGGTCTACTCAAGAGTTTATAAAGTAAATGCAAGTAACAATAATTACAACAATTTAGGAATAATGTCTTTCCTTATCCGAATCATCTTAGGAGTCTTTGAGGTGGCTACGTGAAGGAGAAAAGACACCTGGACTGAGACAGTCCTAGTAGGAGTCTTCCTTCACAAATGTGTTCCCACGTGCATAACCGTACTCAGAATTCATTTCCTCTTCCATGATGAGCAAAAAACCATGTAGGCACGACGTGGATCATGCCCATATGTGTTTTTCCTCAAGAGGCCACCTGGAACATACTCAAACATAAAGGTAGCTGCAGAATCGCCGGTTAGCTACGGAATGTCTGCATTCTGCAGCTAATTCCGGTCAAAATGTTTAACAATGGAAAAAATCACAAAATTCAACAAGTCAGTCATGTAAACCATTCTAGAAGTAATTTTAACTATTTTTATTGATCAAATGGGTTTAAAATAGAAATGGACAAGGGAGAATGAAGTAAAATGAGGTGAAGGAAAACACAAATTTGAGGCTCAACATACCCCCACTGCTGTCTCTTTGCATGTCCTCATGCAAATTATCCTATGAATTCAGAGGCTTCTGCAAGGACATCTAATCCCCTTCTTCTCCTTTGTCTGAAAGCTAGAGGTCTTCTGGGTTTCCTGATCACAAGTTTGAACCTGAGGTTTGTGAGTGCCCTGACTAGCTTTTTGTTCCTTGTCTTCAACTTCTCATTGGTTCTCTCCACTTTGTCTATATGCAGGGATAAGGTAGAGTTCATATCTGTTTTGAGTTTGATTTGATCTTTGAGAATTTCATTCTCATTTTTTATGTGCCTATTCAACAATTCCAACTCATACCTATCCCTCCTTAATATATCAATTTCAGACAGTGGAGGACTGGGGGTTCTTTCTCTGCTTTCTGAAGCTGTCCTCTCTAAGGTTTCCACATAATCATAGATTTCCTGTTGAGCAGGATCAATCTCAGGGGTGCCTTCATAAAAATCTTCTTCATCATCCTCTTCAATGGATGTTTCTTCATCCTCAATATTGATTACCCCTGTTTGTTTGATTGATGTTTTCTTCAATTTTCCCTTTAATCTGTGGCTTCTCCTAAGCCGAGAGGATCCCTCTCCTTTCTCTGTGGTAGATTCCTTTATTATCTTTTCTTCCTTAAGTTTCCTCCTGATTTGAGTCAACTTCTCCAAAATGACTTCTTCACTGCTTTCTTGAACTGGTTTGTCAATTTTATCTTTTGAAGTCCTCCATTTCCTACTTCTCTTTGTGGGCTGTGGTTCAGGTGATGGTTCTTTTGCTTCTTCAAAGTGATTTCTTATTAAGAAATCATCCCATGTATCATTTGTTTTAGATAGATGATGCTCAATCAAAATTTTGACCAACCCATGATGATACAGGGTAGTCTCTAAAAACTGAACTCTTCTCTGAACACAGGAAGCCATTTTCTTCAGACTTTGATGCAAGAAATATGGTAGATTCAAATCTTCTCCCAGAAAATGCATCATTAGTCTAATGTGGTAGACATAAAATGTTCCATATCTACCCTCACATGTAACAAATTTTTGTAAAAGAAGTAGTATGTTTCTCCATTTGCTTTTCAATGCAGTACTGGGAATTCCTTTCTTGAACACACTAACATCCGTATTTGGTGATTTTAAAATTTGTTTCCAGGAGTCATTATGGAATTCCCTATTTTTAAACCATCTCTCCCCAGTTTTGGACAATCCTGTAGCCTCTGCTATAAAAGCTTCAGTAACAGTAAACTTGACATCCCCTATTTCAACTTCGGTTCCTTGGAATGATCTGGCAAATGTTTTGGTGACTTCCTTATGGAAGCCATTAAACTTTTCCAAGAATTGAAGCCATCCTATTTGTTGTAACATCTCCTTGCATTGTGGGTAACCTTCTAAATATTTTGATCCCACAGGCTCAGTCCTTACGATGAAACCCATGATTTTTTTTTCAATATCAAATTAACACTCTTCTCTACCCACAAAACAATGACTTTTACTTTCGGATTAAAATGGCTTCAAGCTCTAAATGAAAATGGCTTCAATTTTGGAATGACATACCTTTGATTTATAATAGCAACAGCTTCAAAACCTCTGGCTGGTATGCCTCTGTTTGATAATGAAAAATGCCTTTGAAACCTCAGACTGATGTGCTTCGGTTGAACTTTGGAGTGATATGAAAACAATTTCAAATTTCGAGCTAATATGTCTCTGATAGACAGTGATAGATGGCTTCAAGTTTCTTTTTGTGCAATACCTCTGGCTCTTAGTAGCAAACGGTTTCAGTTTTAATACTGCAATACCTCTGTCTTTGGTAACAGAAAGACTTCAAACTCAATCACTGAAAAACACCTCTGTTTCTAGTAACAACAGACTTCAAACTCAACCTCCGTCTCTGATAACAACAGACTTCAAACTCAACCTCTGTCTTTGGTAACAAATGGTTTTCGAACTCAATCACTACCACTCCTCTGTCTTTGGTAGCAAAAGACTTCAATTTTAACACCTTTGTCTTTTGGTAACAACAGACTTTAAACTCTACACGGCCACAATTCTGTGTTGACAGTGGAAATGCTCCAAACTTCGTTCACAGTGATATGCTATCTGTTCACAGGATCAAGTGGTTTTGAGTTCTCACACCGTTATACTTCCAAATTTACCTCTTCTGACCTGCTCCTGATGATAATAATGCCTCTGTCTTCGGAATGGAATAGGCTACGGAATGAAGTTATGGCAAATGGTCATGGCATAGAGTAGTGGAGTGAGGTGGAGGGCTTGTATTAATGATTGAGGAGACGGCGGAGGATTTACGACGGCAAGGAAAATCATCATCATTAAATAACTTGGTTAAGAGTCGTGGGAAATTCAAATGCTTTGGCCGTTTCACCGCTCAAATGCTATCGGATATGAAATTTGAAATGGAAGATTTTAATACAAAGTCTGTAGAGGGTTTGTTTGGTGTTTGATCAATAAAATAATTAAAACAACCTTTCGAATAATCCACAACTAAACTATGCTTAAAATTTTATGAAATGCCATCGTAATTTAAATTTGTTACCTCTGCCCTTTATTTGATGTTTTTGTAGCCTTTGTCTTCTCTGCTCATCTTTGGAGGAATCTTTCATAATTTTCTTGATGTTTTTGATTCATGAATTCACTGGATCACTTTGTTGTAATTATGATGTCTGCTGGTTGATGCCTTCAGGGTTTATAGCTGCGGAAAGACTGTCGGGCTGCAGAAAGGCTGATCAGCTGCAGAATGTCCACTAAGCTGCAGAATGTTCCTGTAGAACACTTTAATCATGAAAATGGAATGTTTTTGGAGTATGGATGAAATGTTATGTGGTATGAATGAAAATGGATGATGAATTATGATATGTATGAAGTGGTTAATGGGATGGAATGGTTTCAGTTCATGAAATGGAATGAAGGAACATAAGGGTTGTACTGCAGTTCATGACATATTTTATTCACTTACAGTAAGATATCAAATTCTGTGTTTTGACATGAAAATGAGATGAATGGAAGATGGAGTGAAATGAATGAGATGTGGAATGGAATGAAATATGAATGATGGATGAGATGGAGTATGAATGAATAAATAAATGGAGTGAGATGAAATGAATCATAAGTACTATGGAACTGTACTTATGATTTTTTATAACAGTTGCTTATAAAAACAAAAATGGGAAAAGTTAGAGTGTCAGAGAAAATCTGATTTTCACCCTATCTTTTCTGTATAAACATGCCAATCAATGATTGGTTTTCATGTTTATACCTTTATTTATTTATTTATTTTCAGAAGAGAAATGCTTCAGAAAATTTAATCAAGTTGATGAAGAAGAGAGACTCTTCTTCATTAACTTCACATCATTGTCTTCTTGGAACTTCTTGACAAACTCTTCTCTTGAGAGTGGCTTATAGTATAGCTTCAGTCTATGACCATTCACAAGAAAAGTGACCTCCTCTTCATCTATAGTTCTGATTTTTACTGCCCCATTATCAAAAATTCGAACAATTTCATATGGCCCAAGCCAATGTGTCTGAAATTTCCCTTGAAAATCCTTGAATTTTGAATCAAACAAGAGAGCCCAGTCACCCTTTTTAAATTTCTTCTCCCTGATGTACTTTTCATGCCATCTAGCCCTTTGCTGTTGGACTAGACTTTTTTTCTGAACTGCATCTTGTCTGATCTCATCCAATTCATTAATTTGCTCCAGTCTATGCTTTTGTGCCTCCGTTAGATCAAGTCCTAGCTGAACTGCCATCTTGAATGTTTGAATTTGGAAATCTATGGGAAACAAAACTTGCTTTCCATAAACAAGCTCATAAGGAGTATGGCCTGTTGTGTTTCTCCATGTAGTTCTATAGGCCCACAAGGCTTCAGGAAGCCTATCTACCCAATCTCTTCTATGTAGATGAACAGTCTTTGTTAGGATTCCTTCAATGACTTTATTAGGATTCCACTTGACCATTTGCTTGTGGATGATAAGGAGTAGATGTTCTATGTCTGATTTTGTAATTCTCCATCATTTGCTCCACTAGCCTTGATGTAAATTGAGCTCCTTGATCTGTAACAATTTCCCTTGGGACACCAAAACGAGTGAAAATATCCTCAAAAAGAAAAGTAATTATAGATGATTCATTAGCAACAAGTAATGGTTTAGCTTCTACCCACTTAGTAACATAATCAGTGCAAACTAATATATATTTCTTTTGTCTTGATGGAGGACTAATAGGTCCTACAAAATCCAAAGCCCATTTTTCAAAAGGTTCAATGTGTACCCGAGGTTGTAATGGCATCTCACCTGAAGGAGAAGGTTTCCCTACCCTTTGGAAACTGTCACACCTTTTGACATACTCCTTAGCATCTTTGAACAAGGATGGCCAATAATATCCTAAATTAAGAATCTTATAGGCTGTCCTCTTATCTGCAAAGTGTCCGCCACAAGGTTCATCATGACATGCCTTGAGAATCTCAGGCATCTCATCTTCACGAACACACCTTCTAATGATCAAATATGGACCTGTCTTGTACAACTCATTAGCGACCCATGAATATCTTGCACTATCATTAACGATTTTTCTTTTATCCCTTGCATTCATAATTGAAGGAAATTTTCCTGAAACTAAATAATTAGCAATATCAGCAAACCATGGAGTTTGAGTAGAAACTGCAAAAAGATATTCATCAGGAAATTGATCTTCAACCGGAGTGTCATCTTTGATATTTTGAATTCTAGACAGAAAGTCAGCCACAGTGTTTTGTTTTCCAGGCCTATCTAGAATAGTAATGTTGAATTCTTGCAATAATAACAACCATCTTATAACTCTACCATTAGTGATTGATTTATTCATTAAATATCTAATGGCAGAATGATCAGTGTGAATAAAAGTTTCATAGCCTGTTATATAGTGTCTGAATTTGTTAATGGCATGAACAACAGCTAAAAACTCTTTTTCAGTTACAGTATAGTTTAACTCTACAGGAGTCAAATTTTTACTGATATAATAGATGGCATAGGGAATTAAATCTTTCTGTCCCAATACTGCTCCTAGAGCTGTATCGGAAGCATCTGTCGAGATATGAAAAGGTAACTTCCAGCTAGGTCCCCTTAATATAGGTGCTTCAGAAATTTTGGTTTTCAGGGTTTCAAAAGCTAACTGGCAATCAGAAGTCCACTTAAATTCACAATCTTTGGTGAGTAATTTAAAGAGAGGAGATGCTATTTTGGTGAAGTTTTCTATAAATCTCCGATAATACCCTGTAAATCCTAGAAAACTTCTAACATCTCTTTGACAACTTGGAATGGATAGGTTAGAAATGACTTCAATTTTTGCCTCATCAACTCTAATCCCATCCCCTGAAATGTGGTGTCCTAAAACAATACCTTCGGTAAACATCATAAAACATTTTTCATGACTAAGTGAAAGGTTTTCTTCTTGACATCTTTTTAAGACTTTTTCCAAGTTTTCTAAAGCCTCTTCAAATGTATCCCCATAAACTATAAAATCATCCATGTACACCTCTACACAGTCATGTATCAGATCAGAAAGAATTCCTAATACTGCCCTTTGGAATGTTGCAGGTGCATTGCACAATCCAAATGGCAATACTCGGTAGGCATAGGTACCCCAAGGACAAGTAAATGTGGTTTTATCTTGGTCTTCAAGTGATACTTGGATTTGATTGTAACCACTAAACCCATCTAGGAATGAAAAGTACTTTTTACCTGCTAATGTATCTAATACTTGATCTATGAAAGGTAAGGGAAAATGGTCTTTAAGAGTAGCTTTATTCATTTCTCGGTAGTCAACACACACCCTCCATTTTCCATTTTTCTTAGGCACAATCACTAAAGGAGAAACCCACTGACTATCTGAAATAGGATAGATGAAGTTAACATTTAACAATTTTTTGTAATTCTTCCTTGACAATTTCCCTAAGATTTGGATTCATCCGTCTTTGAGGCTGTCTGATTGGTTTGAAATTTGCCTCTATATAGATGTGATGAGTACAAGTCTTGGGACTTATCCCTTTCATGTCAGTGTATTCCCATGCATATGCGGAAGAATGTCTCTGTAATACTTTGACTAACTCTTCTTGTTGAGATTTTTCTAGGTTTTTGTTTATGTTCAAGGTTTTGCCTGGAAAAATTTCACTTGTAGAGTTGCCAAATTTGTCCATAGAATGAAGAGACATCTGCCTAGATGACAAGAACTCAATATTGGATCTCTCTTGAAATGATTCTTGTTTGTGTTCTGGAGAAGATTCAAAGTTTTCTAGAGTATTCAGAATTTGATTATCTTCACTAATTTCTGAAATTGTGAAGAGTGGTTGTAAATATTCTTCATCCTCTATCCATCGAGTGTCATCTAGATCTGTAATTGTCCTAGCTGGAGGATATAAAGTGAATTTCTTTGTTGAACTACCATCAGAAATATACATATCACCGGACCTACAACTAATAAAATCATCAGCTGTAGCCAACCAAGGTCTTCCTAGTATAACAGGATGGCCTCCTAGATTATTCTTGGGTGTCAGGATCATGAAATCCACAGGGTACTCCCAAGAGTCTAGGGACACTGGAATGTCTTCTATTACCCCATCTGGTCTGATCACAGATCTATCTGCTAATTGTAATAGTGTGGGTGTAAAGAGAAGATTAGGAAGTTTCAGTTTGTCCATGATTTGTCTACTCATGATATTTATTGTTGCTCCTAAGTCAATGAGTGTGTTTTGAATTTCAATTCCATTGATGTGAATTTTGACAACTGGATTTCCTGGGTCAAGATACTTTGGAATGGTAATCTTACCCATCATAATGTCTGCTATTTGTCCTACCAGTTGAATTTTCTTGGTTTCTCTTATTCTTTTTCTTGTTGTTTTCATACTCAACTCCTTTATTGTTTTGGTTAAAATTGGGATTTCCTTGATGGCTTGCAATAATGGAATTTTAATGCAAACATTTCTCAATTCATCCAAGAAATCATAATTAGGCACCATTATTTGTTTTTCTACACCTTTATCAATTTGTAGTCTTTCCGGAAAGGGAGGTATAGAAGTAGACGTGGATGGTTGCTCTAATACTGGAGTTGGATTTATTGAATCTTTTTGTTTCAGTTTTTCAATGTTTTGGCCTTGAAAGGATGTTCCTTCCTCAAGACTTTTATTAACCCGTAGGGAGTCTTCCTCAGAATTATCTTGTTCCTGTATGATCACAGAAGGTTTCCTCTTCTCAAGTATCCTTCCGGACCTAAGTTGAACATCACTAAGGTCTAGAGGAGTAATTAGATAAGTTGGAAATTGTTGTCCTTCTATCATGTATGTATTCTGAGGGTTCTTATTATTGGGGTTTGGTATGGGCTGAGCTGGCAATTGATTGGATTTTTGAGGAAATGGTAATGGAAGTGGTTGATTTTGATGAGGTTGGTTCTGATGATGTTGTTGAGGATTTTGTTGAAAATTTTGTTGAAGATTTTGAAAAAAAATTTGTTGAGGATTTTGAGGATAAAAATGTGGATATGGTGGATAGGATGGTGGATACTGATAATATGGAGAGTATCTTCCATAGGGACCTTGTGATCCTTGTGCCCAAGCTTGAGATTGATTTTTAAATTGGGGCCAAGGTTGCTGCCAAGAATTCCAAGGTGGAGGTTGATTATACATTTGATCATGAAATCCCTGTGTCTGAGATCCCTGCCAAGGTCTTCTAGATACAAAGTTAAGAGATTCTGTGGAATCTGTAGGAGTTTCTTCTTGACAAACAGCCTTGAGACCATGAAGAGAAGGACAATTCTTGGTCTCATGTTTCTCGGAACAAATAACACAGGTTTCTACAACTTTTACATCCAAAGGGCACTCTCTCAAGGCATGTTTCTTCCTACATTTGGGACAAAAGATTGCCAAGGCATCAGATTCAGCCTTTTGCTTGTTTTGTATCTCGAGGGTGTCTATTTGTTCACTAAGACTCCCTAAGATGTCAGATTTAAAATCATCAAGCATATGTCCTATTTCTGATCTACTTACTGTCCCAGAAGCAGATTTACTTGCCCTTGCAAGAGCGGGATCTCTTGGACCTTTGATAGTTTTAGATTTCCCTCTGGAAAGGTTGATACATAACTCAGATATTTCAGGTAATGTAAGTTGTGATATATCCCCTTTTCCCATCATGTTAAGGATATCCAACCATTCATCCCTAATGGTTTTCAACAAAAGAGCTTTTAAAGTGTCTTGATCTAGGTTTTCCATTTGTGCCCTTTTTATGTTGTATTTAAATATTTCCAACAAATCTTCTAATTTTTCATCTTCTTTTTGTAACATCTTGAACACTTCTTCCTTATGATTAACCGGCATACAATAATCCAAGTATCTCTCTAGAAATGCTTGTTTCATGTCTTCCCATGTCCTAATGGAACTACTGTTTAAGCTCATAAACCACTTCAATGCCGCTCCTTTCAGAGTTGAAGGAAATAATTTCAATTTTTGAGCATCTTGAAGATAGTCATAAGTCCTACACAGCACTTCAAATTCAAATAAGAAAGTTTCAGGGTCCTCAGTTTTAAGTCCATAGAAGTTCGGAAGGACAGAAGGTGAAATGTTTTTCATGGTTGTATTGGTTTCTTCATCAAGTATAGGGAACCCAAAAGAGCTTCATATTCTACCTCTTCCTCCTTCTGCACCTCTACCTCCTTCTCCTCTTCCTCCTTCTCCCCTACCTCTACCTCTACCTCCTCCAAACAATGTATGTTCTCCATTAACAACTCCTCCTCCTCCTTCTTCTGCCATGGTTGACTCTCCTGTGGAAGTAGAAATGTCCCTGACAGGAGTTTTTAGATCTTCTTCTATGGCAGGTTCAGTGGATGAAGTGGAAGGTTTCTCTAATGGAATAGGTGACCTTAGATCTTCTAGAAGTCCAGGATCAGTAAAGGATGGAAGATGGGTTTGAGTTGAAGGTGTACTAGCTCTAGGTCTAGATGAAACAAGTGGTGTTCTAGAAATCAAGCTTCTGCCTCTGCTGCTTATAAATCTTCCCCTTGAATCTCTCTCCCTACGCATAAAATTGTTTTTGGATGCTAAGAAACAAAGGTTACCTAGTTTTCACTTCCCCGGCAACGGCGCCAAAATGTTGGGTCTCAATCTAGTCTCCTAAAATGAGCTCATTTAATTGTCAACCAGGATTTGTAAACTGCTGAAGTGAAGTGTACCATATGTACCTAGGTGCTTGTTTCCTAATGCGTTGTGTGTAGTGTTTGTGATGTTTTTGGTCTTTTATGTTGATTTTTTATGTTTTTGGTCTTTTGATGTTTTATGCTCACAATGAAAATGCCTAGAAAACTAATGGAAAGAAGTTGATGGTCAAAAACAGAGTTAAGCCTAATGTATGGAATGGTAAATGCAATTGAAAACAATGAAGCAGAATCTGAACTATGACTGAATAGAAACAAAAGCTTGATAATGACTTCTTAGGCAGATGACACAAACTAAACTTAAGAAATGATCATTAAATATGCAAATCTTCTAACTAAACAATTAAACACTAATGATGCAATACTCTGTCTTAAGCTCTTTTATTCCATGACTAATTCCTAGTTCTATTCTGCAATTTTAATTGAATTTCTCAGAACCTATACTCAAAGATTTATTGGTTTCTTTTTAAAGTAGTTCTTTTCAGGAAGAGCTATGTTTATAAAATGATGAGGAATTTGCAGAGATATTTCAGACCTTATAGTGATGTTATCTTCTGTTCCTATGGTTATGGATCACTTTGTAGTTTTTAGAACAAAAAGATATTTGTAAATAATGAAGGTTGTCTTGTGAATTCTAACAACTAAAGTAATCTATTGTGCAAAGGATGACAATGTGAATATGAGATGCAAATGCAATGAGTTAATTTAAACATGAACTTAAGATGCTTCTAAACTAGAACAATGTTAAACTATAAGTCATCATCAAACTTGAAATGAAGTAACTGATCATGAATTAAATGCAAATGAAACTCCGGAGCATTCTAACTAACATGCATTATTCTATGAAGTTACACAATCTGTTTGTTCATCATTAGTGATATTTTGGAAGAGTTCCTTCTTGTGGAAGAGGTAGAACAATGCTGACTGTGGACTTGTATGCAATTGAAAGAAAATGAACTGAAAGCAAATGAAAGACTAAGTTATCACATCACGGTCATATCTTGAACTTCTTTAGGATGTCTTGGAAGAATTTCTTCTTGTGGAAGAGTGATTAGAAAAAGTGCAACTGTGATAGTGAATAACAAAAACTACAACTAATTCCTACAGTACTATAGCTATTCATCATTCATTGTTATGATCTGTTGGAAGAATGTCTTCTTGTGAAAGAACTGGAATGAATATAACTACAGTATCTAGTTAAAAACAAGTACAAATTCAACTCCTATCCTACAATACCATAGTCATTAATCATTCATCATTTTGGTTTGTTGGAAGAGTGTCTTCTTGTGGAAGAACTGGAACGAATACGACTATAGTATCTAGTTAAAAACAAGTACAAATTCAACTCCTATCCTACAATACCATTGTCATTAATCATTCATCATTTTGGTCTGTTGGAAGAGTGTCTTCTTGTGGAAGAACTGGAACGAATACGACTATAGTAGATAAAACAAAACAACTACCAATTCAAATGCAAAACGTAAAGGCAGCTAGGAAAAACTTATCTAGTTTACGCAAAAGAAATCCGTGCAAGAGGCAGGGGCCCTCTACCACTTGACGGCATTCAACTTCAAATCAAATCACGCCTTCAGAATAACTTTGTCTTCTCCATTAACAATGCAATAGTTCGAACATAACACTCTGTGTCTTCAAGGACGTAACACAGAGTTTACACAAAATCTAGCAGCAAATCTAACACAAAATCTCTAACTAAGCTCTCGGTCTACTCAAGAGTTTATAAAGTAAATGAAAGTAACAATAATTACAACAATTTAGGAATAATGTCTTTCCTTATCCGAATCATCTTAGGAGTCTTTGAGGTGGCTACGTGAAGGAGAAAAGACACCTGGACTGAGACAGTCCTAGTAGGAGTCTTCCTTCACAAATGTGTTCCCACGTGCATAATCGTACCCATAATTCATTTCCTCTTCCATGATGAGCAACAAACCATGTAGGCACGACGTGGATCATGCCCATATGCGTTTTTCCTCAAGAGGCCACCTGGAACATACTCAAACATAAAGGTAGCTGCAGAATCGCCGGTTAGCTACGGAATGCCTGCATTCTGCAGCTAATTCCGGTCAAAATGCTTAACAATGGCAACAATCACAAAATTCAACAAGTCAGTCATGTAAACCATTCTAGAAGTAATTTTAACTATTTTTATTGATCAATTTGGTTTAAAATAGAAATGGACAAGGGAGAATGAAGTAAAATGAGGTGAAGGAAAACACAAATTTGAGGCTCAACAATGGTCCCTTAGGAATCTTGGTATGAACCTCAACTTTGGGTTGAGGGATATGTAAGGGGCCATTGGATGTCGAAGGAGGCTCTGTAGAACCTAAAGAAGGAGGCTTGGGGGTAGACTGAGCAGGAGGCTTGGGGTACTGGCGAGACCGAGTTTGAAGGTGAAGGTCGATGGTTGGGGATGGATTAGAGTTCATCATGAGGATCTGGTAATCGGAAGAACCAAAAATGGAAGGTGGAGTGGAGACCCACCCATCAGGTGGTTGGGTAGCCACGAATCCTTGCTGAGGGAAAGGATCAGTAAACACAGCTAGTTGAGTAGAGGCCACATTAAGGGGAGCATGAGGAGAGGCATGTTGTCCTCGCAATGTGGCTTGAGACTCCCACATCTGCCGCATCTATGGTAAAAGGGGACAATCATGGGTGTAATGACCGTAAACACCGCAACACAAACAAGGCTTATTAGTATGAAGAGGCCTGTCCGGCTTGGGCTGAGTGCCCTATTGCTGGTTAGCGGTGTTAGGGTCAAAACCTTGAGGATTGGGTCCACGAGTACCAGGGGCAGACTGATTTGGATTTCCTCTCCGCCTATTTTGAGAAGAAGGGGGATTAGTCGCACCATGCTGTGCAAATACTTGCCCTGAAGGGGGCTGTAGGTGTTGTTGCTGGGGTTGAGGAGGCAGGGGAGGTGGAAGCGCATATGCTGGGGGAGCTGGCATACCAGGCTGCAGATAAGGATATGGTTAGGTTGGGAAACATTGAGGTAAGCAAGAGGTTGGGCGAAAGGAGGAGGCATGCCGTATCCTGGGTACATGCTACTGGGAGGGGGAAGAGTGCTAGAGGTGCTGGCCCCTCCGGGAGGGAGACCGTAGCCCATAGGAGGTTGAGCATACGGATGGGACAGGGCTCCAATGATACCGTCGGTGGAATGAGATTCCCCCGGGGTGTTAGCGCCACCGGGCCTGGGGAGGTCAGGAAGGACAGTATAAACATAACCAGACTGGGTGTAGATCAGGTCATATTTCAAGGCTATTTGGAGGGTGGCTTCTTCGGTTTGAGGGAAATGGGAGGCGACATCTTTTCTAATGGGAGCTAAGAGAGAGCGAAGGAACCAGTCCATATAGATCCAATCTTCGAAGGGGGGAGCTCGACATAAGCTGCGTCTTTGTCGCCATTCTTGAACATGGGTATAAAGGCGGGTCGAAGATGTTTGCTTAAAGGAAGTCAAGAGCTCTGTACCGGTATCATATCGGAGAGGGAGATGGAAGTAAGACAAAAAGGCTTGGGCAATGGTCGCAAAGGTGGTATGGGAAGAGGTGGCTTGGTCTACATACCATTTAGAAGCTTCGTTGGTAAGCGTGCATTAGAACAAACGAAGACGGATGGGGTCATTGGTAATGGAATTGGAGGAACACCACATGTGGAAATATCGGACATGATTGGTTAGATCTTCTCCAGCAAGGCCTTCGAACTTAGGGATTTCAAAGGGGAGCTTGGTTGGTATAGCAGGCCAACCAACATCGTGGCGGATGGGGTCATTGATCAACTGGTTGAAATCGGGGAGGCTGAGGCCTACAATGTACGGCAGCAAGGGTATGGCCGAGGTAGTTCTTGTGGCGGTTCCGCTAGTAGTAGTTCCGGCATTAGGGCCTAGAGCACCGCTAGCGTTAGGCCCTGGACCAGACATAGTGAAGGTGACAGGGGGAGAACCAGGAGGAGAAGGAGGACCCAATGAATCAGAAGAGGAGTCGGAGTGTAGACTCGGAGGAGGACTGGCTCGACGACGGCGGGACGGAGCAAGTCGATCGACCAAAAACTGAGGGTGAAGGCCAAGAAGTCTTCAGGAAAGGCGCCTTGGGGGCACAATGATGACGGGAAGAAGGAAACCGACAAGGGCAGAAAGGGAAAGAATAAAATGAGGTCAAGGGCAGAAAATGTGCAGTGACAATTGATTTTAAAGTCTTTGCCAGGCGGTGTTAACTAGGCGCTTCTTCACTTAGGGTCAGTGTGTGGCGTGTGCTAATTTTAATTTTTAAACCCTTTCCGTTTTGAGAGCAAGAAAACAATGTGTTGCGTAACTGAAAATAAATTTGCAGAGAACAGTATATAATGCTGAAATAACAGAAAATTAACAGCTACTTTTGCATCTATTTAACCCAAGAAGGCGGGTCTCTCAAAACTAGTCAAAAAAAAGGGGAAAAAATCTAGTCAAAACACACGGAAAAGAGGTCAATAGATATAAGGTCAAAAGGGACAGGGATCTAAAGGATAAAGCTGCTGAAAAGAGGTGCAGATCACAGCCAAGAGACAGAGGCAAGGTGGCTAGAAAAAAGGGAAGAAATCAGAAAAAAGCGGAAAGGACAGGGGGGAGGTCCTAAAGAGAGGTCCAAACAAAATGAAAAGAGGTGATTTGAAAGGAAGAAAGGCTGATTTAAAGGGATCTGAAGAGGAGGTATCAGATCTGAAAAAGGGGAGGCTGAAACTCTGAAAAAACAGACGCCTGAAGCAGCTAAAACTCTTCCACCAAAAGTGGAGGGTACTGAAGCCCTAGGGGGCTAGGTTCCCACTTAGATGAGAAAAATAGATCAGGAACAGGTTGAAATGGGCTGAGACAGAGGCTGGAAAACCCTGATAGAAGCTTCAGAAAAACCCAGAAAAATTACAGAAAAATAGTTGAAAAACTGGCAGGTCACAGTTTCTGACCTGTTTTCAGTGCAGGTCGCAGAAAATGGGCAGAAAAGTGCGACCTGGAGGTCCAGGTCGCAGTTTTTGGGCTGAAAAGTGCGACCCCTCGCTCCGGTTCTCTCGGTGGCAAATTTTTAGAAAATTTGTCGTCTCAGTTGCGGCTGATGCTGGTCACCTGCGCAATAGGGCCATAAACACGCAAAAGTTAAAAAATTTAATGTTTTAGGGTTTTATGTGAGAAAAACAACATAAAAATAGGAAAAATAAACAGCTGAAAAGAAACCCTACGGTCTGAAGTAGCTGGATATGCAGGAATATGAAAAACGACAGCGATCGTAATTTAAAACCCATGTGGAGTCACCATTTGTTAGTATGAATCCTTTGTCGAAGTGTACGAAAAAGGACCACTTTAGCTACGCATAACTAATAGCCCTAACAACAAAAGTGGCTGCCAATATCTTCATATCTGCAGTTAGTTGAACAAGAAAAGAGCTGCAAAAAACCAGATCTATGCATGGAAAGACATTGAGCAGTAAAAACAAGGGTTTGCTCCATATACCAATAGACAAGACAAGAAATTTTTTTTGAAAGAATTTTTATATTAAATGGGGCACCTGGGAGGAAAACAAGAAGGTGTATCCAATTCTCCTCAGTGGGATGGGTTCTTGTAAGTCCTCAACACTTCAGATCTAAGATCTCTCACTCTTGTTGGTGTAGAAAACCCAATGCAAAGAATAGAGCTCAATGGGAGCTCACACAGCAAATAATGGAAAAATGTGACCAAGTGTATAGATCCAGAGTGATCTAATATGCAACAAAAGGTGAAGAATGATGGGAAAAACCCTCCTATTTATAACAAAATATTGGGTCATTCTAGATCTTGGTGCATGATTAAAATAATGTTAACCAAATATAGATCCACCTTTTATGGAATATTTTATTATATTTGTTGGAGGGAAAAAGTATTTGACTTGGGTAAAATCCCTTTATTTGTCAATAATAAATAAATAATGATTTATTTATCTTTTTAAGGAAGTGGTTGAAGGATAATCAAATAAATAATGATTTATTTAATTATTTGTGGGTGATTTGGTCATATTTAACAAGGAATATTAACTAAATAAGATTTAAATAATTATTCCTAGAAAATAATAAGATAAATAAAGGTTTATCTAATTAATTTCTTTGTTTTGGGTTAAACATGACTAGGAATAATAATTAAATTATGGTTTAATTAATTATTCCATGAGGAAAATCAAACAAATATAGGTTTGTTTAATATTTCCTTTTTGGGTTTCTTGTTTAGACCATAAACAACCTAATAAATGTGGTTTATTAAGTTATTTAACATAGTGAAGGAAATTTTACTTAGGGTAAAATTGGTCTTACATGGTGTACTTGGGTCCATCTAATGATAATAGGTTAGATGACCAAAAAATGGTGTAACAGTAACCATATAATTATGCATTTTAAACTTCCAAACATACAGAGGGCGATCGTTTGACAAGAGAATTGAGATCTGAATACTGAGAAAGATTATTGTTTTTCTCTGCTTGGGAAATCAAGAGTAACCACATAAGTTTTAATGGATCCACCAGGGAAATTGTCACAGATCTTGAGTTGGGTTACCATATTTGACAGAAAAAATAGAGGACCATACTTAGTATGATGATTGGTGGTTTTCAGCATTTGGCTGTATACATTTGGCCCAAAGATGAAATTGGTCCATAGGTTTTTCGGAAGCAGGAGATGGATCTATCATTGAACTCAAAAAATGTTAATTTTGAGTCTAGTATAGCTACATTGTTGAGCTATAAAGTCCTTAGATTTTGCAGTTGGGTGTTAATAATCATGAAGAACAACAATTCATGTCAATGGATCAGTAGTTCTTCAGGAAGAGCTGGAAGGATATTAGAGGATATGGTGGCATGCATGATTTGGGTTATCTTGCTACTTGATTGGATTCTAGACCTTCTTCACCACCTGTGTCATAACAATTCAATGGATATGTAGATAAAGAACTGTACAGGGACTTAAATGAGATGGTTTCTCTGGTGTATTCCTTCATTTTATGTTTGTGATCAATCTTATCCATTTTTCCATATGACCCAAGTCTTAAGTTTTCATAATGAGTGGACATCAATGGGCTTTGGACTTGTGTTTCTAGTTGATATTCATGCAATTTTGATAAAATAGTAGCCCCAAATCCTTAAATGGTTGAAACCATCATTTTGTTTTCCTGAATCACAAACAGAAATGTTGCATAAGAATACAAATGAAAAAGATTATTCTTATTCTATGTAGTTGGCATTGCCCATTCTCTTTACTAAAAAATATTTCCATCTATAATGTGTATTGCTTTCATTGGGAGGCTTCATGATTTTAGTTGCTAGATATTTACATCTTGGTTTTGGCAGTTTTCTAGTGTGATGCCTTGGAGTATGAGGCTTCTTCTTATTTTCTCTGCTATAGTGACGCTGAGTGCCTTTTCCTTTTCAGTGGTCAAATTATACGAGGATAAGGTTAATTATGGAAGATTATAGGGTGAATAAATCCTCTCACTATTCCACCTTGGTGACACTCCCACTCTTAGGGACTTGTCTACTAAAAAGGTGAAACTAGATTTTGGAAATGTGCATATCGTTAACCGAAGCTCAATATCATCAGTTTTGCAGGATGCTGGATTGCATTCATTATTTTTTCTTTCACTGTATTTTGTCACTGCAGTTGGAAGATTTAATGACAAGAAGAAATGTGACACAATGTTGTTTCTGGTTTTCTATTTCTTCTTTTGAGCATCACCTTAAGGGAGCCATGTAAATTCTAGAAAGGAGTTTTTTTTTTAGAAATTGAAATGGGAATCTAGGTTGTTAGTCGGGTTCATTGTAATCTTTCCAATTAGTAGGAGTACGATGAGGTGTTGGGCATTGCTTCAGCAAAAACACTAAGCACAATGGAGATTTCTATATTTTTTTTGGTTTTAAAACATAAAAGGAGAGAAAATAATACTGAGAGCGAGAAACAAAGTGAAAACAATAAGTGCTAAAGTGGTGGCACTTTCAATGAAGAGATACCAGGACATCAAGGCTTGGTAATAGTCTCTTGGGTAGAGTAGTTCGTGCAAGTGCAAGTCAACTCTCAGAGAAAATTAATGGAGCTTGAAGCAATTTTCCAGTGAAAAATTTCCTCCTGCTCTAGGTTATTAACTTATTATACAACAAATGAATTAGCTACAATCATTGGGAAAACAGGTAATTGGGATGTTTTAGTAGCTGGTATTGTATTTGCTGCAATTGAGGGAATTGGCATTGTTGTGTATAGAAACCCCATACCCATAGCCAAGCTATAGTCTCTAGTTATAGAAAACTTCTAGAAAGTGGGAGTCTACTTAGGTATTTTTTTAGATGCCTTCAAACTTGGAAGCTACAGATTATAACACAAGTGACCAAAGCCACAGATGGATGCTATTTTTCAATTCTGAAATTTGCATAAGTAAATAGAACATTTGATATTCATTCCAATGCCACAATTTCATACACCACTAATATTTAAATGGGATGTCACTTATCTCCTGTATAGTTACAGCCAGTGCAAGCTATTGCAAGCGCCTTCTATCCCTACACGTGGAGTTTAATTATAAAACACATGATGGATCCCACTTTTTCAACATCTTTGTTTATTAATAAACAGATCCAGGGTAATTTGGGGAAAGAGCTTGAGGGTTTGATTCTTTTTAGACACAAATAGAAAATGAAGAGACCACTCAGGTTGAATTCAAAGGGGGAAAATTTGGTGGTCTACTGAAACATGCAGAGTGGCATCATGTGGCAGGAAACCATTGGAAAGGACATCATGCCAGATGTTGTGTATATGTATCAATTGTGGAGCAGAATAACAATGGGAACAATAATTCAAATCCTCAAGTTCATGATGATGAGAAGATTTAAAGTAATTTTTTTGTGGAAAATGGTAGAAAGAATAGTCAATCTGTTTCAGAGCATGTAGCATGTCTTGATGAGGCAACAAAAGTCTTATAAAAGTTTTGATAGAGGTAAGATAACTCAAGGAAAACAATGAAGGTTGGGTTGATGAGTTGTGCAAAAATTTACTGTATTTGTCATTCTCTAGAGAGGGCATTAAGGCATTCCAAAAAAAAATATCCCCCACTCTCTTGTTTTACTTATGAGTAATGAGAAGCACCATTGGCATGGGGAAGGAGGGAACTTTTTAGATTTTATATCAAATGTTATCACAAATACAAGTGCTTTTGGTGCTTCCTGGAAGAGCAATACATTCACCCTATTGTTGAAAAATTCATGTGTGATATTAGTGTATTTGATCAACCTCTCTCAGAATAAAGCAACTTAAAAGGCCTAAAATAATTATGTGCAGTGGGTCTGATAACCATACCAATGCTCATTTAGCACCTAAAACAAGCCCTGAACCTAAAGTTGTTGGTGAAAGTATAATGGTAGCAGAAAAGAAACATCGACTCTCCTCAGAGGGGAGGGCGTTTTGCATGTCATTCAGGTATAATGGTAGCAGAAAAGAAACATTCTCAGAATTAAATAAGGTAAGGGTAGGCTGACCTACGTATGATCATAAGCTAATTTGTTTGATGTCAATTAGAAGATGGAAACCTAGAAGAGAATATCCAATCAAACATTACCCTTTGATATTCATGGGCAATCTATAAATTCATCTCAGTCAGTCCTCCTATATACTTTATAATGCTTTCTTATGCATGTACAAATGAGATTTACCTCACAAGTTGCTGCATGCTATTCAACGATGTGCATCCTTTAGAATAATTGCAAACGAAAAATGTTTTCTGGGTGTTGAGAAATGATGGACAAGTTTCCCATCCCACATCATCCCGGATTTCCATTGTTTGATAAGGTGCATAAATATGGATATTGCTGTGAGTTTGCTAAGGAATACATGAAAGAACTATAGAGGTAGTTCCTTTCTCAACAACAATTAAACAATAATGGCAGTGAATTTAATGTGTCAAAAGCAGAATTATAGCACCTAGAGGAAATTAATTCGAGGTGGCCTTTATGGTGTTGCCCTTGTTGCAGTAAATCTATCAACTAATCACATCTCTGGGTTGATCAAAACATTCTAAAGGTATTGAAGGAGGTTGGTGAAAGTGTTTCAGATTTACAGATAGAACTTAGCAGGTTTTAGTTATAGGCCTTTCCCCATTTTTAGTATGTTGGAGATCACATGCATATTAGGAAGAATCGAATGAAGAGTTATTGGAAATGACATGATGGATTTATTTTTGATATCACATAGATTCATAAGTCAAAGAAAAATTTATCTAAAGCTGGTCTAGAGATGTTGACCAATGTGCCTATTATGCATGGCCACAAGCATTTGGTCTCGTCTTGCAAACTTCTAGTAGAAAAAGTTTCAAATGCGAGTTTGTAAAAAGGCTGAAGTCATAGGTATATAGTTTGGTGAATAAGGTATGAAATCAATTCTTCCAACAGCAACATTGGATGTATATCAGCACATACAGGCTTTAAAGATTCATTTTTATAAATCGTTTCCCCCCCATCAATTAAAGCACTACCATCTACGGCAATACAACACCATTTTGCAAGAAGGCTGAGAATAGTCCTTGCAGGATTTCAGGATGAATACATGTCATTTATTGAACCCGTGGATTACGCATCGCTTGCCTCCCATACCACAAACAAATCCAGATAGTTTTAAAAAAGTAATTGCAATAACATTTGAAACAATATTGTGTCCTCTAAGTAAGCCACAGAGGAGAATTTCTAGAGCTGGTTGGAGAAGACATTTATGGTGTCACAGAGTTTACAAAATTTCTTGTGGGGATGGATAAACATATCATGTTGTAAAGCATGTCCAAGGTTGTAACCTCTTGCTGAGATATTTCAATTGCAATGGATTAAAACCTGTGGATTTGAATTTTAGAGATGGATGGATAGCAGAGTTTGTTTCTGGAAGAGGGGGTGCTTCTAATGGATTTATGCAAGAATGGATTAGATTTTTCATGGTTATTTCTGTGTTCAGTAGATAAAAGGTTTTTTAAAATTTTATTGGATGAATCGGTGATTTGAAGCATGTAAATTATTATTATTACTATCCAATTTTAAGATCACGACTAAGCCATACACCAAATTGGTGTATGAGACTTCTTTGTTTGTGGGACAAGAGACCCACATCTGCATAGCGATTTGACTGCTAAGTCTACAAAGGCGTACATACTCTGCCCCCCTCTGTTTTTGAACCTGTGACCTCATAGGAGGAAACACATGCTCTTATCCATTAGGCCCACTCAAGCTGTCAAATTAATAGTGTCAGGAAGAAGGATCACAGTTTGTCAAAATGGTCAACAATTGGTCTTCCTAATTTTCTATGAGGACCTCAATTCTCTGATTTATGTGCCAAATTCTTCTATGGATTTGATTGTACACTCATTGCCTACAATGTTGTCATAATTTACTTTGATACAGAATATATTGGAATGACAGTAGCCCTATGAAATGAAAATTTAATCTACAAAATTGAGGTGTTTTTCATCTTTAGTTTATTTTGAAGTTGGAAAGATTTTGTGCAGCATTCTAACCTCACTTACAAGACTTCAAGGTGGACGGTATATACACCTAGTCCTAACTTAATCACTTCCAGGAATTTAGTTGATACTTCAAAGGAACTTCATGGTCCATTGCATCACTCTACAGTGGCAGGTCTGCATGAGGTCAGGCTAATAAGGCTCAAGTGTCAACTATAAATGGAAATGGAGGTGGCTCCTTGGGGTTTGGCCCAGTTAAGCATACCTTGGAAAGGTGGTTCTATTGATATTTCCAAAGTCGATACGAGAATTCATTTTGATCTTGTTAAATTGTTGTTGCAGCCATGTATAATTCAAAGGATGATTTATTTAGTCAACTACGTTCATATAGTCTTGCTCTCTCCAAGACTACGTGACAATCAACACATCCTTAGGTCGATAACAGAGAAAGGTTGCATACTTATGAAGATGCAGTTAAAATTAGTAACAATGCCTTTCTTGGATGATGATTAAGCAGATTACCTTCAATATTACACATGCCTTTCTTGGATGATGATTAGGCATATTACCTTCAATACTACAATGTGTGTAGGAGCTTTACATCAACAATTAAGGAGAAACAAATATCTTTCACTCAAGTATGTTCTGGGACAAACACGTGAAAGCTTGTAACGTGTCTATTGCAAATGAGTTTCCACCATTGAAAAGAGTTCTTGGGTATCTGAGTTAGTCTGGAATACTGAAAATTTACAGGATTAAGGACAGGACAAACAATGCATCGAGGTTTTGCAACCTAAATGCAGGATTGAAAATCAAGGAAACAACAGTAACGTTATATGCACTAGTAACTTCGTTGAGGAAAGGCTTAAATTCCAGTTGTGGTTTCTCATTGAATGTGGTGTTACCTTGAGAGTTAACCTCTTGTTGCTAATTGCCTGTTATATGGTGGATTCTATGTTCCAGAAAGAACAATGACAGGGCTCTTAGGTGTACAATGTACCATACTCATTTACTAAAGTTTTATCTTGTGAATATCTATTGTTATTAACTGTATATTATATAGGGCATGATAAAGACCTCTGAATTCAGTTAGTGCACCGAGAATTGAGGATGCACTTAAATAAAGACATCATTGTAGAATATGAATAGTGTGCCTACAATATGCTAACTGCAAGTATGAATGCATGGAGGATAGGTCATATGTGATAGAAATTCTTGCAAGATCTGACTATAATTGAATGCACTGAGGACAGTGCACAAATAAGGGGGGAGGGTGTAACACTCCCTATTCGACCCTTGTGTGTTGTAATCGCCATGTACATGTGGAGTAAGTTGGTGAGCCTAAAACTAATTGAGGTTCAAAGTTCCTCTTGCTTGCTCCCCCTTGTGTGGTGGATGACATGTGTGGCTTTTAGTGGCCTAGCCACTGATGATATTTCTAATATGTGCGATGTTAATGACCAGCTTTCGGTCATTGATGTATTTGCAATTTGTTTCAATGAATAAGCCTTTGAGTTGTCCAAATATGACTTTTTTCTATGGTGTAGTGTAACTAGATATTTTTGTTTCATTGTTGGAATTCAACAATACAATTTTTGATAAGATTATGAATTTTAGTTGTTTAAAATATGATTTTGAACATATAAATGAATTTACAAGCGAATAATTCTTGAAGCACTCAAATTTTGTAAATTAGACAGGTAAGCCTTATGATTCCAAGACTTTTCTGAGGTATTTTAGATAAAATTAACCAGAAAATATACCAAAGAGAAACAAAAACATTTTTAATCAATTCTCAGATAAACCTAAATGATTGTTTGAGTTGTCACTCTTTGGAAGATGTGATGTATATGACTGAACATGAATATATGCACGAACGGTTGTAAGGAACGTGGGGGAAGAGATACAGAACTCTAAGCTGAGAAACAAAGTAATTCTGTAGCATTATAATGTCATTACATGTTAGTATCTTCCAGCATATTATAGAGAAGATTCGGATAAGAAGCAGACCCCCAACTAACAACACCCATTTTTTTTAAAGTCAAATATGAGTATTCATGCTTACGATATAAGTCTTTTAACTCTTTTTTCCGCCAGTGGAAAATTTCCAAAGTTGTCGTATTAAATGAATGATTGAAGATTTACTTATCATGGAAGTCCACTTAAGTCCCTAGGAAGGCTGGGAACATAGAGGAAGTGTCACTGTGAAACATGGTAGATATATTGCATTATCATACAATCGTATTCAATGTACATATTAGAACTTTGGTATATTTTCATGCCCCTATGAGTCTCCAAAAAACCAAGTCAAAATGAGCTACAAAAATCCAACTTCCAAAATAATTAAAACCACTAACCCATATCTCCAAAATAAAAATGGACAAAACCTATTACCAATAGCAGAATGGAAATAACAGAGAACACCAAAAAATGAAACCACTAAATTACTAAGGAAGCCAAATAGCCACATTTCTAGATATTTAAATGGTAAAAACCATTCCTCTAGGAAACTTTGGAAGGTTGTATGTTTTGTATTCGAGGAAAAAAGGATTTGAATGGTAATAATCATTCCTAGAGTGAAATTTGGATGGATGGACATTCTGTAATCCAGAAGAAATTAATATCATAAATATTAAAGTGAAGAGATAGATACATAGATCTGAATGACACGTCAAATGCCATAAAGAATGGCATGTTGGATGTTAAGTCATATACCATGTAAGTGAAGAGTAGTTAGGTGAGAGAAATTTTGGATATATGGATGGCTTAGAGATATGATTGTAATATCTATGATCTATAATATGAGTAGAGGAACACTAAATCTAGATATCCCAGATTTGGGTTCCATATAGGATGACTCATCTTAGATAACACACATTATTAATGATGATACATCTAACACAACATAATTTCACATTTGTGATGCCACATAACCTAACATGCAAAAACTTATGATAACCCAAGTGATATGTTAGAAATATCATAGGCCACATGTGATGTCAGATGCAAGTGGACAAGTGGGTGAGTTGGAACTAAGTAGAATGATTCAGATATCCCAATAATTAAGGCAAAACATTATAGCAAGGAAAACTCATAACTTAGAAAATCTGAATCTGGGTCTTTCTTTAAAATCTAGATATTTGAATATTTGGATTTTAAAGAAAGGTCCAGATTGTGGATATCATTATGATATTGCAAATAACACAGTATGCATATTTCATATTTCAAGAGTGCGTGACAGTTGAAATGTTGGTGTTAAGTGGATAGAGCAAAAATTGGGATCTAGATGTTGAGTGGTAGGTAAAACATTATGGATTCTAGGTGGTAGGACATGTTTGGGCCACATGAAATGGATTTTCAAGCCACTCAAAATGAAAATGACAGAGATTCCTTACATTTGGAGGTAGATTCCTTTAGAAAATATCTTTCAGAAAAGTAAATATAAGTGAAAGCCTCCTCATGATTTCATCCTGACTTGAAACACCAGTTTGATACTACCATAGAGAAGTTAATAGCTTACATCGAGGAATTCATTTAATATTATACTTTGGAAATTGTTCCTTGCATGGAGAGATTGTCTTATCTTGATACAAGCCTCCTTTTTCTTATTAAAAAATAGAATGTAGTTAATTCTCATAAGTGAACCTGGTTCATAGATGTTTTTTTAAGCTTGATTCTGATTATTGAAATTCATTGGAAAAATAAGCTATAATTTCTTTGGACATGTTCCTCAGAGAAATATTCAATTATGAAGAAAAGGAAGTAGACCTTATAAATGAAAAGTAAATGTGAGGAATTCAAATAAAACCTCAAAATTAAGAATAAATTAGGGAATTGAAGGACCTTTTATGTAAATTTTATGAGAATTTTAAATAAATGAGAATGGATAACAGAAAAATAAGAACTAATATTGAGCAGACAGAAAGCAAATTGTTGTTAGTTAGAGAAAATCTGATATTTAAGACATCTGATATTTTTGTTTCTTGTATCATGATGATTGTTTTATTTTCCTTTTTAATTCGATCTTTGAGATATCTCTTCTTAATCTAGTTCCTTGACATTTTGTAAATGGCATGTATACACTGGCAATGATGGAATTTATACAATTTTCATTCATATTCTTCATTTCTCAAAAAGTAAAAAGCATTTGTTTGATGCACTTAGTTTCTTTTTTGCATTCATAACATTAAAGGAACTGAAAAGAAAAACTTGCATTTGCATGTAGGATTGTGTTTTTTTGGCAAAAAAGGAACATTAGGAAATCTACATTTAGTTTTGTGCTCAATGTTTTCTTTTGTTCATTGATTTTCTTGCTCACAAAATTATTTGCTCTCTTCCCTTTGTAGCTAGGTCTTTCATTGAAAAAATAAAAGCGAAAAGTTCGCTTATCATTCTTAGTTTGCATTTAGGAATTTCTACATACATCATCGCGGTACCATTGAAAGGCAAATTGTTAAGCAAGATCAACATAAAATTAATCTCAATTTATCTAAAAATGCATTGGAACCATAACGATAACATTTAGAAGGTCTAGGCTAGAGACGTGTTTCGGCGTCGTAAAACATAGAAGCTGTCATTAACTTGTCTACGATACATTCCAAGTGTGATATCTCACCCCATGTACGTAAATATATCGTAGCACGTCCCTTGGGGTGGCGTTATAGTACGATAAGTATATAGGTGGTGCTCTCACTGTGCGGTTTCGCATTAGACAGCGCTATTACGGGCTTGGGCCTCCACGCACCTTCGGGTATATTTGGGAGGACAACTTTTAGGTGCTATCCATCCATAGTGAACCGAGTCGGCCGCCTTTAAATTGTGATACACCAAACATAGCATTCGGGGAGATTTCCTGCCCGTACTTCTTGGCTTGCCAGGAGGTATTCTGCAGTTCACAGTTTACTGGTAAACCCTTTTGCCTAGCATTACCCTCTTTTTGTTTATTTATTTTTGGTTAAAATTAATCATCAATCATGGAAGAACATAATCCTACCCCCCGTCATTCGCGTAGATTAGCTTTAAAACCACCTTTACCACTAGAAGTTACTTCTAGTAGGCGAAGGCGATCGAAATTTGCCCAACAATGATGTTGATGTTGTGGATGATATTACTTGATGCTTCATGATGGGTGTTCTTTCTCACTTTCACATAATCTTTTTATAGCCTCTACTTGATGCCTTTGTTGCTATGGTCATGTCAGGCATTAATTAATTTTCTTCAATGTTCAATGTGGGAAGAGTGCAAATGTTCCCTTGATGCAGTTTAAATTCAGGCACAATAGACTGTTGTTATGCACCATGTTTCCCTGGCTCCTACATATTGGAATATGCCCAAAATGATTTTGGAGAGTGATATCCATTCATGGAAGGATATTTTCACTCTTCTTTCATGGAAGTTTATTTGCACTTGTCTTTCATTCTCTCATGAAGCAAGTGAAATTTCTTGGGGAATTTCTAATCAACAAGTTTAAGGAGTTTGTGTCAGATTTGGGTAGACTCGTAGAATGATTAGCTTGTGGCTGCTATAAACCCTTTTTGTCAACCCATGGATGCATGGGTTAAATTTGCAGTTGATTTGCAGTTTCCAATGATTTGACACTAAGAATCATTGGCTGACTGTGGTGATTCATTGACTTATTTTCTTCTTTTTTGCCCCTTTCCCTTAGATGGTCATTCATGGGAGGGGAAGTTCCAGTGAATGTATGATTTGTGGTGTGCATTTATCTATTGGTTAACTCTTTGGTAACATCCCATGACTGTTATTTTAATGGAACTTGGTTAAATAACAAACACTAAGTGTTAATTAGTAGTTTTATATGTTTGATACAATAATTAATTTTGCTTTATAGGATCCCAAATGTGCTTTTTTGGGCCTGAAACTTTACATGGCACTCATGTGTTTACAAATCATGGAAAAAAATTGAGTCTTTTTAGGTTATTTCATGGCCATACTGGACGTGTTTCATTATGGAAAGGAAATTATGGTCAACAGGAGGACAATGTCTTAAGGGATTTCTTTCCATTCATAAGTAAAAGAATCACTAGTAACTGACTAGTTTCCTTCCTCACTTTTATCATGGAAAATTATAGAGGATATGTTTCAACTTCTTATAACCAATTCTTTACAACTTAAGGGAGAGGTGTTTTGGAAAGGATGATTAAAGTTATTGTAATATTTTGTTGTTTTGTTTAAAGCTTTCAAGTGTTCATTAGGTGATTTGGAGATATGATTTAATTTAGTGGAATTTTTTTTATATTTTATATTTGAATGATGTTCTTTGTTTTATAGATGATGACTCATGATGTTATTGTTTTGTGTATAATGATTTATTTTTTCTTTGGGGCTTGGGCCTTGGCACAACATTTTAATAAAAAATTGCATAATGGTTTTTGTGAACATTACACTTATTTTACTTTGAAAGCTACTTACAAATCTAGTAATTCTCAACTCTTGGAAACTATTGATGCAGGTTTCTAGATCGATTTGAAATTTTACTTCTGGAATATTCAGTGAGATGTCAAAATATAATCCTGGGAAGAAAATATCAAGGCAAATTGATGTATTATCATACTTTAAAAAGTCTCAATCCAAGAATACACATTATCTTCATGCTTCAAGCTCCTTTGAACAATCTATTAATGAGAGAGATGTTAACTCTTGTGAAAATGCATCTGATATCCATATGATGGATTAAATAATAGGTTACTCAAGTGATCAGGGTGAGATAAATGCAGTTTCAACAGAAATTAATGATGAAAATGTTAAAGATATTTCCTTGGAAGGTGACACAAACCATTCACGGAAAAGGAAAAAAGGCCAGTGGACTATAGGGAGAAAATTCCAAGATGATTGGCTCTCAAGTTTTCCATTTATTGAAGAAATACCTTCTACAAATGAGGATTTACGAGAAGTTAAATGTCTTGCGTGTAGTTGGAAAAGTTGCAAGGTAGTGAAATTTCAGATGAAGCTAGATACAGTACAAAAGCATGCAGGAAATGTTTATGAAAAGAAAATTGTAGATGGTAAAGAGAAATCTATTATTAGATGGAAATATTTGGAGGAATGCCGACATAGCCAATGTGTGGAAGAATACAAAAAATATTTAATAAATAAGAAGAAACTTGAGGCAAGTGGAGGAACCATCATATCTCAATTTGAAAAGACGATGGAAAGAAGTTTGTTATCCAAGACGATACAATTGAGCACTATATTTCACATCTTATGTAAAGGTCGTCCTATGACAGATTATCCATATCAGATGAAATTTCTATCTTTTCTTCACGTGCCAAACTTTCCATCTTCTCATTGGTCCGTAACTAGTGGTTGGGAATGGGCAAGATATCTAGCTCAAGTAGAAATTGATGATTTGAAACAGGAGATTGCAAATGCTAGGTTTTTGGCATTTTCTTTGGATGAGGTTACAACTATTGATAATACTTCATGGATTTACATGAGAATTTATATGGTTAATGACCATATTAGGCATTCCTATCTACTTGGGATTAAAAATATGAGAGAGACTTCTACAACTGAAAATATTTATGAACTTGTTCTTAATACTTCGAAGGAAAGTGGTATGGATCATTTAATGATTGCAAAAAAGTTGGTATGTGTTGGAGCAGATGGAGCATCGGTAATGAAAGGACAAAGGAATGGTCTTTGTGTTCGACTACAACTATCAGCTTTTCCATATATGATTAATATTCATTGTATGGCTCATAGGATGAATCTTTCATTTAAAATAGTAAGCAAGTTTCCATTAGTTTCAAAAGTTGAAGATCTTGTACGTGAGACTCATGCATACTTTTCTCGTAGTCCCAAACGATATTTAGAGTTTCAACAATTTGCAGATGGTGTTACGAATGGAAAAAAACTACTGAAAGATGTTGATACAAGATGGATCTCATTAAATGGACCAGCTCAAAGACTATTTAGTGAGTTCAAATCTTTGGTATGGTTGATGTATGAAAATCGCTACAATGTAGACAAAGCTCAAGATATTTTTTTCGACTAACTGATATAGAAACATTATTGATATTGGCTGGAATTCTTCCTATGCTACATGAAATGAATGTCCTCGTGAAAATGTCTCAGAATCGCACAATGTATATTGTCGAATACACAAATGCGAGAAAGTCAGCATGCCTTGCATTGGATAATTTGTATATGATGCCGGACTCTTTTACTGGTCCAGAGTTTACAAGTTGGACTAAGATCATCAATATAGAAAATACTAAAAATTTTTTGACGTTTGATGAAAAAGGGATACTATGTATCACAGTTCATGGGTATATGGTCCCCTTTCATTATATTAGTAAGACAAGAAGAATCACCAAAGATTTCCCCGTGTCAAGAGACCAATTTGATAATATTGTTATCTCATTGAGACAAAATTTGATAGAAATTGCAAGATCACTATCATCAGAGATAAGAGAACGATTTCCTCGAGATGAATTGTTGGAGGCCATGTGTGTGGTATACCCTCAATATTGGAACAATTGTCAATGTTCAAGAAATTTAAAAGCTGGTTTTCAAAAGAGATTAAAATGTTTAGTAGACCACTTTTGCAAGAAAGTCTCGATACATGGAGAACAGATTGAAGGTAGTTTAGATTCATCAAAATTGTATCAACAAGGTGGACGCTTTGCTGAAAAAATGTGGAAGAAATATCCTTTTTTGGAGAATCCTAATGAAAACGGTGCTATAACAAGATTATGGAATACTTTAAGTGCTAGCCAATACCTGCAAGAAAACATATCACAATATTTTAAATTAGCATATTTGTGTCAAACTATGATTTTGGGATCAGTGGAGGATGAGAGAATGTTTAGTGCACTATCATTTTTGAAGTCAAAGTTGAGGAACAAGCTTGATAAACATGTGGATACATGTTTAAGATTATATGTAACAAAGTATGACGTTGACAATTTTCCATATGAAAGAGCACTAGTGCTTTGGCGATCAGATTGTGATAGAAGGGGAGAAAACAATATAACAAATTTATCTAATGAACTTGATACATAACATAATGTTTTTGAGGCTCATAGTGACAGTACATCTGGAGAAGATCATGTTCACAATGTAGAAAATGATGACCAAGATGAGAACTGGGAAATTGAAATACCCTAGGACTCTTATTTTGGTATACATGTTTCGTTGATCATGCAAGATTACTACATGTCAAATTCAGGTAAAAATGGGTCCTATATTTTGTATTTTTCATTGTAACATTGCAGCTACATTTCTTTCATGTGTGTTATTTTAAGATTGATGTTTCATTTTTAATCCTTACATTGTTTGCTTCTTATTTGTGACAGGAAATGAAGCTGAATTTGATGATTTTGGAACCTATTTTCACATAGATAGCGTTTGACTAGTATTAAATGATAAATAACTAATTTAACAAGACTAATGCAAAGCATCAATGGGCTCATTCAAGTACATGAAACTACCTTGATGTCTAGCTTTGACATCTTAGAAAATTTTAATGGTATATATGTTGCTTGTGTTTGGGGAATTTTGCTGAGTTTCAAGTTTTATATTTTCTTGGAAAATAATTATTGATATTTGGAAAATGTGTGATTTTATATTGGTATTGGAAACGAAGCTAGTTTTGATCTTTGATTGGAAATGAAATCAGATTTGATGAATTTGAGACCTATTTCTTTTCACATAGATAGTGTCATAGTATTAAATGATAAAGAACTAATTTAAGAAGTCTAACGCTAAGCAACAATGCGCTTATTCAAGTACATGAAATTGTGTTAATGTCTAGCCTTGATATCTTTGAAAATTTTAGTGGTTTGTTTGTTGCTTGTTTAGAGGATTTTGTTGAGTTTGAAATTAGTCTCTTGAATTCTTATGGTTCTCATATCATGCATATATCGATAGATCGATAGATCCAGTTCTATTATTATAATCATTATTGTTTTCTTTATATATTTGGTGGTTTGAGGAAAGATATTTTATTTCCTTTCACTTTGTGGCATGATTTCGATATCTTCACCTTTTAGAATATAGTAAAATATTTTTCTTATTATAGATTTTTCTTGGAAAAGAATTATTGAGAGTTAGGTGCAAATGCACAATGTTGTGTATAATTAGTGTGATAAATATGGGATAGTGCAAAGCATAGTTTTGAAGATTAGTCTAAGTTGACTCGTACCTAATCAACTCAGTCAAGTTGATTGTTGGTTGAACGGCTAATTTTTGGTTCAATGGACAGAAGGTCTTGCAGGCACAAATACCAAAGGGAAAAATGGAGCCCATCATGGGGTACTCTTTATAATTCTCCACCACTGCTACCTTTCCTCAAACTCCTCTCCAACCTCAATATCAGTGCTAGTAGTAGCATGAAAAACAACACTACGCTTAGCAGAACTAGAAGAACGTGTTTTCCAAACTACACGACAACTACTTCCCTCACGAGTCACCATGTGCCATGCTTGGTCTCGGTGGTTCTCTTCCTTCTACTCCTGGTTCAATTACCATATCTTCATTGGAACCAACACTTCAAACTCCACTAGACAATGATTCACCATTTTGTAGTAGTGATTCGCCATTTGTACTGGTGATTCGCCATGATTTTACAGGATAATATAATCTCGTGAGAGATTTGCCAAAAAATTATATATACATATTATATTATTAATAAAATCGCCTTCCATTTTTCCTATGTATCATGGGGATTCGCCTATTTTATATATATATAAATTTAGCGGGGTTCTTAAAATTATCCCTGGCCTTAATCCATCCACATACATGACATCATTAGCCTTCACCTTTTCTCTTAGAAACACAGACCCTTTTCCTTTAATTACAGCAGGAGTATCATTTCCAAAAGTAACTTTCTTTTCCTTTTCTAGATCACTATATGCACGAAGTTTGTTTTCATCACCTGTCATGTGTCTTCAGCATCCACTATCAATGTACCATTGATTTTCTTCACCTTCTGTAAATAACGCTATGCCACAATTTTCAACCTGTAATTCCTTCTTTTTCCATACCTTGGATTTTGAAGGAAGATGCTCTTTTGGCTGAACTTTGCTCCTGCATTCGGATTCTTCATGGCCAAAGTTATTGCAGTAAGCACATTCAACTTCATTTAGAAGAGGAGAAAAGTTGTTATATGTATTCTTCTTTGTTTCAATATCAATCCTTTTCTTTCTTGCTTCTCTTGTCATGGTGGTTTTATATGCAACACATTGAACAACTTTATGACCAAAATTGTAACAAGAGAAACATTGTCTATTGAAAAAGAAATTTCTGTGATCATGAAGTCTTCTACTTGAATTTACCTGTTGATTGGTGTTTCTTTGAAAGATATTCCTGTTAGTGTTCTTTGAATTGAGATCATCATGCTTTACCTGTAAAGAATCTTTATTCCCTTGCTGAGTGGTAGAATGTTGTAAACTAGCTGTAACGACTTTTAAATAATTTGGTGCTGAAGCCTGATAAGATTCTCCGCTATATCCAAGACCTGTCTTTATAAGACGAGAATGTTGTACCTTGATAATCTCATCTAAGGTTTCAGATCCTTTAGCAAATCTAAGATTCAAAGTCTTTACTTTATCAAGTTCTTTTCTAAGACTTACTACTTCACATTCTAATTTCTCATTGTGTTTATGCTTTTCTTCATTCTGCTTTTTCAGAGTCTCAATGATTATTTTACTTTCTTCCAAGCGAATTTTGAGTTGATTTTTTTCATCAAGAAAATAATTTTCATCTAGAGCATCCATAAAAGTATCCTTGTCTTCTATAGAATCTTTTTTAAATGCCATGAGAAGTCTAAGATCTTGTTCACATTCTTCCTCACTATCAGAGAACCCATCACTATCTTCATGAGTATAGTAACTTTTTCTAGTGCTAGACCGGTTCTTATTCCTTCTTGCTACTTCCTTCCATTTTGCAGGTGTTTATTTATAAGGACACTTAGCAGCATAATGACCAACTCTTCCACAATCAAAACATTTGAAAGGAAGCTTACCTATGAATCATCCTGTGCCAAGTTGAAGTTTCTTTACAAAATTAACCTCATCTTCTTCTGAGATATATCCTGATCCTTCTACTTCTTGTACTTCTTTTCCTTTTGTAGAAGCTCTAAAGACAACTTCTTTGACTTCAGATGGTCCTCCTCTTCTCATTTCATAAGCAAGCAGTATGCCATGAAGTTGCACCATAGTAAGATTTTGAAGATCCTGTTTTTCTTCAAGAGCAGAAACTTTTGACTCAAATTTTGCTGTTAGTGATCTTAAAATTTTCTCAACAAAAGTAGATTCGGCTATTGTTTCTCCCAGATTTCTCATATGATTTACAACATCATCAAGACGTAAAAAGAAACTGGCAATACTCTCATTACTATGCATCTTTAAATTTTCATATTCAATTCTGAGAGTTTGGAGTTTTTCACCTTTTACCTTTGCATCACCTTCATAAATTAGAATGATTTTGTCCCATATTTCCTTTTCTGTATTCAGATGCATGACCTTGACAAATTCGGATTCAGTTAGACTTGCCAATAGAGCATTGACCTCCTTCGCATTTGTTTCATAATTCTTCTTTTCCATCGGATCTGTTGGTACTGCGGCTGGATATTGATATCCTCCTTCAACAATGGCCCATACATCTGCTCCTAGAGACTGAAGATAAGATCTCACCCTTGTTTTCTAGAAGATTAAATTGTTTCTGTTAAAGAGCAGAGGCCTGATAGATGTTAATCCCTCTTGATTGCTCATCTTGCTTGATCTTCCTTCTAGCGGGTAAGCTTTTTCAGAAGGACCTGCTCTGATATCAATTGTTGGGAAAAATACTGAGAGGGGGGGAAGGGGGGGGTGTGAATCAGTATTTATGACTTACTCAAATATTTTTACTTTTTCTTACTTCAAAACCTATACGCGAATTTCTTGATGCCAACTCACACATACACGCGGATATCCTTAATAAAAAATGCGTATGTACAGAAATCTTATTATGCAGATAATTCTTCACTTATATCATTCCGTCATTCATTCATTAGATGTTCAATAAAAAATAAACATATGCAGTAAGAACAGAGTAAATCATCACACATAAGAAACACACATGAACTTAGGATTTTTAGGTGGAAACCCAATTCGGGAGAAAACCACCGCTGCCGTTGTCTCAACCTTCAATATTTTATTATAAAGAAAACATCTTACAACCATGTACTGGCACAGACTCATACCAGAACGCAGGCACCCACCTGCAGAAGGCTACAACCTTCTCTCGTTTACCAGCCTCTCCTAGAAGGGAGCTACAACCCCCTGCTCTCATTTACCAGCTTCTCCTGGAAGGGAGCTACTACTCCCTTACTGAAGGCTTCGACCCTCAGCTCCACTGCAGACCACGTTTCATCAATTTTCAAACTGGATCAAACAGCTTCAATAAAACCCTTCACTTATCAACAATCATACTTTGCCCATTGCTTCCAACAGAATAGTGAAACCACTGTAACCAGAATATAAGAGATAACCTAGACTTCAGAATAGATATGCAGAATCACATTCAACCTTGAGCAAATATAAGTTCAGATACCATATGTGCCTTTGTTTAAACAGATCTGCATATAAACCCGCTTTTCACGAAACGAACCCGTGTATACATCTGTGCATTTTCAAAAACAACCCTAACTGCCCATACGCGCCTTTGTTTAAACAGATCCGCATATACACGCGCTTTTTATGAAATGAACCTACGTATAGATCTATAAAAGATAAACTTTGCAGAATAGACCAGATCTATGAACTTACCCAGATTTCTTCAATTTATTCAACAGATTTGCGCCAGGTCTTCAATACTTCTTTTCAGATCATCCTAGAGATTCATCATTTCCAGATCTAGAGATTTTGAACCTTCATCATATTCATAGGTTCATTATAGATTTAGATCTATCGATTGAGAACAGATTTCAACCATATAGATAAACTTCAGAGTGAAGTATCCATTTAAAGCCCAGACACCTGCATCCCTTTGCACAATGATCTTCTTCTCCTTATATATGTTTAGCCTTTATCAATACCATGAGTCAAAACAACACCACTTCCGATGGTATTCCTGGACGGGACCAAATAGATAATCAAGCGCTCAATACAATGGGTCAATACCATGGTAGTAACCCTTAGTTTTACACATTTAGAGCGCAATTAGGCATACGCGACTTAGCACATACTTTTCCGCATACATACGCTACTTAGCCTAAACAAACCCGCGTATGCATAGTGATATGTCTTATTCATCATTTCTCTGGCCCTTTCTGAAGTTTCTTTCTTCTGTACTCCTTAGCTGATCTGTAGATTCATCATCTGTACATATTTGACACATAGGTTTCAACTCATCAAGTCAGTTTCCTTCAAGAACAACTTCATCAAACAGGTTGCTATCCAAAGACAACTTCATCACATCATATAGCCAATTCTCATCTCATCAAGTATATTACCATCAAAGAAAATGCATGCCAACAATATTCACATCAGATTTACATCATTAATAAACTCATCAAGCATCAAGAACAACTTCATCAAGTAGGTTGCCATCATCTTCATCAAGTGGGTTGCCATCAAGGACAACACTCTGCATGATATTGCCAACAGTTTGGGGAAATTTACAATTGGGATATGGATATTGGGAATGGGATAGGAATGAGTGACTTAGGGATACAATGGAATAGGGAAATAGGCTATTGTGAGAAAATAAAAAGTGACGAGGGGAAAAAACAAGGTCGAGAATGGAAGTATTAGGCACAAAACCAATTTCAAAACCCTAAAGGAGACAATCCTCAAACAAGCTAGTAGGGTTTGATTTTTTCATATTCAAATCTTCACAAACAACACCAAACATATGTCATGGGAAATGGATTGGTTGCATGAACTTACTTGAACAAGAAGGGACCGAGTCGATTTGAAGACATGGAAGAAATAACAATGAATTTTCTTTCTGCCATGTGCGTCACGCAACCAACCGAGTGTGTTGCGCCCTTCCAATGCACCGCGTAGGAGAAAGTTTGCACATAGGGAGCCGACCCAATGCGTCATGCTCGCCCGATGCATCGTGACAGTCACCCAATGCGTTGTGCTCGGAAACTTCAACACAGTTTGCCCTCAAACAACCTGTTTCGCTCCTCACAACTTCTTCTTTGCTCACTGTTGTCTCTTGGCATTCAAATGGATTCTTGAAACATAAAAATGATATTTATACCAAGGATTTTTTTTTTTCTATTTGAAAACCCACTTTGTAATGTTGCAAACTTTGACACTTTTCAAAAAAACTCTGTTTTGATTCCTTTTGGCTTTTTAACTGAATGATGAGCTTTCTATCTATCTCACAGGGAATGGATGGCATGGAGCTTTGGCAAAGGTGAACAGGGTTGCGAGTGAAATTATTATTACAAATGAAAAATTTAAAATCAATTACATTTATTTATATAAAGATGAAATAGACTATTTTTCTTCAAAACAGAGTTTTGAAGAAAAATCATTATTAAGCATATGATGATGAAAATTTTAGCACTAAAACCTTATTTCAGAATTCCTCATGTGCCTGCTGACCATTATTAGACATTCTGAAGACCAGATTAACGAAACCCTAGACCTAATGAGACTAAACCCTAAAAATGATTGTTTGCAAACTATGAGACCAAAAATGACTGTAAATGATTTTAATGAACAGAAATAGGCCAGAAGGTAAAGGACATGAAGGAAATGAGTGACAAGCCCCTACCTTTAGATGATCCATGCTCCTAATGGAATGCAGCTGACTGAATGAGACAACTAATAATGCAATGCAACAACAGAAATTTTATTTCTGACGGAGGGATGAAGATACAGACACTAACATTGGCTCCAATGGGGATGGTAGTTCCTTGGAGGTGCCAAGAACTACAGATCTCTGGGAAAGTAGGCAGTGCATTTTTCCATTGGGCTATGGAGTCAATAACTTCGATGAACCAAAACAAGACTCTTGACTCATTCTCATGACTGAAAATTGACACAAAATTGACTCAATTTTGAAACCAAAATGACTGAAATACCTGACTCAATAAATAAAACCAAAACTGAAATCAATCTTCAGATTTATAGCCTTCACCTCGAGCCCCAAACTGAAAGAATGATGACAGCATACACTTGCAATGAAACTTAAACGAACCGTTATGTACAATGATATATGTGATAGCAGAAAACATTTCAAAAATGGTACTGTTTGAGTAGCCGACCATTGACTGGTCCTCCTAGACAATCTTATCCATTCATTTCTTTCAAAAGGAAATCATTTTGGCCTCGATATGCAGCAATTCTGAAGGTTCCTTTCCAAAGATTCTCGAACTTTCCATGCTTACCCTTATCTTCATTTCTTGCATCCCATTTCAGCACCACTTCTTCTAATTGAAACTTGTCCACCTTTGCATTTCGATCATATATCTTCTTGATTCTCTCTTGCAGTTTGAAAGTGTTATGAAAAACCTCGTCTCTAGTCTGATGTAAATGGATCATTTGATTTATTCTCCGTTGCATATGATCATCTTTGCTGCCAGCTTCTTGCAGAAGTTTAACCACTGGAACTACAAGAGAGGTAGGGAATATTGTGTCAACACCATACACGAGCTCGAAAGGGGACATGCCTATAGATTTATTTTGACTCACTCTGTCTGCCCAAGTGCATTAACCAATTTCTTATGCCAACCTTTCTTGTTTATTTCCAACAGCTTTTTGATAATGTTGACCAAGGATTTATTTTAGTATTTGGCCAATCCGTTGCCTTGTGGATGATAAGTGGTTGAGTTCCCCAAAGTGATTTGATACTTATTACAAAAATAAATCATTATTTTGGACCTAAAGGCTGATGCATTATCAGTAATTAGCTTGTTTTGACAGCCAAAACGAGACAAAATATTGTTCTCAAGAAATGAAATTATTATCGAATCTATGGCATGCCTAGTGGGAATTGCCTCAATTCATTTAGTAAAATAGTCCATCTCTATAAGGATCCACTTATGTTGAGCTGAAGAATCAGGATGGATTTTGCCAATGAAATCCAAACCCCACTGCTGAAAAGGATCAGTTACTTCAATGGGCTTGAGTGGTAAAGGCTACAATTTTCTTCTCCCTTCAAAAATCTGACATTCATGGCAGCTTTTAATAGTTTTGCAGACATCAGCAAAGAGATTCGGCCAATAATATACTACTCTCAAAATTTTGTTGCCCGTTGTTTTCTAGATAAGGTGACCTCCGCAATCTCCCTTATGAAAATCCTCCATAACCTGCTTTGCTTCTTCTTCCACCAAAAAATTTAGCAAAACACCACTAGGATCTTTCCAATAGAGTGCATTATTCATGATACAAAACTTGGCAACCTTTAATTTTAGAATCCTATTTTTTTTTAGCCATGCCTAGCAGTGGTGACAAATTTTGGAGCACATATACAATGTCTGAATACCAACGAGAAAGAACAAATATTTCTGATACTTGAATTAGCGAACTTTCTTCATTTTCCTTAGACATAGCAGCAATGAGATTAATGTCCAAGGCATGAAAATTTGACTCAACCATTAGCTTATCCAACCCTTGTCCTTTGATAAGATTTGTAGGCTTTATCTCCACATCATACTCCAACAAGGAAGCAATCCATTTTCCTCGTCTCCCTTCTGGATCTGTTTGCACTAAGATATCCTTAACAGCAGCATTAGGAACATAAGCAAGAATGTGAGAATGCAGAATATATACTCGAAAATATTTCAACGATTTCCTTAAGGAAAGAGCTTGCTTTTCAATAATGTTATACTTTAAGGCTGCATCTCTTATGGTTTGGCTGGAAAAAGCAATTGGTTTTTCATGCTGATCTCTTTTTTGCATCAATACTGCTGCCATAGTATGATCAGAGGCAAATGAAAACAAAATAAACTCCTGAGTATAGTCCAGGCTGATCAAAACTAGAGCTGAAGAAAGATCCAAATTCACTAAATTGAAAGACTTTACTGCCTCCTCAGCCCACTTCACTACACTATCTTTCTTGAGCATGTTTGTGATTTCCCGTAAATGTTCTGCAAGATTGGGCACAAAGTGACGTAAGAAATTCATCTTACCATTGAATGATTGGATCTCCTTTTTGTTTCGGGGAAGAGCAATTTTAGCTTCTACTCGAGCTAGATCAATGTGGATGCCATCCTTTGATATAATATGACCAAGAAGGTTGCCCTCATCCATGGCAAACAAACTCTTCTTTGGATTGAGGGACACATCATATTTTCTACACTGCTGAAAAGAAATCTTCAAATGATAAAGGTGCTCTTCATCTGAATTAGAAAAGACTGTCAAATCATCAAAATACACAACTAGAAAAACATCCTTCTCATTTGCAAATGCCATATCCATTGCTCGCTGAAATGTCGCACCATCATTCTTCAAACCGAAAGGCATTTTAGCATAATGGAAAGTTCCCCACAAAGTGGTGAACACTGTTTTGTCTCTATCATCCTCATGAACCAGAATTTGGTTATAACTGGAATAACCATTGAGTAGTGACATACGAGATGCTCCAACTACTCGCTGAAGTATGTGATCCATTTTGGGCAATGGATAATTATCTTTCAAAGAAACCTTATTTAGATTCCTAAAATCAATGCATAAGCGAATCTCACATGTTTTCTTGCACACGGGCACCAAATTAGAAATCCAATCTAAAAATATTATGGGAATGATGATACCATCATTGTATAACTGATTTACTTCCTTCTCTATTGAGGGCAGCAACTTTGGATTTATTCTTCTCAACTTTTGCCGAAAGGGCTTTTGATTTGGCTTGATCGGAATGGTATGCTGAATTATGTTTGTGTCATATGTCTTCAAATCTGAATAGTCCCAACCAAATATTTGAAAATGAACAACATAGAAATAAAACAAGGAGAAGACACAGTCAAACAACAAGAATATAAAAAAATTATAACCACTTCTCCTCTATTCCCCGAAATATTAGCAATAGCAAAGCCAATTATTTATCTAGAATTTGATATTTTAGGGGAACCCAAAAAATTATGTATTAAAATTCCTCTCCTTTAAGGTATCCAAGATATTCCTATTTATGCTAAAATGATTGAGGAGCTATGTGTGAAAAATCATTCAAGGAAACCAAAAATGTCACCGATCGTGATCACTTTGTAGAAATGTATATCCATCAAACTCCTAAGTGGAGGATTGTAGATATTTTTTGGGATAAAAGGAAACACTGTCGAGGCTATAGATGCCTGCTAGAAGTAGTGGCTCTGCTTGTGGTATTGAAGTTCTATTTTACATTACCAATTATTTGATCTCCTAATATTTCCTATTTAGTAATTTCCAAGGACGGATTTACCATTGAAAAACGTTTATATTTTTATTAACCAATATGCATGGTAAACTCTATAGTATTGTGAATTATGTTGTTATTGTCCAATTAGTTGGTGCCAGTAGTCATTATTATTCATGACCTTGTCATATTTTGTAATACTTCTTAAATAAAGGTAAACCATTTCTCATAATTATCATTTACATGCTTTATTTTTTTTTTTTCCGATCATTTTCTAAACCAATTTTATGATTTTTCATTCCCACCTCTTAGACTACTCTGACCATTTCCTGCTATATTTATACTACTCTACCATTCTCTACAATTTTATGAAGCCTATAGGAAAAAACACTGAGAAGGGGGGGGGGGGGGTGTGAAATTAGTATTTACAAGAATCCCAGTCTTTTACTTTTTTTTTACTGATTTTTATACACGAATTTGATTAGTCCAACCAACGTATGTATGCGGCTATCTTAAATGAAACTTCTGTATACCTAAATAACTTAATGTTCAAACAAATATTTAGAAACATTACTTATCCAAGTTAATTATTTATGCATCAGACATTTAAGAAGTAAACATGTGCAGCAATAATAGAATAAATCATCACACAAGGTAATCACACATTAACACCATGATTTAAGTTGGAAACCCAAGTCGATAGAAAACAACCGTTATTGTTGTCTATGCCTTCAATATTTACTATATAAAAAAATGTTTACAATGTTTTATTGATGCAGACTCATATCGGTTCGCATGCACCCACCTGTAGAAGGATGCAACCTTCTCTCATTCTACAGCTGCTACTGGAGGGGAGCTACAACCCCTTGATCTCATTTTCCAACCACTAATGGAAGGGATATACAACCCTTTGAACTCATCATGAGCTTCTACTAGCAGGATGATTTGACTTCCACATTGAAGGCTTCAACCCTCATAACCACTGCAGACCACATTTCATAAATTTTCACATGGGATCCAACAACTTCAACTCAACACAATTAGTAGATCAACACCACTATCCATAAACAATCTTAAAAAAAAAACAGTGAAATCACTGTAACTAGTTCACAGCAATAAACCCAGACTTCTAAATTAACATACATGATCAACTTCAACCTTGATCATTCATAAAACCAAATGTATACACTACTTTACTTATTGCAACCTACGTATATATGTGATTTCCTATGGACAAAACTATGTACATATATTCATATAATGAATTTTAGGAATCTGATCAGACTCAAAATAGATTAGAGACATTCAGGCATGCTTTGTTAGATTTACAGAACCCTTATTTATCTAGCAACATCAATCATTTTCAATTAGCTAGTCACTGATCATATTATTACATAATCAACTAGCAACATATACAATATTCAAACAATCCAGATCTCCATGAAGACTTCATTGATAAACAAAAGAAATATAGCAGAAATGATCAGAATTTTTCTTCAGAAATCTCCAGAAAAACTCTAACTTCCATGCGCACTTTTTCTAAACAAATTCACGTGTATGTTTAGTTAATTTAGTGTCCAAAATTGTTAACATAAATTATCGACCAGGGCTAGTAAACTGATGAAGTGTAATGCACTGTATGTGCCTAAGTATCCATTTTTATTACTTCGTTGTTTTTATTTTTTTATTGATGTTTTGGGGTTTTTATGTTTGATTCTTAGTATGCTACTCTATGCTAAAAACATGAAGTTAAATCTATGTCAAGAGGAATAAAATGAAATGTTAATAAATGAATTAAAACAAAGTTTATTTGCAAGTTTTGTTCCTAACTAGGAAATGATGAAAACAGAGAGTCCTAATTCATGGATATTACAGTTCCTAAATGAACATTCATGAAATTAAAAGTAACTCAAAACACTACAACTTAATTTGATTCATTTAGTTAGAGATTTGTTGGAGGAGCTTGTGAAAAATATTAATTCTAATGCAATGAGGATCTCCTAAAACATAAAAGGAAATGATGAAACAAATAGTAACTTAGAACATTACAATGAAATCTCATTCATTTGATAGAGGTTTATTGGAAGAGCTTCAGAAAAATATTACTATAATGTAGTAAGGATCTCCTATGAAAATGTTGCAACAACTTATAACATTACAACTAAATCGCATTCATGAGTTAAAGGTTTATTGGATGAGCTTTTGAAAGAGATTAATCATAATGTGATAAGGATATTCTATGAAATAAAACAATCAATAATTCACAATATTACAACTAAGTCTCATTCGTGAATTAAAGGTTTATTGGAAGAGATTTTGAAAGAGACTAATTGTAGTATAATGACAATCTTATTTTTAACTAAATAACAAAAAAATAAATGCTAATAACTCAGCATATTACAATTTAATCCCATTCATTTAATAGAGATGTATTGGAAGAGCTTGAGAAATAGGCTTCCCGCAATATCATGAGGATCCTTTATCTAAGAAAATGACATGAAACATAATGCTAAAATCTATGATTTTAGAAAGTATTCTAAGTAAGGAAATATGAAAAAACAGAATTGAGAATGACTTATCTAGAAAACATATAAAACCTCCTCGAATATCAGAGGCCCTCTGCTACCAATTCGGTGTAATACCTTAGCTCCTTGAACATGTGATCAAAACAAAATCAAAGAAAATCTTAATTGATAAACTCACAAATCTACATCCCATTCCATCTTAATCTTTGTTACAAAACACTCTATAATCCCTTCTCTTCTTCTCCTCTTTTTCACCCCCATGATAGGAGAAAGCTTCCCCTATTTATACAAAAATATGAGAGGTTATCTCATTAATGACAGTACATGAATCTCTCTCTCTATCTCTAGAGTTACAATCAAAATAGGAAATGATAAGACACATGTCTTTTTAGAGTTTCAATGCAAAATAGGAAATGAGACACATATCTTCTTAGAGTTTCAATACAAAAAGGAAATGAGACACATATCCTCATGATCCCATGATCTTCTCCACTCAAATTCGAATTTCGTTTTGGTAGGCCACATAAAGGTATTTTAGAAGCTTCCTTTTCAACTACACATGGCAAAAATATCATCCCACTTGTTAGGTATAAGAGTATGCACATTATTTTCTAATTTTTAACCACAAATTCACTTAAAAATGCTAAGAATTAATAAAGTTTGGAAAAACATAAATGTAACCCAATAGTGGTAATGGTAAGGTAAATGTAATGAAATGGAGGTGGAGTGAAGGTGGTAATATGGAAATAAAAGTGAAAATTTAATGGAAGTGAATGACAATTTCAAGGCCCAACAGTGTATATGTTCTTTCACCGTAATGAACCAGCATATAGATATGAAAATATTTAGGACTGTATAAAATTTCAGATCAACAGACTTACTCAGATCATACCATTCACTTTAGAAAACATGTGCTATATCATAGATCTAAATATCTCACAAATATATCAAGAAAATACATGGTTATTTCAGGTCTAGAGATCCTCATCCATCATTATATTCTATGTTGCATAATTATTTCAGATATATTACTATAACACATTCCATGCATATATACTTCATACCAAAGTATTCAAGTAATACCCATACACTTGCACATACTTGCACTATGATCCTCTTTTCCTTATATAATTTGAGCCTTACCCAATACCATGAGCCAAACACCACACAAAGGCTAATGGTATTCTTGGAAGGAATCAAATAAACAACAAAATTCTCAATATTGTGGGCTAAAACCATGGTAAGGACCCCTGGTATCATAAAGTGAGTGCATAAGTACGTATGTGACTTGGCTTCTTCGTACCTACATATATGCATGACTTTTCTTCACCAAAAACTATGTACACTAATTCTAAATGTATACTCGGGTTGCCTTCATCAAACCTACGTATACATCTTGAAAATTTATCTTTATTATTCCTTTTTCCCTGAATGTAATTCCTTTCTCTGTGACATCTGCACTGACCTGTAGAAACATCAATTTATATCTTGAACAAATACGTTGCTATCAAAAGGAAACTCATTGAGTAGGTTGCCATCAAGAACAACATAACAACATATTATATCATAATGCCAACAATATCCCCCTTTGGAATTGATGGAAACCATGGCAACCATGATGGTGTTTGATCACCACAACTAGTAGATACCTGATAGACACATCAATCATAAGAATTATTCAAACACCAAGTTACTCTCCCCCTTTGACATCAAGAGAAAAGGGAAAACCACTACAATATTATCTATATATGTGCTACACTATACGGATCATACTCCCCTTGAACACATGCTCAAGCTTCAAAACATATTTGAATGATACTATAACCTTTCCTATCAGTAAGGACGCATACATACATCAATTACCCAACCAAGTGGGGGTTAAATATTTGACTCAACCACCCAACTAAGTGGGTTTACAATTTTGAAAAAGTCCATACATGAATGAATATGAAAATTTATACAGCATAGGTTTCAACATGACCCTTACATCAAATTTCGGATATGAATCTTATAACCAAGACCAAAGGACCTCAAGATAGAGATTATAATTCAGCAACCAACATAATTCCAAAAATGCATTATTATGAACAAGGATAATTCTTCCTTAAACCTATTCATCCTGAGCAACAGAGCCAAACCATATATGTCAACAACATGGCAAAGAATGTTCTGAAGGCTAACCCACATATTTTATGACAAAAGATACATATGCGATTTTACAGAGAGCAAAACTTGCGTGTATACGTGACTATACTTCATGAAACCTACATAATGAAATTATTCTTCTAAAATCAAACAGATTATATAAGTGAGGCAAAGACTCCCAGCTTCAGTCTGACATATTCAAAAGCTTATCTAGGAAGTGTTTTAGTAAATATGTCAACAACTTGTTCTTTGGAGGGAACATACTCCAATTTAGCATTTTTCTCAAGCACTTGTTCTTGTAAAAAATGATACTTGATAGGAATTTATTTGGTTTTGGAATTCATAACAAGATTTTTTGAGATATTGATGGCACTTATATTATCACATAGGATGGATATGGGAGGAGAAAATTTTATTTGAATATCTTGTAATGTCTGCATCATCGAAAGAGGTTGTGTGAAACATGATGCAACAACCACAAATTTTGCTTCTGCTATAGATAAAGAAATGGAACTTTATTTCTTGTTGAACTAGGATACTGATCAAGGCCCCATATAAAATGAACCACTGTTAGGTCTTTTATCATCATCAGCATTTTCATCCCAGAATGCATCTGTGCAAGAATGAAGAGTAAGATTAGAATTCTTGGGATACCATAAAACAAAATATTGAGTTCCTTATAGATATTTCAATAATATTTTTACAGCCTGAAGATGTCACTCCTCTGGATTGGCTTGGAATCATCCAACAATCCCAACTACATGCACGATATCCAGTCTAGTCCCTTTTAGATAAAGCGTAATTCAAATCATGGATCTATACATTGGTTGGTCTATCATGGGTAAATTATATGATGATTGAGGTTAAATCTTTTCACCATTGGAGTGCTCATAGGTTTGCAGTCTTCCATCCCATACTTCTTCAGGATCTGTTTGAGATATTTTTCTTGTGAGAGAAAGATGCAATATTTAGCGTGTTGCACTTGTAAGCCAAGAAATTATGTTAGTTCACCAAGTAAAGAAATTTCAAATTCTTGTTACATCACAAAAGTGAATTTGTGACTCATGGATTCTTCATTACTCCCAAAAAGGATGTCATCAACATAAACAACAATAATGAACAATTTATCATTCTCAATTTTTCTATATAAGTTACCATCTGTAGATCCTTTTTTGAACCCTTGTTGTTGAATATTTTTTTCCAAGATGACAGTACCATGTCCATGGGGCTTGCTTTAGACCATATAGGGCCTTTTTAAGTTTTCAAACAGGTTTTTCACCATTTCCCAGAATGAATTCTTCTAGTTGTTCTATATAAAATTCTTCTTTGAGATCACCATTAAGGAAAGAATATTTGACATCCATTTGATAAACCTTGAGTTGTTGAAAACTTGAAAATTAAAGAAAAATTCTTATGGCTTCAAGTCTAGCTACTGGATGAAATGTTTCATCAAAGTATGTAACTTGTTGTTGAGCATACCCTTTACAAACAAGTCTAGCTTTGTTTCAAAAGGACATCTCCATTTTCATTTAACTTGTTTTTGAATATCCACTTTGTTCCAATTAGATTTTTATCATGAGGTGTTGGAACAAATTCCCAATTATTATTATTTTCAATTTGATCAAGTTCTTCATTCATGACCGTAATCCAACATTCATATTTACTAGCTTTATTTACATTTTGTGGTTCAATGGTGGATGGAAATTCTAGATAACTAGGAGATCCTACAAGAGTTTTTCTTGTTTGTACCCTTGATTCATTTTCTCTGAAAATTTGAGATTTTGGATGATTCTTTTGAACATACCTTGATGGAGTCTTTTCTCTTTCTAATGTGTCTTCTTCTAGTGCTTCATTAGGTTCTCCTTCTATATTATTTTTATTTGATGGGGGAAAATATTCATCATCATAATCATCCTCATTTGTTGTTATTTCCCTTTTGGGAGCTATGAGATATTAATCAATCACAACATCAATACATTCAAGAATATTCCTAAGTGTCTTATTGTAGCATTTGTATGTTTTACTTCTAGAAGAGTAACGAAGAAATATTCCTTCATCTGCTCTAGGTTCAAACTTACAAATTTTTTCATCATTATTTTTTATATAACATTTCCTTCCAAAAATTTAAAATGATTCATAGTCGGAATATTACCATACCAGAGTTCATAAGGAGTTTTATCACTGTTTACATTAACATGAGCCTTGTTGAGAATATTTATTGCAGTATGAGAAGTTTCACCCCAAAGGGTTTTGGAAGTCCCAAATTCATCAAGCATAGCACGATCCATTTGATGAACTGTTATATTAATTCTTTTTTCCATGCCATTTTGTTGCAGAGTTCCAGCTACAAAAAAATGTATTTTTATGCCATATTGTTCACAGAAATCAAACAATTCATCTAATATATATATTCTGCTCCTCTGTCATATCTAAGACATGTCATTTTCAGATCTAATTCATTTCCAACTAGAGCTTTGAAGACCTTAAATTTTTCAAATTCTTCATCTTTATGATTCAATAAACCAATCCAACGCATTCTAGAAAAGTCATAAATGAATAAGACATAGTATTATTCTCCAAGAGGTGACTTTTTTATTACAGCTCCACATAAATCAATATGTATAATTTCAAGAGGCTTACTTGTTGATACATCTTTGGCATTAAATTTAACCTTGGTTTGATTAACGAATTGGCATGATTTTCATATGGTACTTTCAGGTAAGGTGATGATAGGTAGATCACAAACAGCTTTGAGCCTGCTTGATTTGCTTATTTGAGAAAATCTTAGATCTCCCAATATTCTATGCCATAACCAACTTTCTGTGCATTTACCTAGATTACATTTCTCTTGGCCGCGTTTCAATATATACATATTTCTTGGTGTTATTTTTCCTTTTATTACATTATTTCCTGTGTCAAGTTCACGAACCACACACTCTTTTTGCCAAAAGAAAACTTCATTTCCCTGATCAAACATTTGACTAAAACTCAAAAAAATGCGCTTTAATCCACCAACATACATAACATTGTTAGCTTTAACCTATTATATTAGAAAATAAGATCCTCTACCCTTAATGATAACAGGAGAGTCATTTCTATCATTCTTTTCTTTTTCTAATTCATTGTATGAAATAAGTTTATCTTTATCACCTGTCATGTGTTTTGAACATCCACTATCAATGCACCATTGATTTTCTTCTCCTTCTACAAATAAAGTTATGCCACAACTTTCAAGTTGTAAGTCCTTCCTTCTCCATACCTTTGAATTTGTAGATATTTGTTGTTTTGGCTGAAGTTTTCTCATACATTTAGATTCTTCATGTCCAAAGTTATTGCAAAATTAACATTCAATCTCGTCTTGAAGAGGAAAAAAATTGTTATAAGTATTCTTCTTTATTCCTGTCTTACTTCTTTGTTGTCTTGCTTCTCTAGTCATGATTGTTTTGTATGCAAAACATTAAGAAGCTTCGTGACCAAAATTATGACATGAAAAACATTGTCCATTAAAGAATAAATTTATGCAATCATGGAACCTTCTAATGCTGTTTACCTTTTGACCGATACTTTTGTTGTTGTTCATCTTTGAATTTGAATGATCATGCTTTATCTGGACATTGTATTTTTTCTTTTGCTGAGTGAAAAAGCTTTGTTGGCTGGCTTTTGCTTCATTTAGATAGCTTGTAAATAAGGATTTTTTCCAATGAGAATATTCACCAATATATCCAAGACTTGTATTCACAAGAGGAGAACATTGAACGTTGATAGTTTCATCTCAGGTTTCAGATCCTTTGGAAAATCTAAGATTTAGAGCTTTTACTTTCTCAAGTTCTTTTCTTAGATTTACCATTTCATATCCTAATTTATCATTGTGCTTCTCCTTTTGTATGATTTGATTCTTTAGAGTATATATGGGTATTTTTCTCTCTTCCAATTATATTTTGAGTCCAGTGATTTCTTCTAGAAAAACATTTTCTTCTAAAGCATCCATAAAAGTATCTTTAGCCTCACTACTGTCTTTTTCAAATTCCATGAGCAGTCTAATATCTTGATCAGATTATTCTTCTTCACTATTTGATAAGACATCACTATATTCATTAGTATAGTAACTTTTTTTATTGAAAAATTGTCTCTATTACTTTTTTATAATTTTTTTCCCTTTCATGATTATCTTTATGGGGACATTTATTGACATAATGACACACTCTTCCATAAGAAAAACATTTGAAGAAATCTTACCTTTGAACCTTCCAGTTCCAAGTTAAAGTTTCTTTACAAAATATACCTCTTCTTCTTCTGATACATACCTTGATTATTTTTGTTCTTCCATGCCCTTTCCTTTTGCAGTAGCTCTAAAAGCTGCTTCTTTGACTTCAAATGAACCTCATTTTCTCATTTAAAAAGAAGTCAGGATCCCATGAAGTTGAAAAATAGTAAGAGTCTATAGATATTGCTTCTCTTAAATAGCAGACACTTTTGACTTGAATTTAGGAGTTAGAGATCTTAATATTTTCTCTACGAAAGTTGTGTCTCTTATTTCTTCACCCAAATTTCTCATACGATTTATGATCTCAACTAAACGTAAAAAGAAACTAGCAATACTTTCATCTTTATGCATTCTGATATTTTCATATTGAATTCTAAGAGATTGGAGTTTATCACTATTTACCTTGGCATCACCTTCATAGCTAAGAATGATTTTGTCCCATATCTCCTTTGTTTTATTTAATTGCATAACCTTGACAAATTCTTATTCGATCAGGCTTCCTAATAATGCATTGACAACTCTTTCATTAGTTTCATAGTTCTTCCTTGCTGTTGGATCTATGGGAACTACAGTTGGATATTGGTAACCACCTTCAACAATTTTCCAAACATATGCTCCAAGAGACTGAAGATATGATCGTGTTCCTTTAATTTAAAGAGTGATGGTCTGATAGATGTTGTTCCATCTTGATTTCTCATCTTCAATGATATTACTTCTAGCGATTAAGATTCTTCGGAAGGACCTTCTCTGATACCAATTATTGGGAAAAATACTGAGAGGGGGTGTGGGGGTGGTGGGGGGGGGGGGGAGAGGATAAATCAATATTTACAAGAATCACAATATTTTACTTTTATTTTACTAATTTGTATACATGACTCTGATTACTCCAACTAGCATATGTACACTATCTTAAATGAAACTTGCATAAACCTAAATAACTTAATGTTCTGACAAATATTCAGAAACATTACTTAGCCCAGTTAATGAGTTATGACTCAAAAAAAGCAATAAACATATGCAGTAATACTATAATAAATAATCACACAAGGGAATCACACATGAGCGCTAAGATTTAAGGTGAAAATCCAAATCGGGAGAAACTAATGTTGTTGTCGTCTCTGTCTTTAATATTTATTATATAGAAAACTGCTTACAATGTTGTACTGATGAAAAATCATATCAGTACATAGGCACTCACATGAAGAAGGCTGCAACCTTATCTCATTCTCTAGCTACTACTGGAAGGGAGCTCCAAACCCCTGATCTCATTTACCATCCACTACTAGAAGGGAGCTACAACCCCCTAAAATAATCACCAACTTCTACTGGGAGGAAGCTTCTACTTCCACACTAAAGGATTCAACCCTCAGAACCACTATAGACCACATCTCATAAAATTTCACACTGGATCCAACAACTTCAACTCAACATAGTTAGTATATCAACACCAATATCCATAAACCAACCTTCAAATAGAACAATAAGATCACTATAACTAGTTCACAACAATAAAACTAGACTTTTGAAATAACATGTAGAATCAACTTCAACCCTGATCATTCATGAAACCAAATGTATACACTACTTTACTTGTTGAAAACTACATATATACACTCTTTCCTATGGATGAACCTGCATATATACCTTTATATACTTAATTTTAGGAATCTAATCAGACTCTGAACAAATCAGAGACATTCAGGAATACTTTGCCAGATTTACAAACCCCTTATTCAGTGAGCATCATCCATCATATTCAATCACCTAGTCACTGATCATATTTATATATAATAAGCTAACATGATACAAAATATTCAAATAATCCAAATCTACATGAAATACTTCATTGACAGACAAAAAAATATAGCAAAAACAATTAGACATTTTCTTTAGCAATCTCCATAAAAACCTTAACTTCAATACACGCTTTTGTTGAAATGAACTTGCATGTATACATGCTTTCACCATGATGAAATAGCATATATATCTGTAAATATTCAAGACTGCATAAAACTTCAGATCAACAGCCTTGGTCAGATCATACCCTTCACTTCAGAAAACATGTGCCATGTCACAGATCTAAACATCTCACAAACAGATCAATAAAATACATAGTCGTTTCAGGTCTAGAGATCCTGACCCATCATTCTATTCATAGGTGCATCCTTATTTCAGATCTATTAATAAAATATAACACATTCCATGCCGATATAATTCAGAGTGAAGTATTCAATTAATACCCATACATTTTCACATACTTGCAGTATGATCTTCTTATCCTTATATAATTTGATCCTTAGGAAATACCATGAGCCAAACACCTTGGTATCATAAACTCGATGCGTAAGTACATACACAACTTGGATTCTTCATACCCGTGTATATACGCTAATTTTCTTCACCAATAATTGCATACACTAATTATGTATGTATATTCTGGTTGCTTTCATCAAACCTGCGAGTATACGTGGGTTTCCTTCATCAAATCTACGAGTATACATGGTTTTCCTTCATCAAACCTGTGTATACATCTTGAAAATTTATCTTTATTATTCCTTTTTCCCTCACTAGAATTCCTTTCTCTGTCACATCTAAACTGACTTGTATAAACATCAATTTTACATCTTTAACAAATAGGCTTCTATTAAAAGACAACTCATCGAGTAGGTTTCCATCAAGGATAACATAACAACATATTACATCATAATGATAGCAAAACCATCTCTAGTTTTTCTCATTTTCCATGCTTCAAGAATGTAGATGCCCTTATGTGACTGGAGGGAGAAGGTATGTATTATGTGAAAGCATGTGAAATAATTACTGAACTCTTCCATAAATAGATGATGCAACATATAGTATTATAACATTTATACAAAAAAAAAACATTTCTCGATTCAAAGCTTTGCATGCGGTTTTATTTGTTGTTGCTCCAAACTATGAAAAAATTTTAACTCAAAGAAGTTGCATGCACAAGTGTGAATTCATTTTAGAATAACAAAAACCATGGGAGGCAACACTGTTCGCAGCAATCCTACATTACTGCAATTAACAGGGAAAGCTCACGCAATTCTTGAGTGCATCAGTTGGATATAATTCCTCGTCAAGTTACAGGGATTCCACAACGAAGTTTCACTTGAATTTTTGTAAAGTCTGTAGAATGGATGCAAAACCATCAAGGGAATAAGTATAACAATTTCCAAAGCGGATATAGCTGAAATCTCTGGATTACCAACAGAATGCATCAAGTGGACTGAGAAACATGTTGAATTACATGAAGTAGTTGTAGTATTTAAAGAACCTGGTGAAGAATTGATATGCAAGGTAAAATGAATTGATCATGAATCTTTGAAGGAAGCATGACAAGAATTAGCAAAATCCCGTCAGATATATATCACTTCTGATGGCCGTTAGGATGTGGTCAACAACTACCAATTATGCGCTATTTCTACTTGAGAGTTATTTTTTGCTCAAAATTAAAGCCATCCAGGGTGGTAAGCCAACTGAGTTCAATTCTACTCCAGATCTGATTAAATGTTGCCAAGAACATAATGGGTAACATTGCTTTCCTTTTCCTATAAATAACTTGAGTGGGCCAAGGCCTACAATACTTTCCAAAGAAATGAACATGATTTAGGTATGCGGATTAGATGAGAACCTACCAAGTATTTACATATTTTTATTTAGTATAAAAGGTTCATGGAACAATGAGGGGTTGTGACCAAATTTTTTCCTCTCCATAACGATATTGTAAAGGAATGGGTAGAATATTTTCAGGGTATCAAGGAATAAGCCCTATTAGTAGCAAAACAAAGGTGGAGAGCTTCTACCAACAATGTTAAAAATTGAGAGCGTTTCGGTTATAGGGATTTCAAAGTTGTTGTTTCTCATTTAAATCCGTACATCAATATCATTTTATGCATGGGTCCTACCTAGATAGGTTTCCATTACAGGTGTCCCATCATATGGTATCTTCCTGATGGGTATTATTTTGATTATGAATTGACAGAATGCCACGAGGGCCTTGCTTTTGCAATGCTCAAGAAAAAGAAAGGGCTTAGTCTATATGAGGAAGAGACTTATCCTACATAATCTCTAACAAAGTTACACCTTAATTGTGTTGTTTCATGAGGAAATGAAAAAAGGCAACCAGTGGATCATGTCGAGTCACATAAAAGGTATGTTTTTTCCCTTATATTAGCTTGATAAATCATTTACTTTTATGGATTTGTGTTCATTTTTGGAAGTAATTTGGAAGAAAATATTATTAAAGTTGAGTAAAATCAATTATTAAAAAATTGCATGATTTTAGCACTAAAAATAACTTTTTCTTTCCTTTGTGTGTAGAAAATCAGAATTGGAAAATTGTTGTTCAATCGATGGAATGACAATGCCAAAGAAAGAGAGAATACCACTTCTTAATTGCGCAAGCTAGAAAAATATAAGGAGGACCATGCTAGTTTTATAATAGAAATCTGATTGTTAGTTGTGGAATCCTTAGGATCTCCTGATACTTAGGATTCACTTTCATCCATTAGTTTTTCTATTAGACTATATAATGTTGATGGGTGAAAATGATTGTAACTTCAACTTCCATCTTTTACTTTCACCCTCATTATTATTATCTTTGTATTAAGAACAGAGCATACTCATTACAGTGATGATGTACCTTTATTGCTGTGATTAATGACAATCACATAGTTTTCCTTTCAATTGTGTTTGATATTTTCCAGCAGTAAATTATGGAGGTGTTGGACCCAATTGCTGGGATATTTGTTGCTTCTTTGTGCCATAATTATTTCCTTATTTTATGCAATTGTTGATTATTGTTCTTTCATATAATTAATTTAATTTCATTATCGTGTGATGTTAGAATTATTCTTTACAATTTACCTTTATGTTTGAATAGATATATAGACGTTGCTAGTTTTACATTCTAATACTATTCTTTAATGAATTTCTTAGATCAATCCATGTGTTACACTTAATTGTTGTTCTTTCTAATTTTTGTTAGAAATTAAGTGATTAATTCCTGCTATTTCCAATTAACGCTTGAATAATTGATTATTGTTCATTTGTTGTAATCTGTCTTTTCATCAAATTAGTTATTGTAGATTTTAGATAGTCAAATTTTAAGTATAATTTATTTTTAATGGATATGTTTGAATTCATTTTCCTTACAAATCAATTATGATTAGATCTAGATATATGGTTTTAATATGATTTAAGGCTTATTCTTGGAATTGTCATAGATTGAACTCCGAGAATTAGATATTGATTATGGAAATGATTGAGTAAAATTCAGAATCATTTGTTTCCGAAACAACCTCTGATCTCACTACATAAACATTGCTGACACTCTTGAAATAAACAGACGCATCCCAGGTTGATAATTAATGTAGGTTTTAAGATTGATTTATATAGTCATCTTAGTGCACCAACACAACACTCTTATGATATACTATCTCTGTTGTTTATAAAATAATATTTATCTGATTTACAGAGGAAATCATGAAGTTGATTAATGGGAAAGTCTAGGAATGTCTTTGTTTTAGTATTATTATGTTGGAGCTCATGGTAAAATTCCCCAAAAGAGGATATAGATGTTCCACAATATGTTACACGGTGGCCCTCTCATGGAGTAACTGTAAGTTATGATTAACAATCAACCTATAAGCCTTTCTTAGGAAGAATGTTGATATAAGATTCTTCTACTTCATTTTATTGGACTTGAACTAACGGAGTAGAGGATGGTGGTGGAAGAGTAGTTGACTTGGTTGCAAAAGAAGTAGTAGATATATGTGGCCTTGAAAAGTGTGGTATCATATATGGCATATTTTCACTATTCACACTATCTTTGGAAAGGTGAGGTAGCAATGTATCAAAACAACCTTCTTGAGCTCTTTCAATAATACTTTGATTCTCTGTGACATCAAGCCCAACCAAATTATATAAATGTTGCAATGAGATACTTCCCATGTTGTCTGACTGATTTCTGAAGCCAATTTCAGGGATTCCATTTAGAGCATGAACATATAGTTTCTCTAAATTCCTTCTATAAACTAGTGCACCAAATTGGAAAGATCTCAGCCAACTGTAGTGAAGAGAAAGATTCATAGTGTAGAAGATACATCACTATCTTCTAGTTTGTTTTATTCTTCCATCATATTATCAAGATCCTCCTCAAAAGTAACATAAACAAGAGCATTAAGATCCTCAATAGGTAGCTGATACTTCATAATAAGTTCCAAGCCATAGATGTCTCTAATATTATCAATAAGTTCCTCATAGCTATTATCCTTATTCACATTGATGATGGAGGTCTCTCCCCCCACATACCTGAGCTTCCCATCAGTTGGCTTGGGAAGGATTGTTCCTCCAAAGATGCACATGAAAATTCCCTTCCCTAAGGGAGAATAATTTGATCTCCCTGAAAGGTAAGATTGATATGTGGAGTATGAAGTCAATTACTGAAGTCTAGTTTTTCAATAAGAATGAGAAACCTATCCTCTATCTAGCTGATTAATACCATCATAAACATAGTGGGAAGTTTTGATTTCTTGGAATGATTCAACATATGTAGGATTCAAGTTTCTTCCCAAATCACCCAAGTTTCCATTGTGTGTTTCCCACATAGGAATTTTAGAATTTATACCCAAATTTGTTTGACCTATTCCAATTATGATTTTTATATCAGTGATGTCGGAGAATCAAAGCTAAGTTTTCATTATTCATTTGTGTAATTTATTGGGTGAGGTGTTTTAATTATTTTATTAATAATTTTTCTCATTTTGAATAAATTAAGAGAGAAAATATAAATGTGAGGATTATTGTGAATATTATTTTAATAAATTAAGGATATGAGTGGAGTTGAATTAAGTATATAATCTCGGGATTAGGAATTCCTTAAACGGGACTTAGTTGAGTCCAAAAAAAGATAAATCTAATTTAGATTTTAGTTGATATTTGTGTGGAGGAAAATATGGATTAGAATAAACTCATTATTATTTATAAATATGAGGAGTGTGTGAGGATGGAAAGAAGTGAGGAATAAAAAGAGAGAGGGAGATGGATTTAGAGCTCTTGTAAAAGGGCCGATAGTTGAGAGGCCATCCATTGTAATATTTGGCCAAGGAATTTCTTGTGTTATTATATATCAATATTTTATTTTGTATGTCTCTCTTTTCTTTATGTATAATTTAAGATGAATCAAATGTTTGTTTGACGAATATTTTTCTTGAGTATGTTCATGCTGAAGGAAGAGTGCACATTATTATATGCGAGGATTTGTTTGAACCTAGTGTCCTGGAATCATTTGGTATCATAGCGAAGGATATCTGTTGAAGGATGACTCTCTCCTACATTGAGGTTGTTTGATTTGATTTCTTGCTGTGAGTGAGGAGAGAAGGATGGAAACATGTCTTGGAGTAGCTAGGTTACGCATTAAGCTGGAGCTGGTACTCTGGTTAAATAGAGTTGGCACTCTAGATTGGCAGTGTGTAACTCTAACTATGGTGTAAGAGCCGATGGTACACATATGCAACTAAATGGTTCCCTGTACTCTAAAAATTTGATGAGAAGATGCGTTAGCATGAATGCAGCGCTCGACAGAAAGGAGATTTGGACTGATAGAAGTGAAAACGAAACATTCCAGGGTGTGAGAGGACAATACACAAAATAATGATAAAGGCAGAACACAATAATTTGGCTTTATGAAGTAATTCGATTTGTCATGGATCGAATTTAGATATTGTGATTCAAATCTTCTTGTTGTAGCGTGGACTGATTTGCTGGGAGCACAATGCATAAAGGAGTGACAAAGGCAGAACGCATGAGAAAATGGAAGCATGAAGTGAGAGGAATTAAATTGGATTTATGGAGTTAGATTGAATTGTTATCATTTACAGGCTTTGATTTGAATTTACTTGTTGTGGCATGGATTGATTTGCTGAGGATTCAAAAAAAAATCTCATATCACTGGTGCACTATTTATTTCATTTATATTTGTTTGATAGCGGTGTTGATTGGTATGAAAAGTGGGCTCAATGATGAACCATATTAAATACTGTGCTGAATTTTCCAATATACACAGTCACGTGAAGTAGTTTACGAAACTACAGAAAGTGTTAAATGAAATTTTCCATGGAAGGATGGTATATAGCGAGTGCTCGGTATCATTGTTCTTGCAGGTTCACAAACCAGTGGCGTTCGAGTGGGGATATGCAGATTGGATTGTTGAATTATGAAGAAGAATTGCTCGTTCGTGTGACTGGCAGAAATAAAATGATGGCGCAGAAGCAAGTATGTGAAGCATGAAATAACGGTGAAGAAAACCCCACAGAAGCGTAAACTAAGTTATGGAACCTTGTCGTGTTGGGAACCATAAGTCAATGGCAAAAGAGAATGGAGGACAAGTTTTAAAAAAGCCAACAAATGGATTTTGTGCGGCTGAAAGAGGAAAGAAGTAATAAATGGGTGATATGTTATATAGGTTTGTGACTATATACAAATGAAGTAAGAGATTCTGCATACGAGAGTTTACCTCTATTTGGGATTTAAACCAAAGTCTGTTTCATAAGTTCAATATTCATAAAGTGGAGTTTATTTATGGTTTAGACCATAGTTTGTAATAAGAGACTGCTCAAGGTTTATAAGAGAAATAATTTTTTTTTAAGGGTAAATATCTTTGATAAAAGATACAATGAAATGTAAAAGTATAAATTGAAATTGAAGACAAACTCGAGATATTGAGATGAGGGAACTTGGCTTAAGCTAAGAGGGGAGATTGTGCATACCTTGAAGGTTTACAAACATTGTTTGTTGGGGAAATATTTATGTTATAAAATTGAAGGGAAAAGATTTATTTGCTAGGGAGAGAATGGACCTTACGCATTCAAAGTAAAGTAAATCAGGAATTCAATCTCATATGAAGAAGTATAACTTATTTTAATTTCTGGACACATTCATTGCTAAAGTGCGCATTGGTTGATTGCATCGAATTTTGGTGTGGAGACAAATTCTGTAGAGGATTGAATGTATTCCTAAAAGAATACGTGAGTGAAGGGTTGGATCATTTAAACCACAAGAATATTCAAGGTAAGTGCTCATTGAATGAATCAATATTCATTGAGTAGAGGTATTTTAAAATATGGATGATTAAATTTCCTTGCCATACTCGAGAAGTTGATATTTTTTAAATGCTATGAAAGAGTGAAAATGCTGCAAATGCGGAGGTATAAATGAGTAGAAAATGAATGGAAAAGGAGAATATTCTATCCTAGGTGATAAAAAAAATAAGTATTCATTTTTATGTGAGAGGGTTTATGATGCATAATGTGGGTTCTTCGTAGTTTTGGTTAAGTCATTTTGGACCAAAGATTATATTTGGAAGTGGGAGAATTATTTTGACTTGTGTTTAAGATTGAAAACCCAATTGCGTGATGTTGAGAATCTTTGTTTTTACCATCATGTGGCGGCACCTAAGGAGGAATTATTCAGGATGGACACAATTTACGAGTTGTAAATTATTCATCAAAGAGGTTGAAATATGAATATATTTTTCTCTATACATAGGTGAAGAGATGTGAATTGATGTTTTATGGTGCATAAAAGTGAAAGAAAAATGTTTTCACTAAAATAATGAGCTTATGGTATGAAGGGCATGCAAGTATTCACAGTGAAAAAGACAGCACAGAAGAGTGGAATCCAGAGAGTTGCAATTGCAAAGAGAAGGTTTATTAATGACCTTAATGGGAGCATAAGGTATGATAATTCAGAAAGGTATTTTTGAATGTTGAAAATTGAATGGTTTATTTATTTTCACCATTAAAAAAATCTTGGAAAACCTGGATTTCGTTTCGATTAAAGACTTTAGCATCATGTGAAATGATAATGGGAAACTGATGATCTTTCATAAGAATGGAGTATGAGACAGAGTGAAGATTTTACATCCTAAAAATGTATTAGGGGTGTATGGTCATTGGAAGATTGTATAACTTGAATCAAGTCAAAATATCCACTATCATAATTATTGGGGCAAGCCTTGAAGTCATAACAGATGTTAGAGTCAAATGAAAGTTTGGATAGTTTGAGTTAAGATTGAGTGTTTTCATCCAAGATGAATATTTGATGTAAATTCTAAATTCAAAGAGTCATAAACCAAAGTCAAAGGTTTGAATGTAATTGGGTGCATGATTGACAGAGCTTGACATCCAAAGAGTTGGTCATTGTAACACAGGCAGTACTAAAGTTGTTGTTTGCAGCAAAGTGAAGCAAGAGAATTGCCCAGAAATAATTCCAAGACAGAGAGCTGAAAGTGATGAAGCACAAGAAGAGAGCTTGCATTTTTTATGGAAAGTGTGAAGGATTTCTAAAAAGTGGATTGAATGAAATCCACACGTGAACCGATGAAGTTCGAAAAGGAGGAGAAGATGATTGTTGATAGTCATTTCAGAAGATATGATGAAGACCACATTAGAAGGAAGAAGAAGAAAAATGACAAGGTAAATGGCATATGTGAACCGTTGACTAATAAAGATTATGAGCGGGAGAAGGTTGAGATAACAATTCGCCTTGAATTTTTGATGGAGTTATTGTAGAGAAATATGAAAGACCAGACACATGGTTGGACCATGAGGAAGAAAGTGAAGTGGCAGAGACTACATGAAACGAGGGAATAGAAGGTAAACATATAGTTGACAGAAGAGCTGAGGAAGCTTGAGTAGATTATAAGTGTTCAAATGAGGTGTAAAGAACTCAGAGAGGTTGAGTTAAAAATTGATGTTTCCATTTGAAACCTAGAACAGGGTGAAATTATAGTGAAGAGATCAATGAGGAATATCTCATGAACTATTGGAATAGTTCAGAAGAATCTGAAGATGTGTTGTTGAGAGAAGTAGATGAGGCTATGAATCCTTGCATTTTTAAATCTCATATTTTATGTATGTTTGCAGGATGTGTGAAAGATGGTGGACAGTCTCGTGAAACTATCACAGAGATGAATGAAACTCTTGAAATGAAGTGTGATGGGGAATTCCTTTCAGAGGGGGAAGGTACTGATTTGTTGCAACGGGAGGAAATCATAAATGAATTCTTGTTTGGGGTAAAACAAATAGTTGAAGATGTTATGGAGCAGAAGGATAATGGAAATGCTGAAGTAATATTCTAAGGAGGTAAAAAAATATATTTGTTTAATGAAATTGCTGACAGAATTTTGCAGTGTGATGAAACAGAAAACAAGATAACTCAGGAAGATTGCTAGAAGAAGAATGAAGTTGGGAATGAAGGTTGTGATAAAATTCTGGAAATTTTTCACTTGGAAATCAAGTTCTTGGAACGATGGCTTAAGGAACCTGAGGGAGAAGTAAAACTTGCACAACCTGATCCAAAAGAAATTGCAGTTAATATGTATGATAGGGATGAAATTTTTTTAACATTTATAGATTTGAATGAATGTTATAACTTTTCAGATAATAATGTGACTGTAGGTATAGAAAACGACATTAACAGATATGATGTCAAAATCAGAGGAACTGAGTAGAAATTATTTGGAGTTGAGATGGAAGATCAGGAACAGTAAGAAAATTATGTCCATAGAGACATAAAGGAGACAAAAATATTGATCCAGCAGGATAAAGATGAAAGCAACCAGCAATTCAAAACAAGATCTACTAATATTCAGAAAGTTGATGATGGGAGATTGATGCTTGAAGCATCAAAAGAGACCTAAAGGTATTATCTTTTTAAAACTAACATTTTTTTTATGAATGCAGGTACATCAATGGACGAGAAAGCTGTTGCTATAAAAGAAATCAATGACTATAGTTGTAATCAAGAATGAATTCTTCATTATTCTTCATTGCAGAAAGTTGAGTGTTCAAAAAAATTAGAGACCAAAGCATCATACAAAGAGGAATTACCTCGAGGAATTGGCAAAATAAATTGTTGGAGGAGCCGATGGAATTTGATTGACTGAGTAAGTGATGAGTTACCAAATCGAGTTGATACTTTGAAGGACTAGCGGAAAAACAGAGTTTGGAATCCTTGAGGGGGCAAGTCATCAGGACTTGTGGCTATTGCATTATTACAGAAAAGTGACAGACCTCATAGACAGGAGACTATGGAAACTTCTCCACATGAGGAGTCTGATGTAGGAGTGTCAAGGATAAATTTTCATTATTCATTTGTCTAATTTAGGGGGTGAGGTGTTTTAAGTATTTTATTAATTATTTTTCTCATTTTTAATAAATTAAGGGAGAAAATATAAATGTGAGGATTATTGTAAATATTCTTTCAATAAACTAAGGATATGAGTGGAGTTGAATTATGTAGATAATATAGGGATTATGAATTCCTTAAATAGGACTTAGTTGAGTCTGAAAAAGATAACTCTAATTTAGATTTTAGTTGAGATTTGTCTAGATGAAAATATGGATTGGAATAAATTCATTATTATGTATAAATATGAGGAGCGTGTGAGGATAGAAAGACAGTGAGGAATATATATATAGAGAGAGAGAGATGGATTGAGAGATTTTGTAAACAGATCAAGAGTCGAGAGGCCATCCATTGTAATATTTAGCCAAGGAATTTCTTGTGTTACTATATATCAGTATTTTCTTTTGTATGACTCTCTTTTCTTTATGTATAATTTAAGATGAATGAAATGTTTGTTTAATGAAGAGTTTTCTTGAGTATGTTCATGCTGAAGGAAGAGTGCACATTATTATATGCGAGGATCTATTTTAACCCAGTATCCTGGCACCAACAAGCCTCAGGAAAAATCACCTTTGGAATTTGTACCTTTCCAAATCCAGATTCCTTCTCAACCCTTGATGATTCCTATGAAATTTCTTGAAAATTTTCCTCACCAGTTTTCAAGGAGTAATTTTTAATGCACATTCCTCCATTTGGTTGATTAAATGTTAAAGGACTTTAATTTTATGGAATAAATTTTGACTCGCATTTTATCCCTTGCCTTGATTGAAAAAATCCTCATTTCTAAAAGCCTCAAGTCCAGGTCTAGAAAAACTAAAACAACACTAACACAATAAATGCCACCAACTTTTTTCTAGGTTGTCATATGCTGATAGATATGTGAACTTATTTACTAAAATTTGATATTAAAGAAACAAATTTTTAATAAAAAACTAATATTATAAAGGGAAATTAGAAAGAGAGATAAAAATGAGTCTGCGAAGTAAAGGAGACAACTAAAAAACAGGGAACACCGCTTGATAAAGTTCAATAAGATGAAACATGGGAAAAAATCAGATAACCTCAAAAGGAAAGGTCTTCTTGCAGTAGAAACAGTTAATGTCCATAAGGATGGTGTTCCTCTTAGACCCATTGTTAATACTATTTGGGTGCCCACCCATCTCCTAG